>CM022944.1:132396246-132855188 GCA_012931725.1 Litsea cubeba
TGTTTATCCTGTATTGGGTATGACTGCATAATCTTAACAATTAGTACAGTTTGGGATCAGATAGTGATAAATGAACCAAATGTACATCACCTTTTGGGTCTTTGGGGCTTTATGGATACCATAAGCTATTGCCATGCTAGATAAATCAGTACTTAACAATTTTCCGCATATGACTTCTATTTATCTTTTTAGATTTTTTTTTCTATTCGACTGATAATTGATATTAGGTTTAAATATTGATGTAGAGCCTAGTATTGGCCTGGCAAAACAAAGAAGAAGATATGCATCAACTGTATTGATGTGAATTTTTAATGGTTACTAGATTTTTTTTATTTAGAATAAAATAGTTGACAGTAGAAGCTGTACTATGGCAGCCCACATGCCAAAGTGGTGGTTCAAAGAATACTGAAACCTTTTAACGGCAATGAAATTAATTTGCCAATACACATGTTTTGTTGCAGTCAGAACACCCTTTTTTTGGTCTTCCTATTCGTGCTTCTGAGGATATGGCAAGAAGAGATGGAGGAGTGTTGGGATTGGTCATGTTGCCCTTGGAGTTTTTTTTTTTTATTCTTTTTTTTTTAACAGCTATGGAGCGTCACCGATACCTTGCACACGAGGAATCATCTTCCATTATAAGAGGAGTGGTGTGAAGATTGACCACTTCACAAACTCTGATCTGGCTCATTATCTTGCAAATCATGGATTGAGCCTGCCAACCAAGTTATTAGAAAAGGAGCTCTTTAGCCCCTTTTCCTGCTCTCTGTGTAAGGCTTTGCAGTAGTACAAGGACAGCTAGGTTGGATTTGCTATGGAAGTCGGCTGTTTTTAATAGTAATAGGCATTTAACAAAGGATTTGGGGCCGCTGTTAAAAGTCTAGACTGCTCAAAATAAGTGCCCCTCCTCTTTGTATGGACCCTTGCTAGATTTCACTCTGATAGCAGATGAGCCCACCATTAGATTATCATGCATAACACATGATTTTTGTTAAATATTTTTATTCAAGTGCATTATAAATGATCAATCTTTTGATTGGCCCAAACATATGAAAGTGAAATTTTGCCATATCCTATACAAGAGAGGCATTTATTTTGAGCGTTCTAGATTTTAAATAGGTGGTCCCCACTGTGGAGCCTCATGAATTTTTCTTGAGTTTGAGCCTTAGAGGATCTGGACCATTGTTTGAAATTTCATCCGGCACCGAGTCAACTTGGTGGCGATTGGTACAAGTGCGAACTGGGTATTGGAATCCCAAAAAATGCCTCGACTGGATCGAGTCAGCACCGACGCATTTGATTCGGACCGGTTTGACAGCATGGAGATCGGTGCGGACCGACATGGGATTGGTGCAATAATGGTACAGAATGAGTCACACAATAACTCAACCCAAAACATAAAAATGAGCTTTTTTTTTTTCATTATTCTTCCAAGTTCGAACTTTGAAGTGAAAGAAACAAGTAGGACTGCACAAACGGAAATCCGGTCCGGTTTTTGGTCCGGAAACCGGTCGGAACGGATTTCCGGTTGTGCCTAAAATGAAGGACCGGACCGGTCCAAAACGGTCCGGTTGGACCACTTATAAGTGGTCCAGACCGGTTTCATTTTTTTTTTTCCTAAGTTTTTTTTTTTCATTTTCAGCTCACATCTTAAGAAAAAAAATTAGTTGCAAATGTCTCAAAAAATTAAGCACCATGAGTCGAAATACAAATGTCTCAAACACGCACAAACAAATACATTAACAAACTAAAAAGCTTGCAAAACGCATAGTTGTAGACTTTTAGTTTAGGGTAAAAGTGTTATGTTTGTATTAAGAAAATTAAAAAAAATATTATTATTTATATTAATAAATCCGGTCCGGTCCAGACTGGACCGGACCGGACCAAATATAACCGGTTTTCCAAATTCGGTCTGGACCGGGCTGGATTTGTACCACTAAAACCACAAATCCGGTCCGGTCCGGTCTGCCGTCCGGTTTTGTTTAGCCCTAGAAACAAGTACTGGTATGATACCTAAAACAAAATCTTATTCAACAATATGCATATTAGGGCCTACAGGAGTATTGCGATGGTGGTACTGGTAGACACTATGAGATTGATTATCAATGCTACTGGTGATTCATCAGTATGATGATGGAGGTGGAGTTGCTTGATAATTTTAAGTATTCTATCCATAGGGTATATCCATAATAATCCAACGAGGATTAACGGTTATGGTAATGATAATGAAGATAGGCTCAGGCTGCTTGAAACAATGCTATAGTGTAGAACTAATTACCCACTCGGCCCAAGCCTCCACCACTTTAGTTAATATTATGGTTTGTGATTTGCTATTTTAGTATTACCGTCATTGTTAAATTAAAAATAGTAGTTATACTTTGGTAATTGATGCTCTATATGTGTTGAATGATCTTTTCTTTAGCTACAAGAAGGGATGAAAATCATGCTAGCCCTTTAGAGATTAATATTTCTATAAGTAAGATACAAATTAAACTATCAAATTTACACTTTTTTTTAGCAATTTTATATTTTTTATTGATTCTTAGAAATTCCTTTGCGTTATTTAAAACCGGCATGGCAGCACTGACTTATCCCGATCCTGACTGGTACAAAGACTGGCCTTGGGATTTAAAACCTCGACGTGGACTGAAGAAAGAGAAGCAGAATGGAAATGTTCTGGGGTTAGTAAATGGACTTTTGTTTCCTTCAAAATGTCCCATTGTGTGTTTTTGCCCTTTTTTGCCCCGGGAAGAGGGAAAAATGCTCGGCCTCGCCTAGAAGCATGGTCCAGTGTCATTGCAAGGAATTTTCCTTGAGGGGCTACTATGGAAATTTGTTTTGAGGGGAACAATATGTAAAAGAAAAAAACATATAAGATTGAGAATTGGATCTGTTCAATCAAGGCAGGTACTTCTCCCTAAGCTTCAAAGTTGTACAAATCCTAGCGCTTTGATAGAGCGGGATGATGCCAAAATTTGAATGATCAATTGGAGGACCCACAAAACTGGATCTAAAGAAGTGCAACCTATCCGAGGATTTTGCCTCAGGGTAGATTGGAATGCAGAAATAGAATTCATGTAGCCGATCCCAACATAATTGGGACAAGGCTTTGATGAAGAATTGGAGGGTCTACACAACTCAAATATCAAATTTTGAGTGGTGAGAGGGAGAGGGAGAGAGATTACATTGATCCCAGGAGAGTTTAATGCACCCTGCAGGCAGGGCCATTCCAACCTAGGTTCGGACAATTCGGGTGTCTTTACACTACACTGATCAGCCTTATCTATGCTTTGTCATTTTTGATAAAAAAGAGAGTACACATGTAGCGTGTAATTTTTTAAAAATAGGAATTAGTGGGCCCAGTGCTGAGGACAAGGCATTGTGAAGACGTGGTTAAGAGACCTACATATTGATCTGATGGCATTGCCATGGAGGAGGGCTGTTCCAAAACTGTTTTTGACTAGAAGACTCTAGCTATCCAACCTTTCTGCTTCTGCTGATTCTTTCCTGGACTAGTACTGCTGCTGCTACTATTGTAATTATTATTTATTTATTTTTCTTAGTCTACTGCTGATCAATTGCTTATCATATGTTTTTTTTTTGGATATATCCTGTTTTTCACTTTAGAGCAATCCTCTGGAGGTAAACCATGGGCCCCAATCGTTTTGGATTGACTTCGCTGACATGCTATTATGTAACCCATAGCACAAAAATAGACTAATCTGGCGATTCTAGTAATTTAAATTTTCTGTGATTTAAGGAAAGGAAATGGACAACTAAAAGAATTGTCATCCATTTGTTCATTGATCACCCTTCTTGTATGCTCAAAAAATATGTTGAGTTTTAGTATTTTAAAGCAGGTTGAGATGATCAAAATGTGTTTAGTGACAAGAATTTGTTCAGTTTGTTAAAATATATAAACCAAAAATAAGGAAGAGGTCCATAATGAATGTTTTCAATCCACACTGACTAGACCAATTCCACTAGGACAATGTTTGGGTCTTGCAAGTGTGTGCCAGGTATATTAGAAAAGAATTGCTTATAGCATTAAAACAGGTATTCAGCTTCATTCATGTTTCCAACTTTCCATACAAGCAGTACCTGTTTCTACCAATGACTTGATTCTTGTATTCCACAACTTTAACCACTTATTCCTTTTAAGTTTTAAATGAGGTGTTTTGGCACATGGTGATTTGATTTATGGATGTATATATGTTTTATTCTTACAAATACTACACATTTTTTTTATGTGAAGGAAGTAAGAAATTCTGAAGTATTAGATTCAAATGTCTCCACCGCTAGGCATTGCGGAAGGAGGAGGGAGCAACATTTCATTAGTGGCTTCTTCGGCCTCTACTGACAGTACCAGCCAGAATGGCCCTGGTTTGACGGAGCGTAACTACATGAGTTTATCTGACTGTTCTTCAGTGGAGAGCAATGTAGTCGTCACCTGCTTGTCTGAGAAAAAAAACACAAGTCTAAATTTGAAGGCAACTGAACTGAGACTTGGGCTTCCTGGTTCCCAATCTCCACTTAGGGATCCAGAGCTTTCATTGTTGAGCTCGAAGAAACTTGATGAAAAGCCTCTATTTCCTTTGCATCCTTCAAAGGATGGTAGCTTCTCTACGGTGCCTAAAAATGTTTCATCTGGCAACAAAAGAGGATTTTCTGATGCAATGGATGGGTTCTCAGAGACAAAAAGTTCTGTTTTTACAGAAACAAATTGGATGTTTCCTACCGCCGTTTCTGATTTGGAAGTTTCTCAATCACTGGCACAAGCGAAATTTCCAGGGAACCAGGGCGTAAATTCAGTTCTCTCATCCAGAGCTTTGCCGAATTCAGGAGCAAAAACTGTCCCTCTCAAAGAACAATCAGGGTCTTCATCTCAAATTCTCAAGGAGACTGTGCCTTCAAAGCTACCACAGGACAAGCCACGCAATCCTAATGATGGCAATCATAACCAGATGGGTTCTGCTAACAACAATGGAAATGCGCCTGCTGCCAAGTAAATCATGACTGCAACTTTATGTCTTTATTTTTTCCCTCATCTTGTTCTTGAGAAATGATCCTATGCTGATGGTAGTGGAGGAGTTTCCATATAGAAACCTTCTTATTCACCCATGTGTGGCCCACCTTTGCTTGATCCCAGCCATTCTTACCACACACCCATGAATTGGTAATTGCCCAAATTTCTTTACAATCAGTGTGATAAGCACTGTTGGATTGTGATCAATGCATAACAAATGAGATTAATGATTTTGTTAAACCCTCATGTTTTTGTAAATTGATCAATCAAATGGTGTATATCACTTAAGTTATAGAGTGAAATTTTGGCCAATGCCTATTCCTTGGTGGGCATGTGATATGAATGGCTTGGATCAAGCAAAGATGGACCCCACATGGGTTGAGAGAAGCCAAAAAAAAAAGGAACTTTATTCCTTCCATCAGCAGACGATCTTTTCCCCTCCCCCCTCATGGATCATTGAATCATTATATTGTATCTTGGGTAGGCTCTTTGTGGAGCATATTGTAAGGTTATAAATGATCTTTCCATTTATCACAGGGCACAGGTTGTAGGTTGGCCACCTATCAGATCATTCAGGAAGAACACGCTTGCTACCACATCAAAAAATAATGATGAAGTGGATGGAAAGCCGGGTTCAGGTGCACTGTTTGTCAAGGTCAGCATGGATGGTGCTCCCTACTTGAGGAAGGTAGACTTGAAAACTTACTCTATGTATCTTGAGCTCTCTTCCGCTCTTGAGAAAATGTTCAGCTGTTTTACCATAGGTAAGCTATTTCAGTTTTTCACTTTTCACAGTCAATTTAAGCGTTTTTCTTCAGGCTGTGTTTTGCTGACTAATCGACAGTACGTATTTTATAATGGTAGAATTTTATGGGGCATTTGCTTCGATCAACTGTACATGTTGGACCTGTCTCATTGGTATCCAGATCATTCATTTGGTGGCTCCCCTTGCTGAATGGAAATAACTCAATGATTGCCTCCATCCATAGATCTCAGTCTTCTGACTGGGTTCCTGATAAATGTGGACCATTTATTATATTTATCCAGTTTAATATTGTCATCATATGGCAGGGGATTCTTTGGCTTTGTGCATCTTTCATCCTTATAGCCAGGTCCACCAAATCAATGACTTATATGAACCAAATGCCGGTGACCCATCTGTGCTGATGCTGAATAATATGAATTTTTATTTATTGTTGTTTAAAAACTGAACATTTAGTGTGATCTTTATATGGAACTGGAAGTATGTTGGAATGGATCCAATTACTGCTGTTTGTGTATAATTTCAGGTCAGTATGGGTCCCATGGAGTACCTGGGAGGGACATGCTGAGTGAGAGCAAGCTGAAGGATCTCCTTCATGGATCAGAGTATGTGCTTACGTATGAGGATAAAGATGGAGACTGGATGCTCGTGGGAGATGTCCCCTGGGAGTAAGTTTTGGTTCTTTGCAGATTTATCTTTTTGTTTTTTCTGTCGCGCCTGACAGCCGTGATGTGTTTGCTTATGAAAAAAGAGAGGATTTTCTTCTCACGTGTCAAACACTTAGGTGCCATTTGGAAACTCTAGTCCAATTCATAACAGCTAATTAGATTAAGGTCTAAAATAAAAGCTCTAATTTACAATTTGTGTGTTTGGTAGAACTATAAAAGAAACTCTTATTTCATTAGGTAATCGGGGCCCACCTTTACGAATTGTGGTAATTGGGGCATATCCTTTAAAAATTACAATGTGGAGCCCACCATGTGCGTCATTTTGAAAATCTTATGAGCTTATTTTTGTCCAAAACACTTGTAAATTTGGCATTGTTCACCTCCATCCGCTTTAGCTAAGTACTGAGTGAAATTGTATCGTGTTTGGATTTGGAAGCAGAAATAGGGCATGTGGTTTCCAAACTTCTTATCTGCCTGGCACTGGCTCAACTGAAACCATCCGAAATGGTGGAGCTCCCCATGGTTTGCATGGGCTCTGACTTTATCACCAGTGGGATGGAGGGCTGTTAGCCTGTGGACTACTATTGTAGTTGTTTAATTTGAAGTGCGGATAAACCTTATACTTAGTTTTGCATTAGCTGTATCGCATATATTGTTTGTGTCATTATTTTAACACTAACCACATTATTAATTAATTTATGGTTACATATTGTTGCAGTATTATGCATGTGATTTAACAGGGCTCACAATTATACACATCTTTTTGCTAACTTGAGGAGCGCTCCAAGCATAGTTGTCAATATCGTTTCGGACTGGCCTCCAAAATGAAAAGTTTCGTCCAATTTGGAATTTCGGCGAAACCTTGGGGAAATATAAAAAATAATATATGTAATACGAAATTAATAACTATGGCTCCAAGTCGATATAGTGGTAATGGAGATTGGAGACCATATTGCTTGTATGTATCATGCTGTACATTGCTATATTTCTGGGCCCCTGATTTGCACTAATATCCTGCATTGATGGCTGGAAAAGGCCACATTACCTACGATAAAATTCAGCCATTTCGGCCGAAACAGTACGAAGTTAATAACTATGGCTCCAAGTCGATATAGTGGTAATGGAGACCATATTGCTTGTATGTATCATGCTGTACATTGCTATATTTCTGGGCCCCTGATTTGCACTAATATCCTGCATTGGTGGCTGGAAAAGGCCACATTACCTTTTGGCAGATATGTGCTGTACTGGCCAATAATTTGATAATTGTTTGTGGTACCATTTGAGAATATAGGACTTGAGGCCAATATCGATGCAGTTGCGTGCTGGTAGATTCAACACCATGTGTGAGTCTATGATCAATACGTATGGGCCAATGTGGTTCCATCTCTACAACCCTTTGAAATGGGATCTACTAACACATGGAATTGCAGTCTCCAATAATTTGGTGTGTTTGTCACTTTTACGAACTGCAGATTTATTTTATTTATTTGTATCCTGTTCTTATTTAGTTTTTGTATTGGTGACAGGATGTTTATTGATTCATGTAAAAGGATGCGAATCATGAAAAGCTCTGATGCCATTGGCCTAGGTGAGTTGATTTTCATTACGGGCCTGTTTGCCTATGTTGTAATGGATTCCAAGAAATTAATTGTAAAATGGGTTCTAAAGAAGTATTAAAGAGGTGAGGACTAAGGGCCCGTTTGTTTGCACAGATTTGAATTCCTAGGAATTTATGGTAAAATGGGTACTAATAAAATGATTATTAAAGAGGCGAGGGATGAAGGATGTAAGGTGGAGATATAGATGGGACCTTGACTTTCATAGGATTTGATTTTACTAGGTGTTGGCTGGGTAGTATTCATTTTCTATCTTCACCCTTAATTCATTTGATAGCCATTTACTTTTAGGCTGTTTTTGCATCATGAGTGGATCATTATGCGGGTTTCCATTTATGTGGAGAGAGGAATCCCGTATTCCTACCTATTCCATAGGAAATATAAATCCTCTTTATTGAGGAAAATCAGTTCTTTTACTTTTCTGCATGGAGAAAGTATCACACCAAACATCCTGAAGAGAGGTTTGTATGTAAAATTAGAACAATTTTCCTCTCTATCATGGGGTTCTCTTGTTGCACAAATGTACCCTTTAGGAAAATATTCCTTGGAATTTGTAGGAATTCAATTCCATGCAAACGAATGGCCCTAGATATACTAGGGTGATGGCTTTGTGATCTTTTCCTATCAAAGAGAGTATTTATTGGTCCTTTGTGGATCTTTACCATTTGCTCCAATGTTAGCCCCTTTCAGAAATCAATATCGGTTGAACATATGGGCCTAAGTGGTTTCACATGCCTGTCTCTTGATGTGGAAATGTTTTTGAAAAATTTGGCCTGTTTTTTATTTTATTGTTTTCCCAAATGTGGGGGTGGAATGAATATTGCCCATTTTGTCTGAATGGCTGAATGTGAAGTGGATCATCTTGAAGAATGACTTAGGGGCATGTTGGTTTGCATTAGATTACGTAGGCATTGATAGTCAAATGATCTCCACCGAAGGATTATCAAAGAGGGCTGTGTGTGTGTGAATGATATGAGGTAAGGGGTGAAAGATGTAAGGTAGGGATGTAGATGGGCCTCAACTGTACTAGGTATTGAATTAATTGGGTGATGGCTGGGTATTCATTTCCTACCCATCTTCCCATCATCATTCAAATCCCATTAAAGGGGAGTCAGTTTTGAATATTCATCTCTTGGTCTTCATTTTTTACCACTTATGTGGCATGAATTCCTATGTATTATTATATGCAAACAAACGGGCCAAACAGGCCCTTGGTGTCTAACTACCCAATCTTTATGAATGTTGAGAGTTGAAATCTATCAAGCTTCTGCTTATCGCTCCATTACCAATTACAAAATGGATTGAAAAATAAAATGCAGCTGAAAGGCGTTCTCATTCGGTTTGGTTTCCTACTTTCTGAAGGCCTATACTTAGTCTTTCCTTTGAACTGCAGCTCCAAGGGCCATGGAGAAGTCGAGGAACAGGAACTAGCACTGGTATCTGAAATGTGTGATAATTGCTGTCCAGCCAAATGGGCAGTCTTAAAAGGAAGAAATCTGATCACTGGCATGGGTGGGGAAGCATTAAATGAGATTTTGTAGTCAAATGGAAGTCGAAGCAGGAGATGGCCTTTTGAGGAGAGCTAATGGTTTATGATGCTTGATGTTTTGTCACCCAAAATTACTGTTGTCTGTTTGTTTTGAGTTTGTTATTTCAAATACTTGTTAAACTTTGAGTGGAGAATCTTAAGTTATTTTATCGAAAGTGTTATCTGAGTTTCTCTTTCTTTAGTGTCTTGGAATCTGTATAAGTGCTTTTGCCCGTGGACCTATTTGATTGGCATTTAACCAGTGTTTTGAAGACCATGTTAAGCGTGTGTTTTTGTTGGCATTTTATTAAAGCAAGTGTCCTCGTTTTCTGGACCTTTATTTTCTCCCCCTTTTATATCTCGAAGCAGATTTAGTCATCTATCTATAAGTTTGAATTAGGATAAAAAAAAAATGTGATAGCAGGAGCTGAAATCTTCGTTTAATCCAGCAGTTGTGTTGTGGGCTGGAGTCGAGCTCACTGGCCCGTGATGCTAATTCTTTTGTGCACCATTTCCAACCCCTCCAAATATGGGAAAAGCCATGGAACTGATTGTCCCTTCTAAATTGAAATAACTTCTTTGACCTGTATTCTAAAAATGGTGTCTTAAAGTTGGACGCATCCGCACCAGCTCCTTAAGCAAACCAAGTAGAACCAATTTGTGCTTTCTGTCGCCTAGCTTTGTCCTATGAGGCTATGACCAACTTTGTGTGGAGCCTCTTTCCCCTTCATGTGTTTTTGAGTCCCGACCTAATTTTATCCTTCTTCCGATAGTTGACTTCATCCCAATGAGAAATGTTCCCTGTGGCGGGCTATTCATGCATTGTCTTCCAACAGCAGCCTTTCTAGTTTCTCCCCAAGATCACTTCGGTCTATAACCTTAAATCTTAATCCTCTACAACGAGGCACGAGTGGGTGGCCTCTCCTCATTTTGTCCTTTCTCTTCAGCCTTTTGGTCTGTCATCTGCTTTGTAGACATCACCCATGGTTTCCATACCCAATTCTCAAGATTGCTGGCTGGGTCATGGCAATGTTGCATGGGTTGGAGCGCAGCTTCTCTCTTTGGTTTTGGTCTTTCTCATAGAGGGTGTCTTCTTCCTGCTTGCTGTAGCAGTCCCTATGTCAGGTCACCTTGCTTGGCTTCTAATGACCCATTGGAAGAAGGTGAAATATCAGCTGGCTAAAATCCCTTGCTGGAATTTATCCTGTAGAAGAACTGCAAACAGTGTTGCAGTCTTGCAGATCTCTTGGCCTCCCTACCTAGCCATTCCTCAGCTAACCATATTTAAGAACTCATGACCATGCATAATGCTCAGGCCTACTTAATGGGGGTTCCTTCATCTGGTTCTCATTGTGATTCATCAGATTGTTCTTGATCATATTCCTGGCTTTTGCGATCATCTGTCATGTAGTTGTTAGCTTTTCCTTCATGCTGTCCAGTTTCTTAGCTTTAATCTGCGAAAAAGAAGAGAGAGAGAAAAAAAAATCACTGGCCGTATTCCATTGAGCCTGGATTCTAAATCGTGTCTCCTTAATGACAATCCCGTGCAAGATGAATGCCATCATGTCATCCTCTCCAAGGACATACCTATAAATTTTACTTCAATAGGAGTTAACCACATTATTATTATTATTATTATTATTTAAAATCAATGGGTCCTATAGTAAGATGGTGCACATGACATAACATGATTGGCACAACCTAATATATTATTTATTAATCATAGCAAATTTAGTGAGAGGAGCTCACTGCAACATCACCAACCGTGACCCCAACCACATGATCGGTAGCCACTCGTTTCTTTCCCCTTTGGATCGTTTTGTCATCTTCAATGAGGAAATCACATGGATACCTCTTCTAAAATTAATGGTACTTTGTTTTTTTTGGCTTGATCTATAAGAAGTTGAGGAAGAGGAAAGGGATTATTTTCTTCTTCTTCTTCAACCTATCTTATTGTTACTCTGTATGTTGGCTGAAGGAAAAAGAGAAAGGGGAAAGAAACTACTTTTGAGGTCTATCCATCTACTATCTGTTCTCTCATCATGTATCCATATGCAAAAGCCTGTGAACATTAGGATGTCATTACAACATAATGCTAGTCAATCTTGTCTGAGCATCTTGATGATACATTATCTCATTCAGCAGGTAGATCGATCTCAAAATGTTGCAGCGGACACGTGACACTCAACTAGAGCTTCCACCACAATTCCTTATGAATTGTCACTACACAAAAAACGAGAAATTGGAACGGATTACCGTTCCTAATCCGTGTGTTCCTAATCCGTTCATCCGTTCCAATTTCCTATTTTTGGAACGGATTAACGGATTAGGAACGGTTTAGAAACGGATGAACGGATTAGGAACACACGAATTAGGAACGGTAATCCGTTCCAATTTTCCGTTTTTGGTGTAGTGTGTGAGATACGAGAGCAATGGTCAGTTTGCTCACGTAGAGAGAGGTAATCAACTAGATCCAGGAATGGGTCTTCGTCAGGTCAGGTTGGACATGACGCAAGTGACATGAACTACTAAATAGGACTCTTTTTTAATTATTATTAATGGTCATATTCCAGTATATGGTTCAAGTCGAGTTGGGCCTGACATGTCCCACCCCACCCACACCCACACCCACACCCACACCAATCATAAATAAAGGAAACATGCAATTTTAAAGACCACATTTGGATTCCTCATGTTGGGTCTATTATCAACATATATTTACATGATCTACAATAATAGGATAGATCTGAGAAATATAAACTGAATTTAAAAACCTGCCATATCCTTATTTTGGACGGTTCAGATTGAAAAAAAAAAAAAGATGGGCCAGACGATCCGGGCTCCATTTTAGAACCATGCCTGCCTCTGGCTCTTGCTTCATGTAAAAGCTTAATTATGAAACAAGCTGATGCTCATCCAGCAGTTTGGTTAGGAAGGAAGGACGCGGTGGCAATCTGGGGTCAGGATTGCATGCACTGGTGCCTGCCTGGTGTGCCAGACACATGGGTTGACATTTTGTCGGCACAAATCTTATATAACTTGGGAACAAGGTGATAGGGTGGTAGAAAAAAGATTACTATATTCATGATTTTTTGCCCTTTTACAGCCACTCAGAAGCAAATCACTGGGCATTTTTCCTAGAGCAAACCAATATTGAAGCATTTTGTTCCTGGAAGCTTCAAGCCTACAAACGGGAGCAGTTGGTAATATTTTGTGAAGATTTGAAAGAACGTAGTCGTATACTGGGGTTTAGATTTGTACTGGTTTCATGTCATTTCCTGAAGCAACAATGTAATGTAATAACCAGAAAAAAAAAAAATTGTTGTTGCCTTTTGAGAATGGAATGTTAAATCACGGTTGACTTGACTCAGTTTTCTTGTTCTGGTTTTTCTTCATTTTTATCATTTAGGTCTGGAATGTTTGCATGGAATGAATACATAGGAAATTATGTTTAAATGGTTCTCCAACAAGGGTTAGGGTTGACATTCACTTCCCATCCCCCTTTGATTCATTTTACATTAAAGAGGAGATTATCTAGTTCTCATTTTTCACAGTTAAAAAAGTTTGAATAGTTTGCATATGCATTTTTGGAAAAGGTGCTTGCTTCCTGTTTGGGCCCACTTGGGACACATCCAATCTAAGGGGGTGCCTGGGTTGAGTGCATAGAGGAGAATAAGAATATGGGGTGACCCAATTATCACTCTGATTAAATAATTCTAACTCTCAATTTCAAAGGTTGATGATATTTTAAATGCATTTATATTTTTATGATTGAATTGAATCCAAAGGTGGTTAATGATCTGCTATTTTCCCCTGCCACTGCGCATCGTTCGTCATCTCACACAGGACCAGGTGAAGCTTAGGGTCCCGCCTTTGGTGACGGTCTGGATGTGTGCTCCCCCAAGAGCAGCATGGGCACAGGAAAAAAAATTAGTCAAATTTGGGTACCTAAAGCTTGAACCTGAGCCCGACCTGAATCTGAACAAGCCCAATCCAAATTTCAATTTTGGTCGGGTCATGCTTTTCTGAGTGTGGCCCGGCCCCGGCCCAATCCAAATGCATTGTTTCTCTCCACAACACGAGAAAGCCCTACGCAGAAGATAAACATTCAAAAGCCTTTCTTTCCTTCACAGAAACGAACCTAAACCTAAAGTCCTAAAACCTCAATCCAATCGAACCCATACTATCCTCTTGGGAAAGCTGAAATGGCCATCAGGGCTTATCTGCTTTCCCCTCAAATCCTCCCAAAACAACTCAAATCGCCCAAACAACCCAACCCTGTTAGCCCTTTTTTTCTCCTTCAGAACAGGAACAGAACAAGAAAGTCCCATCTCTGCTTCAGCAGCAGCAGCAGCAGCCCCATTGATGCAGATCTTGCACCAGAGCTTTCATCAGAGCTTACAACAGAACTTGCTTCAGAGGTGGCAAGGATCAAGGCCTCTTTGCTGCAGAGAGAGAAGGCCATGAAGAAGAGCAGAGAGACCCTCTTTGTGGACCTATGCGAGTATCTTGGATTGAGAGCTGAGGAAGCTAAGAAAAGGTGGAGAGAGATGGGAGAGGAGGAGAGGTTGGAGTGCTTGAGAATCTTTGTTGCTGATTGGGGTTTGTCTTTCCATCCCTTGTCTTTGAAATCTGTTAAAGAGATGGTGGATGAACACTTGGCTGAGGAAACCCCTCCACCCATATCTTCTTCTTTTTTTAGTTTTCTTGATTTTAGAAGGATGATGAACTTTTCATAACTGAAAATACTAGATTATGAGAAGACAATAGATCTGGTTCTCATTGTTGATTTTTTCCATTTTTTTTTTTTGGGTACTTGTGTTTGGACTTTGGAGGTGTTCATGCTCTCTCTCTCTCTCTCTCTCTCTCTCTCTCTCTCTCTCTCTCTCTCTCTCTCTTAAGGATTTAATTGTTTTTTTACATGTCAGTTTTTTTTGTGAGTTTTGATAGAATTTTTCTAAAGATGTTTAATTTCATAGTTACTAAGGTAAATAGCAAGGTGTTCCTTAATCAGCTTGATGCTTGGTTTCATCACATTCTTTGAGAGGCCAATGATATGGCCCCATAAACCACTTCTTATGGTGAAATCCAACACAGAGAGGTGGTTCAAGAATCAAGAATGGTGATGAGATAGACAAGTATCAAACAAAAGAAAAAATGGTGATACATTTTTATAAGAAATGAAAAATCTACAATGAAGAAAGAGGAAAGATTAGGAACTCATATAAAAGGGGATTCTACTTAAAAGTGGG
Organism: Litsea cubeba; assembly: GCA_012931725.1. NCBI lineage: Eukaryota > Viridiplantae > Streptophyta > Magnoliopsida > Laurales > Lauraceae > Litsea > Litsea cubeba. Next base: position 132,411,100 of record CM022944.1, read on the forward strand.
TGAGTAGTTAAAGGTAGATATATATGGGGGAGTGTTAAGTTCTTAGGATTTGGTTTCATAGGGTTATTATTTCCTATTGGATAGGGGATAACTAGATGTTTTCTTGAATACGTGTGCCATTCATTCTTCACCTTTAGCTCCTTTAATCCTAAAAATTCAGTGCACAGTAGCCCCAATTACAAAGTCGTTTGAGTTTAACTAGAGACAGGCAAAGTTCATTGGTTAGAGCATTGAAAGATAGATTTTCTATTGTATGAGGTGAGGACACACTTTGTGAATTGTTTGGATGATTAAGAGTGAAGCTTCGCGTGGCAATGCCATTTACAAGTTTGAGTCTTTTATTGTCATACATTCACATGAGTAGACTCTGCATGATAAATGTTGATGTCCAGGAGCAGCAACATAACAAACAGAAAGAGAGTTTGAGTTGGATATACAAATAGGATTAGCATTGGTTCGGCAAAGAAGAGATTTGCCTTTCATTTGTTGTGCAATTGTCTAGTGCCACATTGATTAAAAGACCGTCGACAGTGGATAGAGTTGCTTTGTTGTATGGAGCTAAATGTCAGGCAATGGAGAAGTATCAAGAAACTTAAAACAGAAAATTCATCAAGAGATGTATGAGCTTAGATGGTTTTCAGAGTATTCATCAAGAGATGTATGTGCTTAGATGGTCTTGAAGAATTACTAGAATAAAGTAGAATTGGGAATGACTAAGTTGGCGGAAGCCTTTTAGTAGCTTCAAGGAAAGGGAGTCAAGAAATGCTTTTGAAGATGGTTTGGACTTTTGGAGTCATAAATAAAAATCCTCGACCAGCCTCTAAACAAAGCATGAAAGTGTTCTTAGGAGAAGGGGATGCCCTTAGAATGAAGACTCTGAATGAAGCAGTGAGAAAATTTGTGACAACTGTCCAAAAAAAAAAAAAAATGGAATTGTGAAGTTACAGAGATGATGATTTTAAACAAAGTTGAGTATAAAAGTAGAACTTGCAGGGCAATTATAGATTAAATGGGGCCAAGCTCTATTGACTATGAGACTCATATTGACTGCCCTAAATGGTAATCATATTGAAGTGTTGTTTCTTTTTCTACTAGAGACTCAAACTTAGGCACCCTAGTAGAGCACATAACTTGATTTTCCTAATCAGTTGAGCTACAGCCGGGGACCATTTTTCTGTGTTTGTATTTGTTGGACAATAAGGCCTGGATGAGCTTTTGAGATTTTTTTTCATTTTCAGTAGCTTTTTCTAGTACTTATCTAATGCATATATAAGCCATATTTTTTTGAGCATTTTTGATGTTTTGATCATTTTCCTTTTTATTATTTTATTTTCCATGGTGTTCTCCTCTCAATGGCCTAGGAAAAACTGTTGTGATCAACTTATTTAGCTAGAGATTCTTATCATACTTAACCAAAACATGGTGGTGATGGATGTGTTGGATTTTGAAGACCTATATAATCTGATGGTTAGATGGTCTGTAATTGCCATTAGATCAAAAGGAGTGAGTTATGATCTGTGGTAGATAACATCTGGCTGGGTCATTGGTATGTCTATTTTTTATGACATTCAGTTTGTATGCCTGTTCATTGGCAGATCAAAGCCTTTTCAAGCTCGGCCCCTTTAGCTTTGGGCGTATTGTTGAGGCCTGCATACAATCCTGAGACTGAAAGTTGTGACTGGGTTTTGCTTATTTGCAAAATTTAAGACTGCTGCTGTTTAATGTGTTTGGCCCAGCTGGGCTACCTAGTCCATCATTTGGCCATGAAGGCCCGGACAGATGGTTTCTTATGGGCTTCCAGGGATAGCTTGGTCCCATCCTTGCTCGTCTTGCATTGGGCTGGTTTGTTTGCATGTGTAATGGGCCAGATCCTGGTCCTGAATTCTTGGCTTGATTGTTGAACAGGCCGGGCTGGAGCCTCTGTATTCTCATTGGGTTTTCCGAAACCAAAAGGACTGGTAGCTCCCTTGGTGAGGCACCTCCCTTCTATAAAAACAATCAAGGGATTGACCTCTGGCGTGAGTGTTGATGGTAAGGGACTTTTTGGTGCCCCAGCCAAGAGAACGGGACCTATAAGAGAGAGCCCGCACACGTGGGGAAGATAGGGCGCACACATGGAAAGGAGCCTCTGCACGTGCGGGAAGAGGGCAGCATAGTAAAAAGATATTCATCATTTGTATTAAAAATTATGCTAAATTTATACATTAAATAGTTGAGCCCTCAAATTAATAGCTATCAACATCCCAACAAAAATTACTCTTTATCCAAAAATTTTGGTGGTCCTAATTCTTTAAAGTGGTCCGACGCTCGTTTAGACCCTTTCAACATTGGGGACTCATTTGGATGCCTGTCTATGGGCTGGCTTGATGTAGACTTGTAGGACGACATGATAGGATGATTGTCTGATACCAATTTTCCTCCTTTCCTCCTTCATTGGCACAAGAACTATTTTTTTTTTTTTTTTGCTATCGAGGTTTTCATCTTTTTGGGCTGAACTAATCCCTTTGGGCTCAGAGGAAAGCCGGGTAAACTCCCCTGTAGCCCAGTGTGATAGTGCAGTTTCGAACCCACAGCCCCCGGGTGCAAACCGTGGTCCTAAGCCAACTGAGTTACCCTTGAGATGGCACTTGAATTAATTCACAAAATGATATTAAGAGAAAATCTCTATCTATTCAAGTTTCCACTTCTTCCACACCTCATCCAACTTTCTGCGCTTCATAACAAGTCATTGCAAAGTAAGCTAATTCGAAACATGAACTTCATCCTTCCCTCCCTCTCACACACACAGCTCGTCATCATCACAAAATGGACCCAACTTGTATGGACTTTGGATTTCAAACTAAATAGTCTTTTAGGTTAGGCTCATAAAATTTGGGTTTTCCTTCTTTTAATTTTCCATGCCCAAGAGAAGGAAGAGACAAACTGAGATTTCTAGGACTCTCAATGTTACAGCTGGCTTGGATTTGGATCTATTTAAGCAGGTCTGGATTCACGGTTGAGTCAGATGAGCCAGACTTTGGACCAGGTTTAGGGTCCAAGTTCCTTAACAGGCTGGACCTGGATCCTGGGCCTCAACCCTTCAGGATCTAGTAAGTCTCTCATAGCAAATATAGAATTTCCTCTTCTTTCTTTTTTTTCAAAAATTATCTTCCATATATGCATTTAGGGGTAGCAAAAATAGGGGATAAAATTAGAGAAACTCATTTGAGATGGTTTGTGCATGGTCCAAGTAGGCCGGTAAATAAAATCTTGGCCATGAAGGTTGATGGCCCACCAAGGGAAAATGGTAGGCCTAAGAGGACGTGGATGGAGGTAGTAAAGATAGATATGAAGAAGTGTAGCTTATCTAAGGATTTGGCTCAAGATAGATCGGAATGGAGAAACAAAATTCGTGTAGCCGATCCCAACATAGTTGGGACAAGGCTTTAATGATGATGATTATTATCACTCATATGTACATGTAGAAACTTTCGAGTGAGATTCAGCCTTATGAAATTGTGGGCCCTACTTGGACGATTTGAATTTGGAGGGACCATGTACATATGTGGTGTCCCAAGTTTTATCCTAATTCATGACTCACACAGTTACATGAGCGTTTTCTACCACAGGATGTTCCACACGAGACAAGAAGCTCTAATCCTCGAAGCTACGCCTGCGAAAATTTAAGCCCATCTGAACATTTTAGGCCGACATAGTTTAGAAGGACAAGGCTAAGATGATGATGAGGAACAAGAGTTTCACTTGATAAGTATTCTTTCTAACAAGTATATCTTTGAAACACATTCCCTGAAAATTGTTAGAAAAATAATTGATGACAAATTGTTAGAAAAACTGTTAGTCCCAAACCAGTCCAACTCAAATGGATATCGACTCAACCCAAGTTAGGCTCTATAAATGGCAAAAGACAGGGCTCCTTAACCAAACTCATGCCCTTCCAAATCAACTCAATGGAGTTACACTAAGAAGCTTTTAGTGTTAGTGGTTATTAACATGGTATCAAAACCAATACCAATTGCTTAATCCGATGTGGCCCTTATTGCAAAAGGTATTTTTACTTAGCAACTTCTAGAGAGTTTCTAGCGAAAGGTATTATTTACTTGGTATTGAAAGGAGATCTACCCTCTAAAGTTGCTTCTTCGACGGACAATTTGAGTAGAAGAGATTTGTCATCAAGTGCCATTTTAGACAGTTGTGTGATGTTAAAGAGGTGGAATCCGCTAACCATCTTCTTCTACATTATAAGATTGCGGCTGCTGTTTGGGGTCATTTAATTTCATTGGTAGATGTGGTGTTACATAATGTTGTTTGAAAAAAAAAACAATTTTGCAGGGTTGGTTGAGTCTCAGAGGGGGGATCATTTCTTTGGTTGTGGTCATTCTCTTTGAAGAATGCTCCCATTTGCTATCTTGTGGTCCATTGGAAGGGTTGTATTGAGAAGCTTGTGGTCCATTTACTTTGATGAGAAATGAGTTAAGGTTGTATAGGGTGCAGCCCAATGAATGAGAGGAAATCGGTTTTTGGGTCTCCTCCCCCCTTGGCGTGGTCAACTTCAATGTCGATGGTGTCGTGAGAGATAAATCGAGGCCAGTAGGTATTGGAAGTATTCTCTCGCAACAACAATTGTGAGATCTTTTTTTTTTTTTTTTTTTTTTTTTTTTTAATGTTTTCTAAGTATGTTTGTTTGTGGTTTTTACAAAATGGAGGTGTTAGCTATTTTGGAAGCCCTCTAATGCTTTACAAGGCATTTTCAGGGAGTCTTAATTGTGGAGAATGATTCTTCTAATGCAATCACGTGAGATTCTGATCATAAAATCAACCTGTGGAGATTTCATTTCATTTTTAATGATTTCTAAGAGAGTTGTCTTCCTCCATCAATTCGCATTCCATCGTGAGCTTAGATCGGCCAACTCTATATCTAATGCTTTAGCCAAACAGGGGGTTGCAAGGGTGTCTCCTTGTGAAAATCTTATTATATAAGTGAGGAGAGGGTGGGGTACAATGCTCTTGTGCTTCCCTTTGTAGCCCTTCTTTTATAATTTCCTTCTCTATTAATAATAGCTTTCTTTAGTGATTAAATAATAATAATAATATATGTTCCCAACTTCTATAAAAGGATGGGTCACTATAATACAAAAAGTTAGCTTTAAATACTTGCCAAATTCAAAAAAAAAAAAAATACTTGCCAAATTTAAATTTGATTTTTACTTTCAAATTAGAACCCGGAGATGACTTCGAGGGCACGTTTATATAGGGTCAGTAAAAATGAAAGTTTGCCGACTTCTATTTTTCCGCATAACACTCCACCTTTTCTATACACCAATTTCTTTTTTGGTAAAATATTCTATACACCATTTGAAAGTGGTTTATTGCAAATAACGAAAATCAACATTTTTCCTCATAAAAAATTGTCCACACCAAACAATTGAAAAGAAAGTCCATCAACAAAAAGAACCAACATTTTTCGTTCCTCTTCTGCAGAAAAAGTTCATTCTACAAATATACCCAAATGAATGGGACAAGGATTTTATGATGATAATGATATATAATAATAATAATAATGCTAGTGCTAATAATGATATCTTATACTCTTGTTTTCTAGGAGGCATATTTGAAGGTACGAAATCTACTTTATGTTTCATATTGATGCTAAGTAAATTATAGCTCTGGAAGGAATGCTTTGGTGAAGATGCTCTCAATTATTAGAAGTCCTTGTTGATTAAAAATTAATAGGATTCCATCCCTTGTTAGTTTTTAATATTATTCCAAACAAGAAAGTTGCAATATTAAAGAAACTAAAATGCATCTGTAATCAAATGGGGCCCTAAAAAATGACAGGAGTCACAAGTTTACAAGACCCTCCTTTGGGGTCCAGACATTTTACAGATGAACATGGGACTGAAGATACCCTATCAGACTCAATAGCCTACATACAAACTATCAACTCACTTTGTCCTCTCTCACTCTCAATAAAAAATTACAAAAGGTGGCCTATCAATTAGTTAGGAAAAGAATCTTTTAGATTTTTCTAAGGAAAGCATGGGGTATGCTATGAATGGGAAACTCTTGTGAGACATGTGGTTATATAATAGTCAGGGGCTTTCATCAAGAATGACCAGGTTTTTCAATAGTCAATACTGCAGCAAATGATGATTTAGCTTGTGGAGTCTACTAGGACTCAGCTATTCATGTGGGAGGAGGGTAATGAGATTGGAAGGTCTTTCTATAACCTAAAATGTGTAAAGAAAAAAAAAATCGAGACCCATTTGATCATCTTAATCATTGTTTTGACGGCCTTCAGTTTAAGATAAAGTGAATGTGTGTGTTTTTCTGCATGATTAACTCAAGACAAAACCATCACTCAGATGAGTGTCAAATTTGGATGGATACTAATTAGGTGCATGATCAATGAGAGAGATTGTCAGATTGATCAAAGGGAGCCCACGTAAGGCCCTCTGGTTTGGTTGTGATTTCGATTATCATTAGTTAAACAACACATAGTGCACTGATGGGTGATGCCATGAAAACTTAAAGAGGAGAGTGGATGGTAAGTAATCCAACCATCTTGTGGGGCTGAGTCTATGTATAAGCATGATAGATGGTTAGAATAGAATTCTATATAAGATTTAGATATCATAGACATCTCATGAAGGTCCTTACCTCTTCTAATGAAAGGTGACTAAATTATTCAACGTCTCAGTCTTTATTACTAAGGATGAAGTTAATGGGTATTACAAAGGATGAAGTTAATGGGTCCACCAAAGGTAACCAAAGCTGCCTCACAACAGAAGGCAGAGAAGGGTTTGTTCTATAGTGGTCCTGAATTCAAAACTAGTTAAGTCTCTCAACATATGATTCCTTTTTGTGTAGGGTCCTCTTGGTCATTGGACAAACAAGTTCCAAGGCAGTGTCTAGTGTAGCCTTTTGGTGGGTTCAAGCCTAATCATCAAATAAATAAAAAAGTTTTGAGCCTATATATACAAAACCCTGTTTTTTTAGTCAGATCCTTTGGATGGTCAGTCATACATGGAGGGTTAATAATTGTCATCCAAACTTCACAATGTCATACATTTATTGGGAGTACAAACACTAAGGTGTCGTTCGGCAAAATATTAAAGTTTTGTTCTCTATTTGATTGAAAATCTGAATCAAACAGATGTTTTGAGTCTCCACCTGAATTAGGATTAAGTTCATTTCTCTCTTTTGAAAAAGTAACAAAAGGGATGAGAACCCCAGTCATAAATAAATGTATGTAGCTATTTACCAATAAATAAAGAGGGTGGCTACTTACACACTACAAATGACTCTATATACTGCATTTTAAGAAAATAATAACAAAATAAAAAAAAATCCCTAAACTACCCCTCGCCCTCTCTCTCCCTGCTTGTCGCCGGCAGCCTCCCGGCTACCCTCTCACCTTCCTCTCCTCTCCTCTATATTTCCCTCTCTTTCCTTCTCCCTGCTAAACCCTAAGCCCTACCCATTGCCGCCCGCCCACCCTCTCTACTTCCCTCTCCCTGCTCGTCGCCGCCCACCGCCCGCCCACCCTCTCCCCTTCCTGTCTCCCTCTCATTCTCAATGGCCAAATAAATCTATGAAGCAAAGTAATGAGACAACTTTTTTTTTTTGACAAGTTTGCCCCAAAAAACTTTTACTCTATAATAAGTTCGCTTTTCAGTTTTTTCAATTGGATCATACATATACTATGCATCTTACCAAATGGTCCATTTGTAAAATACACTAATTGAGATAGCTTTATTTCAAATAGATCTAGTCAAACCAGCTCTATTTCAAACACGCAGAGTTTCAAATAAGCCCCAAGGGTGATAAAAAAAAATAGCCCTGAATTTCAATTTTTTTATAACATTATTAATTATATCATCAATAAACAACTTAACAAAGGTTTGCTTGAAATAAGTACAACCCTCACATATATCAAACCCAGAACCCTCCCTCTGGCCTTGTGAAATAATGCCTTAACATGGTTGGGCATGCATTTTTCAAGTTTAGCTAAAATTTGTCCCACAATGATGTTGTGGGCCCATGATACCACATCCATCCATTGTTTTTTTTTTTTTTTTGGGGCACCCCAACGTAATGGGGATGGGACCTAGAGAGCCCATATAAGTGAAAAGAGGAAGCCCTAATCCCACAAAGTCGAAATGATAGCCTGCACAACTGGAAAGACTGGCAGAAGGAGATATCGAGGGCCGCCGGGTCACATGTCAGGATTGTCAACCAACTTAGCAACCCCTTCTTGCGATCATCCATCCATTGTTAGCTCCACAATATATGAACATTTTGAGATCCTATTACACATGTGCCATGACCACCTTAATGGAATAACTGATCCATCTAAAGCTCAAAAACTCTGTAATATCTAAATAAATATCTGCCCTCCCTTCGTACTGTTGTGTTCATAAGGTTTTTATACATTTGAGCACTCCATGGCATGCACCCTTCCACATTTCATCACAATTCACAACCACAAGGTTGAAACTAAAGCTTTCATTTTCAATCCTATTCTCTTGTTTGAAATCTTCTTACATCCCTCCAAAACCCATATGTCTCTCTCTCTCTCTCTCCAAATTCATTTGTACATGTGGGTGCCATTTATCTTTCAATCACTCACATGAAATGTTGAGAGAACGTTATTTATCAACCGCCTAACCGATAAATGATCTTAAAACTTGAATGGCTAGGATTCACCTAGATATCCAGAGATTGATATGAAGCATGCCACCTTTCCTCACCCAAGGTCTCCTCCCCTCGCTCCCCTCTTCTAAGGGCTCTCTTGCCTCGCACGAGGGCTTTTCCATTGGTCATCCCATTACAAGTAAGTTGGGGAATGCCTTTATTCTTAGTTGACCACTACCAAATCTCACTAACCCCAACGGCCCAACCTGCTAATAACTGCTTGCCCTCATTGGATCAAGAAAGAATCATAAGGTTTGAATGCCTCAACATGTGTAGTTGGTTTTGCAAAGACCACCATTTTCATACATGTTGGGTTCATGAGTCTTTGATCTAGCGTCCAGATAATTTCTGTTTTGATAGGTCTCATCATCAATCTACTCATAAGACACTGATCAAATGGTTAAGACATTCTTAATCAAGAAATTTTCGGGCATCCCCTTCCCTCAACGGTTCATATCAGATCATCTACCCTTCATCTACACCATCGGATGCAAAAACCCGATAATCAATCGAGATCTCGATTCCCCATCATCGGACACCTGGCATGGATCTGCATCATCCCCCACTGGTGGCTTCCCACATGAACATCACTGTTATGTTATTTATTTATCGATAATTTGATTTTCTAGATTAATTTAAGAAGGGTTTATGAGACCATGTATGGCCCTTGTGGCCCTCAACTTGGTCTTAGAAAACAACCCTTGGAGATACTCCATATGGGGTGTCCAATTATTTCATGTGCAATGTAGGTGGTTTTAATATCATATATTCATTGGGATTGGGATAAATCCCAAATAAATAAATTGCTTCATTCAAACACATGCCATGCCAATTTTTTTGAGTCCTTCCCCATCTGTTATTATCTATAATACTTGTTCTTAATGAAAGCCATGGGTCAAAGGGGATGGTAGGGTTTGGTCACACCAAAATTATTATATTATGATACAAGGTCATAAAACCTAATCTTTGGATTATTATCTTGATGACAGGTCTTAGGGCACTGCCCATGGAGTGTCACCAAAGGGAGATGCATGTGTCCCATAAGACTAGAGTCATAAGAAAAGGGTCGTCTGCTCATAATTTCAGTAGGTACTATAATTCCAACATCTTCTACACAAAACAATAAGAATTGGATGGTGGGTGGGGCCCATCCAATCAAGGTTGGTACATGATGTCATCAGCTGGCCCCCACTCAAATCATGATTGCCCTGGGCCTCCCAGTGTCATTGGAAACAACCAGATAAATGAATACATAGATAGAGATGGAGAATACTCTTATTGGAAGTTGGAACCTTCTCTTCTTGGGAGTGGAGAAATAGGATTTTTCTAATGAGGGGCAAAGGACCGAAAATGGGGACAAGTGAAAATACAAAAGGGAGAAGAGAACAGAACCGAAGATAGAGGACAAGGGAATAGATTAAGATACAATGCTGGAGCACCCCGGCCTTGTGCAGCTATTGGTTTGGTTCTTTGCTTAACTGGGTTGGGTTCAGGTCAGGTTGAGATACAAGGGTTAGTTTGACCCCTCCTTAAAATGACTTTGGATATTCAAATTAACCTGAACCCTGTCTATGGATTGATGTGTGGTCTAATGATCACATGACCATGATGGTCCCACTCACTTGGACAACCATATGGATTTATTAGGATCCCTGAGTTCCGGATTTTGCAGGGTCAAGCTAGAGCTATCCAAGCCCGGCCCACTAAACTATTGGCCCTGATATTCAAGCCCATATCCAGCAAACAGGCCCCTAACTGCCTGTTTGCAAAATATATCCACCCATTGTCCTTTCGGATCGGACCAGGCCTCTATAAATATACAACTGCAGGCACAGCCCATTTAACCATCTATCCATAAGATTGGGCCCTGTATAGCCCGCATGCCTAAAAACAAAGCCCAAGACCAGCCCGACACTATCCTGAATTGGGTCAGATACGGGCTGGCGCAGCCTATCAAAGGGACCCACAGATGGTCCCACTTATTATGGGCCACCAAAAGAACGGTTCAGATCATTCCCACTGGCAGATGAGAATGCCCTGCTCGTGGCTCTCCATCTTGGCGGGCCTGGACTAAGCTGGCTATATTTGATTTGAACATCACCAAGTAAAATTGAGTGGTTCAGATGAGAGCACGTGTTCGTTTGCCCGTTAATTAATGAAAGCATGTGAGATTTCCCAACCGTTGATGGGAACTGATGAGACAATGTCAGCCACACGATTGCTTAGATAGGTTTCCTTGAGAAACACCAGCAGTTGACTGGACCCGGTTAATCGAACAATCCTCACCGTCTAGTTTATGATGATCAAAGTCAAAGGTTCAGATTCACCAACAATTGTTCGCCGTTTTCCACTAATTACTTGTCATGGTTTGGACTTTCTCAGCATAGGAACTTGAATCTTGGCACACCAACTTTCTTATATGTGGTTGGCCTCGAACTTGAATGGCTGGGGTGATCATGTGGCCCTGGCCCACCTGCAATGGCATGAGATCAACCAGTTCTCCAGCAGTACTTTGTCTTTCTGTGAACCGGCCTTTTTGGTGGACCATGTTCATCAGGGGGATTGCTCAGGGACCAGAGTTTAAGCGTAGGCCCCACAAGGCCTGCAAAGATGGGAAATGGATATGGAGAGAAATGGATGGGTAGGGTCGAACCTGATGTAAAAATGGTTCATGGGCTTAGGTTCAATTAAGACAAGGCCGAGATGGAACACTGGTTCAAAAGCACTGTTTCAAATTAACCTTAGTAACAGCCTGTGGCAAAAACCCTTATCTAAAGAAAAGATGTAACGCTGCGAACCTTGCGTAAAATACATGGTTATAGTTAGGATTGCAAACGGGTATTCGATTATCCAGTAATCCGGAAGTTCCGACCCACAAAAAAAGGGGTCTGGAACCTATTTTAGGTTCCGATTGATAAACGGGTCTGGGTCCGGAACCTAATTTAGGTTCCGATTGATAAACAGATCCGATTCCGGGTCCATATAGGTTCCGACCCGGGACCCGGCATATAAGTTTAGATTCAAAATCGGATTCGGAACCGAAATCGTTATTTTAAAACGGGTTCGGGTCCACTGTGATTCCGATCCAGAACCATCCCATTTACAACTCTAATTAAAGCTTTACCCATGTCGGATATTTTATTTCAAAACCATGAACATGACAATGTACAAGTGACTCGAAAGTCAGAACGTTGGATTGCTTCTTTTTTTTTTTTGCTTAGTTGATTAGCAACTCATTATTCCACCTAAGTGGCAAGGTTCGATCTCTAGTACCTTTGCCACACGTGTGGACTTTTTTTCCATTTGGGTGAGCTTCCTTTCTTTGTATGCAGGTGCTATCATGGGTCAAGAAAAAACGTCCCGACTTTGACTCTATTCATCTAACTCTAAAATACTGACTCAGAGAATCAACCCGGCAACTCGGAAGAGTCATATTATAAAAAATATATATATAGAAAATTTAAATATACATGTATTGATAATAATAAATCTAAATCAATAAATTTATTACATTTCAATCAATCATTTTTAAATTGCTAACTCCAAACTTTAAGCATTAATTACTTATAATTTGATTTGACTGAGTTTACCTATAATTGATTTAATCTTTTATCAAAATGAATTGACTTAGTAGAGTCAAGAGTCAACTCATCGAGTTTTCCGGCCTTGACCAAAACTCAAACTTAGTGAGACTGCCTCATTATGAAGACCTTGATTTTATTTATCAAGTTAAGTAAGCAACGGGAGACCATGACATCTTTGGATTAGAAGACTAATTTTCCAAATAAACTATACTAAATGAGAATAATGTATATGAACAAAACAAGTATAGCATGCTATTTTGAAGAGAAAAGTATGACTTATCAAACAAAGTAATATAAAATGGCACTTAATGTTGGAACTACTGGTCCAGTGGGTGTTGGAATCGAATTCGCCGAAAACCTTTTGCATTTCAGTGTGAGATAAATAATGTGAACTCACTGTGAATACTCTTAAATAATTTAGATGATCAACTAAGGATTTTCATCTCTCTTATCTAGAGCAATTCCGATGAGACACAACCATCGTAAACTCTACTCCTCTTGAAATTCCACATCTCTTACCAACGTGGAACACGAAAAACACCCGAGTTAGATACGTACCGATCCAGGACTCTGTTACCAAAGTCTGATCATGACTTAATTGGGAGACTCATGTGTAGTTGTAGAATTTGGACTAAGTTGACTTAAGGTACGTTTGCATATACTCATGAAAAAACAGTTCCATAGAGTGTTTCTTATTCAATAGGAATATCTTTTTTACTTCAGAGAAAAGGTATTTACGAGAAATTGTGAAAAGTTTAGCTCAGTATTATGTTTTTTCTAGGAAAAAAAACGGTTGATCAAATGCAAGCTTTACTGTAGCATGAAAAAGCATTTTAAATTTTTCAATTTTTTTCAAGAAAAAATGTGTATACAAACATACTCTTAGATGACTGAAGACATCAAATAAATAGTTAACTTGTCCTCTCATTGAACTTCATTCTAATATCAGGTCAAAATTTCCTCAGTAGTTAGCAAAAACTAAAGTACATCTGAATTAATCATCCAATAAATAAAGATGCTGGCCCAGCCCAATAGCACCGTTATTTACATAATTTGAACATTAGGTAAGAAACTCATTTGATTCCCCCATCATACCATCATATTATCATCAAACTTGCTTCCAACCCAAGGCAAAATTTTTAGTCAAACAATGTAACATAACATTTACATTCCCAAAATGGGATTCTCTCAATCACACATGAAAATCACAAGATAGAAATCCCATATCCCAAAATACTCATGCAAAACCAAAAACTGAGATAAACCATCATTGGATTCCAACAAAACAAATGCAGTTTATAACCAACGTTCCACTTCCACATCAACAATATTTAAATTAAATGAATAAAACTTGATTTGAAGTTGGCCACCTAACTGATTGTCAGATGAACCAACTCGTAATTCTAAATCAAACCGTTGGAATAAACATCTCATTCTCAAGAACCTTATTTCCTCTGTCACTACCAAAGCCCAGTTTTGATGAGTGAAGTGAAGGTGAAGCCCCACAAAACAATCATAACTTACTGCTACAGTTCCTCTCTGAGGATTACTTTCTTACAACTGTATAAACAGCTTCAATTACTTCTCTGCACACTTGTAAGTAGGTGGGTCCTACAAGATAGACGCTCCGGATTGTCGGACCACTGTGACATGGAATTTCAGTCCAATAGCAACATACCTAGACTCATCCATTGTGCGACGAATCCAAAGCGCTCTCTCTCTCCTCTCTCCTCTCTCTATCAAATATAAATACATACATACTCTCAGTCTCCCACACACACATGTTTACAAAATCTCATTTACAAGACACACCCACACCTCATTATCTTTTCCTCTCTCACTCTCCATGTAATAGAGTGATTGTTTTCTTTAAAAATACTGCAGAGATCTTTTTTGGTGCTATCGATAACCAGCTGAGGAAAAATACAGAGAGAGAGAAAGGGAAAAGAAGAAAAGGTTTGGAATAGAAAGGGATCGATCCTTCCTCTAATCCCTTTCTACCCTTTTGTCTTCTCCTGCACACTAACACAAAAAAAAACAACAAAAACAAACCCTATCTATCCATTCCTTTTCCTTTCTCCTCTTTATTAAAAACCCACAGACAGACAGATAAAGAGAAGAGAAGGAAGAAGAAGATTGAGATTGATTGGAGATGGGAACGGGTTGGAGGAAAGCGTTCTGCACTTCGACTCAACGAGTCGGAGAACCCGCTGATAAGCAACCGAGTCCGAGAAGCAATCCATCCACGCCTCGCCTGCAGTCGCAGCTCATCTCCAGCCCCAGGCTCCGCTGCCGTACGCTCGACGCTGCTTCCCCGGCGCACGATAGCCCCAGGCTCCGCTGCAAGACGTCCTTGAACAAGACTCCGAGGCCTCAAAACCCTGGATCCAACCCTTCTTCCCCCAAATCGCCCTCCACATTCGCCCTCTTCAAAACCGGTTTACGCCTCTCCAAGGTAAATATACTGTCTCTACTCTGTCTATCGTACGCAGGGGTGGCGTAAGATGGAGCTTATCTGACGGTCCTGAGTTTTTTTTTTCTTTTCTTTTGGCAGAACTGCTGTGGGATTTGCTTGCAGAGCGCGAGGACTGGTCACGGATTGGCTATCTACACGGCCGAGTGCTCGCACACATTTCACTTCCCTTGCATCGCGGCGATTGTTAGAAAGCAGCAGGGCTCGCTATCTTGCCCCGTCTGCAGCGCCAGCTGGCATGATGTTCCGTTGCTCGCGAGCCACAAACACCAAACGGGAGCAGCTGGTGAAGAAGAGAAGCGGAAGCGAGAGAGGAAGAACGCGCACGATAGCAAAGTGTACGACGACGACGAGTCGTTGCTCTCTCCTAATGGTTCTAAATTCAATCCTATTCCAGAAGAAAACGAAGACGAAGAAGAAGAAGTGGGAGAATTCCAAGGATTTTTCGTGGACACATCCTCATCGTCCAAAGGACGAAGAACGGACGGTCCAGATTCGAAGAAGGTCGAGGTGACGCTGCTTTCAGATGCGGCTGTGGTCTCCGCCGGACGGACCTGCGAGAGCTACGCCGTGGCGCTGACGGTGAGAGCTCCGGCTCCGGCGCCGCGCCGCGCGCCGATAGACCTCGTCACCGTTCTTGACGTCTCCGGCAGCATGGCCGGCGCGAAGCTTCAGATGCTGAAGCGCGCGATGCGGCTCGTCGTCTCCTCGCTCGGCTCCGCCGACCGGCTCTCGATCGTCGCGTTCTCGGCTACTTCCAAACGGCTCATGCCGCTCCGGCGCATGTCAGAACACGGCCAGCACGTGGCGCGCGCGATCGTCGACCGGCTCGTGTGCGGCCACGGCACGTGCGCGGGCGACGCCCTCAAGAAGGCCGCGAAGGTTCTCGAAGATCGGCGCGAGCGGAACCCCGTAGCCAGCATCATCCTCCTCTCCGACGGCCAGAACGATCGCGCCGCGAGGCACGGAGCCGATCGCAGCCGTCCGTACTCTCACGTGCCTTCTTCTACGAGATTCACCCACCTCGAGATCCCCGTCCACGAGTCCGGCTTCGGCAGCTGCGCCGCCCGCAAGAGCCGCGAGCCGGTTGCGAAGTGCGTCGGCGGGCTTCTATCAGTCGTCGCGCAGGATGTGCGGCTCGATCTCACGTTCCCCTCTGGAGAGATCTCGGCCGTCTATTCCACCATCGGACGGCTTGCAATCCTCGGCTCTGGAACAGTTCGGCTCGGAGATATCTACGCCGACGAGGAGAGGGAGCTGCTTGTGGAGCTGAGAGTGCCGACGTCAGCTGCTTGGGCACACCACGTTATATCTGTCAGATGCTCTTACGTGGACCACACCACGACGGATCTCGTCCGTTGCAAGGAGCAGACGCTGCTCGTGCCACGTCCGCACGCAGTTCCACCGTCCGATCCTAAGATCCAACGGTTGAGAAATCAGTTCGTGGCGACTAAAGCTGCGGCTGAGGCTCGGCGCCTGGCCGAGCACAACGACTTCGGCAGCGCGCATCAGCTGCTGTCCTCGGCTCGAGCGCTGCTGCTGCAGTCGAGCTCGATCTCGAGGAATGAGGACCTACGCTTCGTGGAAGCCGAGCTAGCCGAGCTGCAATGGCGCTGGAAGCAGCAGCAGCAGCAGATCCAACGGCCCAGGATAGGTGATCTAGGGCTGGACGAGAATGGGCCGTTGACTCCAAGCTCGGCTTGGCGCGCCGCTGAGCAGCTAGCGAAAGTAGCCATCATGAGAAAATCGTTGAATCGAGTGGGAGATTTGCATGGATTCGAGAACGCAAGATTCTGAGATTGGAAAAGTCAGAATTCATGGAAAATGTTTATGGAGGGAAAGGATGAGAAATCGGGAATTTCTTGTGTTTGAATTGATAGGGTTTTTTTTTATTTATTTAACAATTGCAACTTTGTCTCTAGTATCTTCCTGTAATCTTTTTTCGTATATATTATTTTTTGGGGGTGAATAGGAAAAAGAGAGACGTTTGGGATTTAAAAAGAATAAAAAAAAAAGCTGTAAAAATATGGGGTAGAAAGAAGTAGAAGCCTAGAAAGTGGGAGGAAGAATTTTTTTTTTTCTCGTGTTTTAAGGTGTAAATTGCATGTGTGAGAATATTGGAGTCTTGATCCAGCTTTGATGTTTGATTATGAAAGGACTCAAACAGTTTATTAAACTTCTTGGAGTAGCAAGTATTCCATGGTTGATTTAACTAAAATAATTGTTGGAACCAAATGAAAGATTGTTAGAATCAAAACACCATCAGCTCATACTTATAAATCTTTTGAAAAACATCAATGACAAAATGGTAACAAGTGTATATTCTCTATGATTGTACATGTCAATGTCAATTTCAAAGGAAATATGGGTTGACATGGCTCTTCTTGGGTTGCTATATATGTCATGCAAATGACATTGTGATTGTGTAACTTTATCTTATAGTAGAATTGCTTGTATGTACGAGTTTGGTGAAACTTTACATCATAATCTTGGATCTTTTTGTGTTTAGTGCATGACATTGTGATTGTGTAACTTTATCTTATAGTAGAATTGCTTGTATGTACGAGTTTGGTGAAACTTTACATCATAATCTTGGATCTTTTTGTGATTAGTGGAAAGATTTTCCATTGTGATAAAAACAATAATTTAAAGTACATTAAAACCAAAATTTCCTTTCATACAATTAATAATGGAGACTATAAGTTTAGCCGACCTTTCACCTATCAAGAGTTTGTGCAGATTTTCAATTTCCACCGTCCACAAAGTTATCCATTGAATCAAATGTACTCTCACCCAACGTTCCCCAACTTCTTGCATGTTTCAATTGGATAAAGTCTCTTATAAGTTTAATAATGGATGACGGGAAAATCCCATTTTCTTTGTGGTCAGGTTTAAAATTGAAACCTATTACATTGTATCTTGAAACTTAATTGATACCATATCAATTTTTCATTTTTTTTTTCTAAATTAGGTTAGTGGCAAGGTACTTTTGGGACAACTTATACAATAAGGGCGGGATTGGACAGCTTTGTGAGATTGAAATCCCTTACCACTCCGGTGTTCTGTGTTTCTTAATGTCATATTAAATCTCCATATTGTATTTAGAGGAATTTACCTGGTAGGGCCTCATAGGATCCTATACCACTTCGGAGGTGTCGTATTTACCATAGACACGAATAAGGCTCTACATGTGCGTTTTTTTTTTTTTTTTTGTCTTTTAGCGAATGGTCGATATCGACCACTTTTATGGTCGATATCGACCATTCTGCGGGAACCCAAATAAAAATTAGGTTTTTCAGGATGGAGAAGATGGGAGGAATCGCTCTGTTCCAGTTTCTTCTACTTCGGCTTCCACATCAGTCTCCCTCAAAGAATACCTTAAGAGATATCAAAACCCTAGCGAAGATCATCATAATAAGGAATCCAAGAAGACGAAGAAGAAGAAGAAGAAGAAGGAGGAGGAGGAGGAGGAGGAGGAGGAAGCCAAAGTCATCAATGTTAGAGTTCGCGTTGTAGATGAAGATCTTGTCTGGCAGAAACCCCAGTATCTCGAAGAAGAAGATGAAGTCCACGATTCTTCAGGTTAGGTGCTACAACTTTTGTAATTTCCCCAAATCTAAATGTTCCCCATTTCAAAACCGTAGTCTCATATTTTGTAAAATTTGTTTTTTTTTTTTAAGATGAGGATAAACCCCAAATCGGAGAGCCCAGTTTGATACTCCTTCACCTGAGCATGATGAATCAAGGCCCTCAAGCAGCAAACTTCCAAAACCCAATCCTAATTCTCTGGTTATTGTTTGACACGACGATATAGGCAGTTGGAACGATAGAGTCGTTGCTATCATCATGGTTGGAGGCCCAACTAAAGGTTGTTTTGAAGCAAATCAACGGTTTGGTTGAGATTGAGATTCCATGAAAACTTTTTTTTTTAATGAAGAAGAAGGGTTTTTGAGGCATTTCCATGGATTTCATTTGAGGAGAAAAGTCTGGGTTTGTTTCTGGGAGGCATTTCATGGAGTTTCATTTCTGGGCCACTTTGTGTTTTTTATGATCACTGTGTACTAAAGAAGCTTTTGATGGTCTGTGATAGCTATGGGTTTGTTTGGGTGGAGTTCATTGAGATTGATATGGAATGCAAATGAAAATGCAAGAAACCAATCAAGTGAAAATTGCATGGGATGGAAGATGGAATGAGATTTTATGGAAATGTCTGCATATACAAACGGAGCACTGATCTGTGCCATCATCTTTTTTTTTGCTTTTGTTTTAAAGTGGTCGATATCGACAATAAAAGTGGTCGATACTGACAATGACTGTATTTTTTGGGTTTCAGTTATGTTGTCGATATTGACAATAAAAGTGGTCGATACTGACAATGACTGTATTTTTGTGTTTCAGTTATGTTGTCGATAACGACAATTAAAGAGGACAGTTTTATGGTCGATATCGACCACTCTTCTCCCTCCTCCTCCCCTCCCATCTTCTTCCTCCTGAAAAACCCATTTTCTTTTTGGGTTCCCGCAAAATGGTCGATATCGACTATAGTCGATATCGACCATATTGCAAAACGACAAAAAAGAAGAAGAAAAGTCCATACGAGGATCTCTCCCGTATCGAACAATAATTTGGGTCCCGCTGGGACGTATGCGGTCCTAGAGGGATTTTATGGGTAAATTCCTCTTGTATTTATTTTACATATATATATATCTGATACTTCAAAAGCAAGTAAAAATGAAACTGTATAGATTTTACATCTTTTAAATGATTTCTTTGTAAAAAAAAAAAAAACGGACAAGTTTTAGATAACCCTATCGATCAACCGTGCACACTGGTTTGATTGGCTTAACAAATTGGTTTGATTGGCTTAACAAATGTCAGAAAACTCTAGTTGGTGTGAAACTCACAAGAGTCTAGTTGTGTTTCACTTGCATCATATACCGATAGCTAGAAAACGAGAGAGAATGATGAGCACATTATTTTATCTTCGATCCGCTAAGATTTTAAAGTAAAAAGAGCAAAAGAGGATGATGGTGGTGATGATGTGATCAGGAGTCATATTATATGCATTTTCCAACACAAGTTACACTGGAAGAATCATTTGCCTCTTGAGGCTCCACAGACACATATACGCTCCTGGACAAACAATCCAAAATGGGCCACAATCCATTATTTGCATCAATCATAACCCACAAAGTAGCAAATATTCCTACCATGTTAGGAAGATTTTTTTTCCCATGGGAGCCCTTAACCGGACCATCTCCACCAAAGTTCGCAGGCTCTCCTTGTCAATACAAATCTTAGTAGAACAAGGGTGCAAATCACAAGCATTCAAATATTCCATGAATAGGTTCGTGGGAATTTATTAAACTTCAATAATTGACAAGTGTTAGGACAATGGTAAACTTTAATAATTCACAGACGAATGTCAAGTGTTAGGACAATGGTACAAATAAGATTGCAAGAAAGATCTTTTATATTAACCTAATTACACTTACATTATTTGGAGGTAGATTGAGCAAAAAAAGGGTCTATAACATGGGGCCCATGAACTATATACATATCTGCAAAGACGGAGGAACTTGTGGGCCACATGATGGAGAAGAGGGAGTAAGAGTTTTATGTGCTCTCGCAGAGGAGAGGTGTGTGGATCTGTTCCTTTCTATCCATTTAAAAATGGGGTAGGACGTCGCTTTCAAGGACTCCAATTTGTTATTACCATCTCAGTCTAATCTTTCATCATTGCGTGGGGTCCACGTTAGGAAACGGCTGAAAAGCTGAAATTCATGTAGAAAATGAAATGATGAACGCTAATACTACCACTGTAGCATCCAGAGAAGAGACACTACCTTAAAAAAAAAAAAGAGATGCCCACCTTATGTGGGACCCACGAAAGGGATTAAAGGAATGGACTAATTTAGATTTGGATAAAGGATTGCTCCGAATGTAGGAATGTAGCATCAATCGATTCCAATTTCCAAGTACCCTTAACATTCCTAACTTCCTAATTTAAGAACCTCAGATTTAATGGTTTTATACATGGTTTAGAATTTTTTTTTTTTTAAATATTAGAATGAAGAGTGGTAATGGTTTGTCGCATTTGAGTTAAAGTGTAATATTGTGGCTCATTACTTAGCCAAGCTAGCTAAGCATGGTTTTGTGAAGTGTCAAAGCTGACCGATTCATCAAGTTGGCTTGGTCTTTGTTAGTTTTTCTGTTGGAAATAATCTCTCCTTGTTTAAAGGAAGTGCAGCTAGTGCTGTTAGTGTTTTTGAATATTTCAGTTTGGCTTTAGGCCTCAATACCCACGTTTAGGAGTTTGTTTAAAACGTGGAGTCTTAGTACTTATATTTCCCTGTAAAAGGCCTATATAAAGGCTATTGTTTTTCAATTCAACTATGCAAGTAAATTCAGTCCCAGAAACTTGTGTTTTACTGGTATCTTAACAAGTGGTATCAGAGCCCCATCATAGGGGCCTGGTTGTGAAGAGTGTAAGAGTAAACACAAGAGGAAGGAGAGATAGTTGTGTGAGTGTGTAGAGATGTCGAGTGACAGAGATGGCAAGCTGTGTATCCCCAAGTTCGACGGGGATTATGAGCATTGGGCAATGCTCATGGAAAATCTGCTGCGCTCAAAAGAATGGTGGCATTTGGTGGAGACAGGTTTCACAGAACCAGGAAGAGGAGACGTACTAAATGGAGTGCAGCGAACAGAGTTAGCTGATTTGAGGTTGAAAGACCTCAAGGTGAAGAATTACTTGTTTACATCGATTGAGAAGTCTATTCTGAAGACCATCCTTCAGAAGAACACTGCAAAAGAGCTGTGGGATTCTATGAAGCGCAAGTATCAAGGAAACGAGCGCGTTCAGCGTGCTCATTTGCAGCGGCTGCGGAGAGACTTTGAAGTGCTGGAGATGAAGGAAGGAGAGTCCGTGACTGATTACTTCTCCAGGGTGATGTTAGTAGCAAACAACATGAGGAACTTTGGAGAAGACATGCCAGACTCCAAGGTTGTGGAGAAGATTCTAAGAACGCTCCATGAGAAATACAATTATATTGTATGTTCAATTGAAGAGGCGAAAGATATCAATACACTTTCGATAGATGCACTGCAAAGTTCTCTTCTGGTGCATGAACAGAAGCTTCGAAAGGATAGTGGGGAAGAACAAGCACTGAAAGCTGCAGTTGGAGCTTGGAGTGGTAACAGAGGACGAGGTCGAGGAGGATACCAAGGAAGGGGTAGAGGCAGAGGACTCGACAAAGCTCTTGTGGAATGCTTCAAGTGCCACAAGCTAGGACATTTCAAGTATGAGTGTCCTAGTTGGGAGAAGGGCGCGAACTACGCGGAGCTAGATGAAGGCGAGGAAATGCTATTGATGTCCTACGTCACCATGAATAATGCAAGAAGAGAGCATGTGTGGTTTCTGGATTCAGGGTGTAGTAACCACATGTGTGGTATGAAAGAATGTTTTTCAGATTTTGATGGTGAATTCCGGCAATCAGTGAGGCTTGGAGATAATTCGAGGATGATGGTGAAAGGGAAGGGCAACATCAGACTTGAAACTGATGGCTTGGTACAGGTAATCACCTCTGTTTACTTTGTGCCAGAATTGAAGAATAATTTACTTAGTGTGGGGCAATTGCAGCAGAGAGGACTAACCATTTTGATAAAAGATGATGTGTGTAAGATTTATCATCCAGGAAGAGGGTTAATTATGAAGTCAATCATGTCAGCAAATCGAATGTTTGTTATATTAGCATCGGTGAAAGCTCAAGCTGCAGGTTCACAAACTACTTCATGCTTACAAGCTATCACAGAAGATCAAATGCAGCTGTGGCACCACAGATTCGGTCATATCAGTCCGAAGAGCATGAGAACTCTCTGTTACAAGAAGATGGTGCTCGGAATACCAAAATTCAGTGTCTCAACGGAGTTGTGTGAGGTGTGCATGAAAGGAAAGCAGCACAGAGAGGTCATTCCGAGAAGGAGTATGTGGAGAGCAACCCGACGACTGCAACTAGTGCACAGTGACATCTGTGGACCTGTAACACCAACCTCGCATAGTGGGAAAAGGTACTTGATTAATTTCATTGATGATTTTAGCCGCAAGACATGGACATATTTTTTGACACAGAAGTCAGAAGCTCTAAATGTGTTCAAAAGATTTCGAGCTAGAGTAGAGAAGGAGTGTGGTGAGCCAATTGCATGTCTGCGTACGGATAGAGGTGGGGAGTATATCTCGAAGGAGTTTCAAGACTATTGCAGTGAGAATGGAATAACAAGACAACTTACTGCTGCTTACACGCCTCAGCAGAACGGCGTAGCTGAGAGAAAGAACCGTACAGTCATGAACATGGTGCGGTGTATGCTGATCGGAAAGTCCATTCCTAGGGAGTTTTGGCCGGAGGCAGTAAACTATGCAATTCACATTCTAAATCGGAGTCCATCAGTAGCAGTGAAGGAAGTAACTCCGGAGGAAGTTTGGAGTGGTTACAAGCCTTCGGTTGACCACCTTAGAGTCTTTGGAAGCATTGGTTATGTTCATGTGCCAGATGTGAAGAGAGTAAAGCTGGATGATAAAAGCACGAAGTGTATTCTGTTGGGTTTGAGTGGAGAGTCGAAAGCATATCGACTCTACAATCCCGAGACAAAGAAGATTCTGATTAGTAGAGATGTGCAGTTTGCAGAGAATGAGGAATGGGATTGGAAGAAGAGTGAAGAAGAAGTGGAGCGTGATGTGTTGGGGTGGGGAGAGGAAGAAGAAGATCAACCAATTCAAGCAGATGGGTATGAGAGTCAAAGTGATGTCGAAGGAGATGCAGCAGCAAGTCCATCTCAAGGCACAGCGAGCAGTGAAGAGGCTGAGAGTCCAGTTCAAGGGAGGAATAGGCGTAAACCAGTGTGGATGCAGGATTACGCGTCAGGAGAAGGACTGTCCGAAGAAGAGCATGAAGAACAGGGGATTGTGATGTTCACAGCCTCTGAAGATCCTGAGACATTTGAAGAAGCTGTGAAATGCTTCAAGTGGAGGGAAGCTATGAAGAAGGAGATAGAAGCTATTGAAGACAATGAGACATGGGAGCTGACAACTCTACCAACAGGAGCAAAAAGAATAGGAGTGAAATGGGTGTTCAAGACGAAGCTCAATGAAAAGGGAGAGGTTGACAAGTTTAAAGCTCGGCTTGTGGCAAAGGGCTACTCACAAAAACAGGGAGTTGATTTTAATGAAGTGTTTGCACCTGTTGCTAGGTGGGACACTATTCGCATCATATTGGCATTAGCAGCTCAAAGGGAATGGAGTGTGTTTCAGTTGGATGTGAAGAGCGCGTTTTTGCATGGGGAATTAATTGAAGATGTTTATGTGGATCAGCCGAAGGGTTTTGAGAAGAAGGGAGAAGAAGATAAAGTGTACAAACTTAGAAGAGCCCTATATGGACTCAAACAAGCCCCTCGGGCTTGGTATAGCAGGATTGAAAAGTACTTTGCTAAGGAGGGCTTTGAGAAATGCTACTGTGAGCATACACTGTTTGTGAAGAAAGGAAGTGGAGGCAGCATTCTCATTGTAAGTCTTTATGTAGATGATCTCATTTTTACTGGGAATAATGAAGCTATGTTTGTGGAGTTTAAAAGGTCAATGATGAATGAGTTTGCCATGACTGATCTTGGTAAGATGAAGTTCTTTCTTGGGGTAGAAGTTGTGCAAGGAGAGCAGGGGATCTTTATTAATCAAAGCAAGTATGCAAACGAGGTGCTGGCTCGTTTTGGAATGAGTGACTGCAATTCTGTGAAGAATCCGATCGTCCCTGGCTGCAGATTGTCCACAAATAGTGGTGGTGCTGTTATAGATGCTACAATGTTTAAACAGTTGGTAGGAAGTTTGAGGTATCTGACAGCTACAAGACCGGACTTGATGTTCTCTGTGAATTTGGTTAGTAGATACATGGAGCATCCCACAGAAGCACATCTCCTAGCTGCCAAAAGGATTCTAAGGTATGTGAAGGGCACTGTAGAATTTGGAGTTGCATATAGGAAGGGAGGAGATGAAAAGTTGGTAGGGTATGCAGACAGCGACTATGCAGGTGACTTGGATGACAGAAAGAGCACTTCAGGGTTTGTCTACATGCTGGGAAATGGAGCTGTGTCTTGGGCATCCAAAAAGCAACCTGTTGTGACACTTTCGACAACCGAAGCTGAGTTCATTGCAGCAGCCTACTGTGCTTGTCAAGGAGTGTGGCTGAGAAGGGTTCTTGAAAAAGTTGGACATGTTCAATGTAAGTGCACTACTATTTACTGTGATAACAACTCCACTATTAAGTTGTCAAAAAATTTGGTCTTGCATGGAAGAAGCAAACATATACATGTAAGATACCATTTTTTGCGTGAGTTATCAAATGAAGGAACTATAGAGCTGGTGTACTGTCCTACTCAAGAGCAAGTTTCTGATATCATGACAAAGCCACTGAAGTTGGAGGCATTCTTGAAGCTCAGAGACAAGATGGGAGTGTGTTCGAAGATGGAGTAAACTGTTTGCATCAGTATGCAATGCAGTTTAAGGGAGGAAATGTGAAGTGTCAAAGCTGACCGATTCATCAAGTTGGCTTGGTCTTTGTTAGTTTTTCTGTTGGAAATAATCTCTCCTTGTTTAAAGGAAGTGCAGCTAGTGCTGTTAGTGTTTTTGAATATTTCAGTTTGGCTTTAGGCCTCAATACCCACGTTTAGGAGTTTGTTAAAACGTGGAGTCTTAGTACTTATATTTCCCTGTAAAAGGCCTATATAAAGGCTATTGTTTTTCAATTCAACTATGCAAGTAAATTCAGTCCCAAAAACTTGTGTTTTACTGGTATCTTAACAGGTTTAGCCAGCGAGACTAATTTGGAGTGGTTTGTTTGATTTGTTTTGGTGACTGGCTTCTTTTGTATGTAGTTGTTTCTTCTTTCTTTAATGAATTTTCTGTCTACCAAAAAAAAAAGGAACTTGCCTAAGGATGATGGATGGGCAATGGGTTTTTGGCCGATTTTGTAATTGCATGCTACTAATAATTAATTGGGGGTTTTTATTTTTCCTATCCAGCCTTGTGTTTATATCGAGCCCTCCTAAATCTTATGGGATTTTGTAACAACCACCACCGATCCAAATGGACTGTGGAGCTGAGTAGAGAATCATCAATTAATTGGATAGTTAAGGGCAATAGACATTCCAATATTTAATCTATGATTTCATGCAGTGGCTCCGCAATATAATTGTGGTATTTTGTGAAATTAAAACAGTTTTGGACCATCAAATTTTAAGGATACGACAGGGCTATAAAAAGAATTTCTCAGCAGGACTAACCCACCAGTTGTGAAAAAAGGAACTTTCTATTTTTACATAGCTGCTTTTGTTATACTCACCTCTATTTACAACCATGTCTGAAGTTCATGTGGTCCTAAGTTCTGCAGCCAAAGGAGGACGGTTTCAAATTGATAGTTGACCATATAAGCTTTCCTCTTTAGTTCCAGATTCTACTGCATAAATATTTATATCTGGAGGCCTGTTGAGGTGGTGTGGGGCTTGGCTCTTACTTTAACCATCACCAAACCCATTACATCTTACAATCACCTTCAAAAAGTGACCCAAATCTCACTCTAACCAAAGTAGCTTACCTCATTGGATTGATCCTAAGTTATGAGTCACTATATATTATGAACATGATTAACTCAACATTGTAAACTACACTGAGTTGAGTGAAATTAGGGCTAGTGCACTGCACAAAAGGGCACATGAACATGATATGAATGGATAAGATTAAGCAAAGGCGGCCCTACACCTGTCAGGAGGTAGCCAAGAGGGTCTTCAGGTCGGATACAGTCATTTCTCCATGGAATGTCTTTTATTTATATAGTATGTCAATCGATGGATAATGTGGGTTCTTATGAGATGGCTAGACAGCATTTTTATAGTAGGGGCTGCCGACAACTCTTTATTACCTGTTTTGATTTTGGAAAATTACTAAAACCTTTAAGATCTATTTGTTCTTTTGTTTGCATAAAATATAAGAAATTGAATACATATGAATTCATGGTGAAACTCCATCGTATAATCATTCAAGAGGTGAAGGCAAAGGAAGTGAGAGTTGAATGATACAAAATAATGGTGTAGATGAGACCTTTTTAACTTTCCCACGATTTGAATTATTAGGGTGATAGTTAGGTATTCATTTTCTATCTCCTCTTGATTTTATTTCCATGAAGGAAAGGTTATTTAATGGCCAATTTTGGATATTCACATTTGATTCTTCATTTTTACCGACTCACATAAACACAAAGTCTAAGAATCCTTAAGAATTTAATTACATTAAACGGACGGGCCCTTATTAAAAGCTCACAAATTATGATGTCGTAATTTACTTTATTATTATTATTATTATTATTTTCCCATAAACTTACATAATGGGCCTACTTAGTGATGAAAGTCAGTATGAAGCTGCTCGATGATGGAAAACACAATAGGACACTACAAATAGAATCGAAGCCCACCTAACAATGGCAACCACCTAAGTTCCAATTAGGTCCTATTGATGGGTGAGCCAATGTCTGTCTTTATTTTTATTTTTATTTTTATTTTACCTGGCTTAGTGGGCTGGGTTCCAGCTCTCTAGTGAGGGAAGTAGACTTCAAAAGAAGTAGGTATGCCCTCGGGTGACAAAAATTGACTGCTCATATTCGAATCATGGGCAGCAAGATAAGAAGTGCCGCCTCTTAAATAAGAGATTTACATGCTCTCAACAAGATGGGGACAATGCCGCATCCTCTATTAGAAGGGTATATCACGATTTTCATAAAAAAATAATTTTATCATGTTTTCATCATTTGGTGATAGTGTTGCTGTTGGTCCATACCATTATTATTTATTCATACTGTGGCTGATGTCCACCTGTCCCCACCCGTAGTTTTCAACTGTTAATATCTCATGACACTGTTCAGCCTTTAAATTGAATCATTCAAGTCTTTCAAATCAGACTGACTCATTTGGATGTTGAGTTGGGTCTTGTGGGGTTCGGATTTGTGATACTCAATTGCTTAAGTATGGGTCCATGAGGCTCCAAAATTAGTGGGTACAAAAAAAATTGATGCTGAGGGCCATCTTTCTTTGACATTTAATGATTCTCAGTTGTGATGATTGGGTTGGATGCTAGGGATGAAAGACCTCCACGATGCATCAGCCTTAACAACACTCTTGAGAAAGGAAGGACTAAAAGCTTTAGGTAGTTGGTACATTGAACATGTGGAATTTGGAAAGGCCACATCAGTGGCTAGGGTTGTCAAAACCCCACTTTTGAGTTGGGCTTACATAGACTTTTGGGCCCGTGGGTTAAGGTTGGGCCTAACTTCCAAATGGTTTAACAGAGGGTTTCCCATTTGTTACCATCTTCTTCAGTAAATTTCCAAAGAAAAATGTGGCAAGCATTCCACAAGAATTGAGGAAATTTCTCCTGTGGGGCATTTGGACTTTTGAGGCAAGCTTTTCAACTCGCAAGTTTTCAATTGGGGAAATTTCTTCTTTGAAATTTCTTCCGATTGGGACGTCCGCATGCAGATATTCTCATAGGAGAAGATTTTACCTTTAATTTTTCCTGAAAACCTTTATCAGAAAGATGTTTTTTTCCATGTCTTGTCTCTTGAGTATATAGTACATCCGGTTGGCACGCCTTCAGTCACATTGTTAGAATTGTTTGATCAGATTGAATTTTGCCTTATAATCTATCTTCAATGGATTAAATACATTGAACTGCACAGGTCACTGCTCTGTGACACATAAAGGGTGATAGTACAACGTTTGCTTTGGCTAGCACTATATTATCACAATCCTTCATATGTGATGATTTTGCAGACAAAAGTAGACATTTGTAATCCTAGGCGAATTTGAAAAGGATTGGTTAGAAGTCATAAAAAGTTATTGGAATAGGCAATAAGATAAGGCTAACATGATGATGGCGATGATAAAACTTATAACCAGTGAGCCGACTCTGGACTTTGACGGTGTATGTGATGGGCTCTGATTGAACAGGTTGAATTGACTAAATGCAAGCCCTATCACTCATGGAATGCAGATTTCAACCAACAACATTTGGGTTTCAAGGCAGTATTAATATTGATGGCTACACCGAATCAATTCATCATCATTTGCTGCAACCATGTTCACTCCACCAACCCCACTTTACTCGACTGCTACATGTGGATGAGGAAAAGTCCAGGGAGGTACACCAGAAAAGGTCTTTAAAAGTTGGGATAGAAGAGTCCAATGCAATGCTCACCAAATGTTACTGGGAGGATGGACTGTCACTAAAAGAGATTTCCTAGAGATTTCTGTTTTACGGCACCCAGAAAGTCAACATTTTTACCCACTTAAAGGAAATCAAAATTCTCTCTATCGAGAAAAAATTAATTCTTATTTTTCTTTTCTATCGGAAAAATGCGTCACACTAAACAACAGAGTGGTAGGATATAAAGAAATATCAAAGGCACACAAGAGGATTGTTGAAAGAGGCCGTGAGAACGAATGGAACTGACTGAAGGGAGCATGCAGTACAGAGTCATTTTCATTATTAATATGATCAACATTGGGAAATAGTACTCCAAGTTCAAACTCAGTATTCAAACCGTTCACACTCAGTATTCTAACACAATTCCATTGTCAACATTTTCTACAGTTTTTACTTCTTATAAAGAAAGCGTTTTCATCACCCCCAATGGTAAGGAGCGGCAATTCTCATTGGGAGGTCCGGGCTGTAACCAATTTACCATACACGAGGAAGAAACACATTTTAGCATTTTCTGCAAAAAAAAAAAAAGTCTTATGTTCCCATTCTTTGAAAAAATTAAAATAGCAGTGTAAATAAAATTATACAGAAAACTGTTGTGCACAAACATGCACTTACAAAGAGTTAAAAAGCACATACAGAGAGAAAAGTGGGAAGAAATTTCACTACATTCTGCAAAAAGTACAATAATTTTAGTTTATTTGCACTCTAATTTAAAATAATTTTGAAAAGAGAAGGATTCATGTTCATAGTAGTACTGATAGCTACTGACCACATGATGTGTCTGGACAATCAACATAAATGAATAGGGATAGAAAAGCTTTTCTTTTCTTCTACATGTAATTCTGATTCTACTAAATAGTAAAAACCTTTCATACAAATCAAGAAGAAAGCATGTCTCTTGTAGGCACATCAATTCAACCTCTTTGGCTAATGAAATATGAGCCCACAAATCCTCTAATTTTGAACTGAAAGATGTTCATTTTTCTATAGAATGCAACACTTGTATGGCCCACTGAGAGATCCAACTGTTAATCTGCCGAGTCTTATTGTGGATGATGCATTGGAAGATGCGGAGAATCACAAAAGCTGGACCAACCAATGTTAGAAGACCTGGACCATTTTTCCAGGCCCTACTGTGTTGGATTGTACAGCAAAAATCTTACCCATTAGATGATGTAGACTAACTGGTTGGAGCCCCAATAGTGGTTGGAATCATTCCACACCTTCAGATATATTTCATTTTTGAGAAAGGAATTTTCAACTCCTGTGGCTCAATAGATGTGGCTGACATCGATTCCTGAATAATCTTCCAGATTGGAAGAAAATAACCATTTGATTGTCCACCAGAAGCTGGACAGTTGATGGTCAGTTTTCAAAATTGAATAAATGACATTAGATGGTTACCATCATCCAGAGAGGCCTTTGGAATGTAACCCATAATTAATTCCAGACACAAATTCCATCCACAACGGAGCCCATGATGCAAACAGTCTATATTAGGATGCAAAGCTACATGCAATGAACTCCCTCATTAGTTGAGACAACAAAATTCAACCCCTTTACAGGGCATGACAGAAATACACAGTTCTAATGTCTCCTAAGATTTCCGCTCAATCTTCCAGGCAAAATCTCAAGAATTTCTATAGTCTCACAAAAAATCTCAGATTTCAAAGGGAGTATTTCCAGGAACTAAACAAACTCACAAAATAGCATGTATTTTATGAAAGAAATATGGCAAATTTATGCAGGGAACAGTAAATAAACAGGCTGGGCTGATTTCCTTGTATGTCCCTTGAACAGAATTTTATTCACTGATAAAACTTAAACGGGAAAGATAAAAAATTACCAGCATATGAGTTCTCAGAACATTAATCAGGGAAACAAACTCAAATTTACATACGACTCTCTAATTGCTGCACCAATGCATAAGGATCAGCAAAGGTACCTTTGGCTCTTCCCTCTTTGAATGTGGCAAGTACTCTTGTTATTCCCAGTAAGTTCACAAAGGTAGCTCAAAATTCATCAATTCAGTCAACAATGGATGCAACCACGACTGAGGTAAGAAACCAAACTCACCCTTAAAACATTAAAATGAACCTTAAATTTCAAAACAATCCCTGGCTCTGGGCCGGTTACAGACGTAAGCACCGCCCCAACCCATATAAAAAATGATAAGAGAAGTTCATAAATGTCAGAAACAATACTTGGCCTCCAAATTGTGCGGCATGTGTTGTCTCTTTTACATGAAAATAGAATATCGATTAGAGATGGCATCATTTTAGCCATCCACCAACCAGACACAGGCTGCTATATCAAAAACAAGGGTCGCAGGGGAAAAGGAGTTTTTTTTTTTAGAAAACACTATATGGAGAAGTGAAATATGAATGGACTATAAATTAGTATAACAAATGGGTTGAATGTGTCTATGCATTACTTTTCCCCAGCAATTTGCATTTAGTATGCGCTCGCAATCAGTGAATGACAATCACCTTTGAAACCCTGGAAGATAAAGGTTATCCATACTTAGGAAAGTGATTGGAAGGGTGTGAAAATTGAAAGTTAAACATCTCATTCAATTTAACTTACCCAGAACATTCTTCTAGAAAGGATAATGAAGGCCAACAAAATGAAGATTCACCAAGACTGAGGTCATTGACGATTTTCAGATACAAATTGGTAGTACTTCTGTTCCTCATAGAGTTCTCTAATAATTAAATGAAAGCAGTGTCAGGTTCAAAGTGTAGAAGCAAGAAACTATATACAATAGCCATATCACACTAAAAATCAGATTTTGATTTCCCCATATTTGAAACGGTGACACTTGTATGACATTCAAGCATTCAACTAGCCATGGATATGACAGAATTGAAAAATCAGGGACATTGGATGATGAATCTTACTACTGGATTTTAGTATATACATGAACAGTTGCGTAAAAATAGATAAAGGGTCCAGAGTCAAGTTTAAAACCAGTGTTTTGGAATGTCCAACTTAATTTTCAGATGCGTTATAACAATGGAGGGCCATGTATGCCATTTTTGTATGTTTTTTAGGTATTAGAGTGTGAGAGTATTTAAGTACAAATGCTTGTCTTTAGGAAAATTCAAAGAGAGGTTTCCAAACAGCACATGTCACTGTTTCTACAGACCACAATCCTAGCCATAAATGACAAGGAAGCTGCCATGTAGATAACCTCACCCCAACAAGAATCAAGCAGGCCCACTTATCAAGTGGTGCCAGATATTAGAATTGAAGTAGATGCTAAAGCTTGGCAATATTCAACAAGCATACAGGGCCCACCAATGAGTCCTCATTCCACCACATTCAACAATAAGCTCACAGGAACAACAGATCTATGGAAAGTTATTAGAAGAAAAGGAAAATGGAAGTATAAAAGGAATGATGTGAGAAAAAACTTACGCCAAATCTGCCAGGGTCTCTGATTTAATCACAGCCTTGCCTTCTGGAAGCTCAAGGCAGGAGTAATGCATTATCATTTCCTTCAAAGTATGCTTTGTGCTTTTAACATCATTGTCCCATAAGATACTCTGAAAATTTTCAAGTACAGAGGTTTTTTAGGTTTCCTAACTCTCATCCTAGCATATTTGGAAATAGGACCACTATATTTGAAGGTTCCAATGGCTACAGGATTTATTTACACAAAAAACATATATTGTGGTAACTAAAATATGCAGTAATTAAGTCGTATGCACTGTCAAGTTGGACTGATATATAGTCTATGATGCCCAGATAAGGATACGGGGATCGAGGATACGACTCTGCACTTCTGGAAATCTAGGACGCATTCAGATACAGGCATACGGCTGCCCTAATTTTTTTATTTACAACATTTCTGAATTAACGAAAATATCGCTACATTCCTTTCTAACATCTTTTATGTTGAAAAGTAAGAACTATATAAAATAATGGACATGGGAAGTATGAAATGCTAAACTTGTACCCCAGAAGTATTGGAGTATCAAGTACCGATACAAGTGACGTATCGGTGTGATACAAATACCCTGAGCATGTACAAGCATGGATGGAAAACTCTCGGAGTTGACTCTTGACTCTTCCGAGTCATCTTGTTTTGACGAAGGACCAAGTCAAATACAGGGGAGACTCGGCCGAGTCATCTAATTTTAACAAGTCACTTGCATTTTGAACCATTTGATAGGTATATCTATTTTTAAACAATTAATATTTATTTTTAAGTCATTATGCATGAGGTTTAGAGTCAGCAATTTAAAAATGATGACTAGAATGTAATTTGAAACCTATATTTGATCTTTTACATTCGATGTTTGGACTAACAAATCATGTAATATACAATATTTCTCTTTTATTTCCCTTATGGCAGTACATTTCTTGCATATAGAAATTTATTATTTTGAATTGATTATCTGAATGCATGTAAATAAATGCATATTTATATTTTATAATAATGGATTCATTTTAAATATTTTTTAAAATACATGGCTCTTTCGAGTCTCCGCGCTGACTCTATCCGAGTCATTTTTTTTTCACTAGACGAGTCGAGTCTGAGTCACGAGTTTCCCAACCTTGTGTACAAGTATCAGGGTACCATAGCACAAGAATCATTGGTATGGAAAACAAGAATTAATCATGGTCTAACAACAGTGGAGTTTTACTCTTGAACGGTTCCAGGCACCATCATACTTGTCCAGCTAGAGCTCAAATTTGATATGTGGCCATGAGATGTAAACTATAAACTACAGGTTCTCATATTTACAATAAAATTGTAAACCCAACTGAAGCTGATTTTAGCAAGAAATAAGCCTTTTATTGGAAAAGAGAAAGGAGCTACGCAGTTTAGAAACAGTTTGTGATTTGATAGGACTAGCAATGGATCAGGTTGGCCTTTTGCTAGCTGGCCTACCTGCTTCTGATCCTTGATTTACCCATAGATGGTGATTAGCAGCAGAAAAGTTAGCCCTTCTCTTTCAAGTGACTACAAAATTAGATTTTAAAATATCCTTGTCATTACGATCTTTCTTTTCTATGGAAACTAGTGATCATTAACTAATGCAAACTTGTAAATGTGTGTCTAACACAAGACAGGTAAGTAATGCAACTTGGGTCCAAAATGCTGACATTTCATTGCCTTACTGCTTATAGACTATAGAGTCCTTACATCGATATACCAATTATACAGAATTAGTCCCAAATGCAACTCATTGCCCCCAAATAAACTCCTAAGGACTGATAATAAAAATCAGGCCAAATCCATGAATATACACTATCCAGAAAATCAGACTAGATAGTCCATTCAGACCCAACTTGAATTATTGTTCTGGACGGTCCGGTCCAAACTGAACCATCATATAGGTCAAAACCTTGAATACCTGTACGAATCACTGTTTATGACCATTCTCTAACATTTTATTTTCTATCATTTGACATTATGGTCGAACTGCAATGTCCACTTGGAACTTCGATTGTCTATTCATCCATTGCAGACTGTCTCAACAAAATCCTTCAGTTAACAACCTTAAAAATTGTAACTTCATCCATATTCCATTGCATGCTGCCAGTCCTAAAACATGTGCGATGGGCATGAATTACTAGTCCCAAGGGTAACAACCTTAAAATTGCAACTTCATGCATATTCCATTGCATGTTGCCAGTCCTAAAACACGTGTGATGGGCATGAATTACTAGTCCTAAGGGTGTATGCATTTAGATACTAGCCGCCTCGAAAGGAGTTTCACAACCAAATATAGGCAACCCCAAAAGGACTGTCATGGCCTGATATTGCATTCTGGCATCCAAGGAATGTCCTAAACAGATATTGGTAAACAAGGAACATCTTTCTATCTCTAAAAAAGGAACAGATGTCCTGAATAGATAGAAACTGGAAAACAAAGAAGATACATCTAGTCCAGATAGTGATAGTCAAGCTGCATATACTTCATTAGTGGCAGTCAAGGAACAAAAATCACGTCCATACGTAATACGACAACAAAACAATTGAACATTCTGGATGGATAGCGGAAGGAACATCCCAGATAGATATTGGCAGCCTGATAAAGACTTGATGAGAAGTGGATTCACCAAGAGAACAAAGGCATCATCAAAATACAAGGTGACGAAGTTCTAATACAAGAAAGGCATCATCAAGAGATTTGCTGCAAAGGTGCAATGACATGCTTTGGGAGAAGATGAGTCCCAGGAGGACAATGACACCATCAAGAGACTCACCATGAAGATACAAGGACCTGTTGCCTCTAGGAGAAAAAGGATTCCATCAGGATACTCACTGCCAGTATAGAGTTAATTTAGTGAAGGAACCATCTGGACACTCACTGCCACTGTAGAGTTAATTCTGTGGAGCAAGGACCTTTTCGTTCGGAATGGAATGAACTTAAAAAATCGGTAAATCCCAACTCTTCAGTAAAATACTTGAATTACAAAGCATTGACGGAACAAAAGAATATTAAAATGCCCTACCATGGCCACATATGGTATTTCAAGTGAGGCATTGCAAAGGTGCAAAATTTTCTCAACAAATCAACTGGAACAAAGGTTGAAACTCTGCTTTGAATGAAAAAAAGAAGAAATGCACAGTTTAAGTACTGCAAAAATGCTTCTTCGTCCCACAATTCGAGGGGTGGAATTGCAAAAGAAACTTTCTCCATAAGTCAATCCCTTGTATTTACTTCTGTCATGGAGTCCGAGCTGGTTTGGCCTTCAAATGAAACATTCCATCGTCCTGGCTGTTCCAATGTTCCATTTTGAAAAAACGCGATGGAAAACGAAAAAGATATAACAAAAGGTAAAAGAAGTAAAAGGCTAAAGCAATACTCAAGTATTTATTACCATATAACATAAATTACACTACAAATAGAGACATCCACATGTCAAATTTGTCAATGTCAAGCATCTAGGTCACATTATATAAAATGGTCAATTAAAAAGCACATGAGAACAAAAAAAAATGATTAAAGCACAGTTGTACATAAATTCTCTTCTCAGCCATCCCATTTGATTGAGAGTTTATGACCCCTATTCAATCTTAAAGGGAGGTAAAAATATGGTTTTGGGGGTTGGGGGGGGGACAGAACAGAGTGAACAACTATACTTTTGATGACACTCGACAGTTTCTTTCATTAACTCTAAGGTACACCATCTAATAAATTAAATAATTTACTATTCTCTGCTAATCGCAAGTAATTGCAGTTAATAGTATTTATTAGTCAATTTTTAACATCACTCCACTCCGAAATAAAGTAAAATAAATAAAACAAAACAAAAAAAGATCAGCAAAATGGTCATACTCATAAAAAAATATTTAAAATATTCCAGCTCTAAATTTGATGGTTCAACGTAAGGTCAAAGACTCAAATAAGGCATAGTTGTTGGCCAGGAGGGAAGGGTTGAAACTATTCAGTCGTGCTCAGGTCCTTAATGGGTAGCGGGTGAATGGGTTAAGTGCTTTAGTGTGGGCAGAGGAAAAGTCAACAGCCAATATTCAAAAAAAAAAAGTCAACAGCC
The DNA here is from genome assembly GCA_012931725.1 of Litsea cubeba. Lineage (NCBI taxonomy): Eukaryota > Viridiplantae > Streptophyta > Magnoliopsida > Laurales > Lauraceae > Litsea > Litsea cubeba. The sequence goes on from CM022944.1 coordinate 132,447,665, forward strand.
CCCTCGAGGCTTGCATTTTGGCTAATGATGCATGCTAAGTTCCCTAGAGGTGTCCTGTGTAAGTAATGGAACAAGGAAAAATTCACTTGCAAAAATTGATAACTCTTTGATTTAATCAAGCAATGGTGAATGTAATCCTATTATGATAGTTTTTGATGTCCATTGTCTTTATAGAGATTTTATATATTTAATATTTATTTACAAGTTGTATGAGGCCTCCTCCATTAACTGGAAGTCTCATTATTTAAAGAAAAATTTTATTTTGAGTTAATGTAAGAGATCTATCAAAGAATCAGGAATATGTGCAGCATCCACGAGTTAGGGTTTGAGCAACAAATAGCACCCTAGTTTACTCGACAATTAAAGACCAGACATGCCGCAGGCCCCAACGGTGAATTTTTTAAGTTGATGTGTGATGAGCTGAGGCGGGATGGTAGGTTTTCTGGATGAACAGAATAATCAGTTTGGGGTCAACAGTCCAGGGCAAGCCAGAATTATAGGGTTGTTTGGTAACTGGGCAATGCATAGGCTGATCCAGATCAGCCCATGCCAACCTGACAATTTGAGTAGTTCATATGCTGCCAAAGTGAAAACATGCATATTTAAGGATGAGAGAACACCACCTTCCGTACGTACTCTCTTTTGACATCCTCCCAGGGCAATTTTCCTTTGGGGCTGAAAATCGAAGCATTCCACAATGCACCTCTAGCCACCATCACAGATGAGACACCTAACAAAAATAAATAATAAATAAGTAATGTTAGTTCAAATAATAAAATTAATATATAACTATTAAAATATAAACCAAAAATAAATAAAGCAATGCTATCTGAACACCAAACCATTGTGGATATTCACTTGATGAAAAGCATCCAAACTATCAAAGACCAATTTCACCATAAATTCAGGAAAAAGATAAAACTAGTGGCAACTGGCAAGCATCATCTCAGAACATTAAATCCACTCTCTCTGCTCATGGATTTCAATCCAGGCCATCCACATGCCACACAGCCAGTGTGGCAGATAATGTGAGACTCAGGCATTAGATAGGCCTGCAATGTGTGCCCTGGGCTGAAAATGTGACCAGTCCATCTATCTGATGGGTTGCACATCTGTGCAAAAATGGACAGTTCAAAATAAAAACTAGAGACCACATTCAATATAAACACACAGCGAACTGATGAATGGACCACCTATATTTGGGCCAGGTAATCTTTGCATGCAATTGCCACATACGCCTTGTCATGTGTAGAACCCAAATTTGAGACTGGCAACCTCGAACTTTGAGTGCATGATTCCGAAGTCTACAGATTACAAACAAGCCAGGAATAGAAGCATTAATCTTCATTAAATATCTGTCTTTAATTTTTTTGAATTATGATATATTTATATTTCTACATACCTTATACCATTCAATGTTTCACAGAAACCAAAAAAAGAAATTCATGAACACCGAATATGAATTTTTAGCACATACAATTGTTGTTATGATAATTGATAAGTCAGACCAAGGGGATCAGACAATTCTAACCGTCCAATCAAATCACAATCAAACAGACAGGTAATAAGAAAAAAAAATGTCCAAGGCATCCAACTCAACAGGTTAAGTAAGATGGTAGGTGTCATCTAATCAGCTTGACTTTCAGGTTATACTCCAAAATGGAAACAAAACAGCAGTCATTCAACTACCATTTTCTAAGCATTACAAGTCTCTATGGATAGTGTATTAGACAAGAGGATTTCGGTTAGCATTTGCACCCTAAGAAAATGAAAAAGATGCAAAATATGGAAAATTTGCTTGATATTTTCCATGGCTTCTTCCACCATTGTCAATAACAATACCATATCCAACAATAGAGATTTGCAAATTAAATTATAAGCTGCATGACATCCTAGCCGCCAAACTGGAAAGAGCATATTCCAAAAAATGCAAAAAGGGCAAAAAAATTATATAGAATTAGGATTTAGAGTATAGGATAAAATGAAATTAGACTTGGCAAATTCATAATATGATCCATATCCAACTTGCATGTTTCATTTTAAGATAGATCTTAATCATATCATTTTAGTTAAGAAACAAAACAGTATGAAACCCTCAGTATTAGCTCTCAACATTTGTACTTCCACCATAGCTGAAATCAGTAATCTATATTTGTTTATGCACAAGAAAACTCAAAGATAAGTAGGGAAAAGAAAGGTCATCGAGCTTGGTACCTGTTGCATCTTTTATACGTTGAAAGTCTTCATATTCAAAGACATCACCATTTGCTATTACTGGAATTGACAATGCTGCCGCAATATCAGCAATCTCACTCCATTTAGCAGGATCCCTTGGCCTATCTGCAACTCTTCTGCAGTTTATACAACACCATGTCATACAACCATACTGTAGTAGATGTATGGAATGAAGCTGGTTTCAGATTAAAAAATTGTCTAAACCTTTCCTCAAGCTGGAATGGATGTAAAAGCATGTAATTATGCACAATGAGCAAGCAAGGACAGACACAGGTGTAGAGAATTGCACCACAATGTAGCACAATTTTGTTAACATGTGGGGAAAGGATGATAACTAAAGTAAAGCTTGAATCTGGAATTGACAACGCTGCCGCAATATCAGCAATCTCACCCCACATACCATAAAGCTGGCATATGAGGTGTATGGAGTCTAATGAAGCGGAAGTGCTGGCTATTTTAGAAGGTTTTCGGATCTTCACTTCTTCATTTCATTCCAAGGTAGTGGTGGAAAGTGATTCGCGGAATGTGAAGTCTTGGGTGTCGTCATCCTTCTTGCCCCCTTGGAGGTTTCAGTTCTATTTCAGCAAGATTAAGGTGTTGTCCTCCTCTTTGTGTGTAGAGTTCCAGCATGTTGAGCAGTCAGCTAACTTTTTCGCCGCCTCTTTTGCTAAGCAAGGGGTGGTTAGATCCCATCCTTTTTTTGCTTATCCCTTATAGCTTTGTCTTCTCTTCCTTTTGTTGTTTTTTCTTCTTTTCCTTAGCTTGGGTATAGCACTCCTATACCATCTCTGTCCCCTTCCGTTAGTGGTTGGGCGTTTCTTCTTTTGTTATTGTCCTCTTCTAATGAAAGTTTTTGTTACTGATAAAATATATATATATATATATATATATTTGACAGACTTGTATTAAACTTACTTGTAATGTCGCCCGTTCTTCAATTTTTTGAAGTGGTTTAGATCAACAACCCTTTTGATTTTGCTACCTGTGATTACGAATATAAGAGCTCACTGCTCCAAGGGTCAGGCAATATTCTGTCAAATAGGAGCTCCATTAACTTGCTGCATCATGTTGTGTCGGTCCCACTTAACACAGGAAAAGTGACACATTCACAATACTTTAAGAGGATCGTCTGAACCCAAATGGCCAGGTCTTATGTAAAACTTTTGAACGGTCGAATGACCGAGCAGATCTTAGTCTTACAATAACTGCAGTCTGTTTTTATGAAAGAATGGAATTTGCATTGACCTTGTTAAAGGGTAAACAGGAAAAAAAAAAAAAAACACTCACTGCAATAGAATTCACGATTTGCGAGGCAATCAGGTTTCACATTAAATGTGAACAGGTCTTGCACGGGAACGAGGGGGTGGGAAAAACCTCCAATACTACTCTAGCTGAATGGCCTTACAAGCATACTATTATGTTTCTGCAATAACCTAATTCTATTTTATTCATCCATCCAATATCAATTATCAAGTAAATCTCAGCCTTCCAAGTAAATCTCAGCCTTCCCTTATAATCGCTGAATCACTAGGTCAACCATCAAAACCATACATGGATAGTAGTTGATGGGATCTAACAGCAGTACCACATGGATCAGGTTCTTGGGCATCCAGTTCTTTGTTTCTGCCAACCCAATGTACCATGTCCTTTGTGCTGTGTAAAAAACTGATCCTAGTATCCTACACTTAATCGAGATCTTCAAGCTGGCAGCATCTCAGCCTGTGTTGATTTCCCAATCCCATTGAGGGCATACTCTAGCATTCCAGGGAACCTTAACAATGATGCTACTCGGTGATGCAGAACGGATCATACATACCATAAGTGGTCCCACCCAGTTAGAGATATTTTTATTTTGTTTCCTTTTGTTTTTCCTAATTATTATTTAGCATATTTCTAATTGTAATTAGGGCAGTTTCCATTATTGGTTTAAGTTTGCTTAGGCTCTAAATTTATGTTTCTTATATAAATTACATTGTATTGATGAGAATCTCAGACATAGAATATTGAATAGAATCGTGGGTTTTCCTTCGGAGAGGCGCGTCCTCGTGTTGAAGTCGCTGTGGAGACAGTTTGAGGTGTCTTTTGACACGTTTTTCGGCACCCACTGCAAGCCCTAACCCTAGGGCCTGCATCACTCAGATATGCAAACTTATGATCCATTGTGTTTTTTTTTTTTTTCCTTTGAGTGGTAATACAAAGGATTCAACAAACTCCCAAAGCCAAAGCTCCACAATCATGATTCTGATGTACATTAGAGTATATTTACTAGTTTTAAGGATTCAGCTCAGACATAAATTTTCATCCTTCTTTCTAGCAAGCTGGAGGAGACCTTCTGATTAGTCTCATACCAGCCACTCAGATGGAGAATCAACTTTCCCACTAACTACTCAAGTACAACGAAGAATAGATGAAAAAATATAACTAATCCAAACAAGCCCTGCAATAATTTTAGCTGACTACAATGTTCTAAGCATGCAGCTCAAATATAAAAAAATGTGTACATAATTCATATCCATAGAATAAGGATAAAAAGGCATGTCATATGATATGAGCATAAGATAATGCTCCTTTTGGATTGAATGTGACCATAGGATTGTAACTCAATTTTTTAATGCTTAAAAACAGCTACCTTCCATGAACAGCCAAAGCAGAGACACCAGTTTTTTCAATTCGCCTCGCTAGTTCTACTGTGTCTTGAGAAGATTTCAGAAGCCGAATTTTACATGTTACCGATGTGTCCAAGTTCCTCCTTAGGGTCGTTAAAATCTGCAAGGAGAAGAAAACAGCCTGAAGAAATTATACCTAATAGACTACAAGTCTCAAACAGAAACAGACAATTGAGAATATTGATTACATCATGAATAAGTTCCGGATTAGACAGTAATGCTGCACCCATTCCTCCACTTATAGAGAATGACTTTGGGCAACCCATGTTGATATCAATTGCTGCAACATCATTGCACCTATAAAAGAAAATATTGACCGAACATTTAAACAAAGCATGTAGAATAACTGTTACAGAACATAATCTAGTCTTTATATGCCTCTTTAACATGAACTCTTGATAGAGTATAAGGAAATTATTCAACCAAATTGTGTGCCAATTTCATATGCTAAAGTCACGGATGATTCACTTGACATGGGGGCATGACAAAATTATTGAAGGAGGAGGAGAAAAGTTAAGAGAATTTGAGTGGTAAAAGTATCTAGGGTTGGGCGACCAGTCTTGCTTATTTGTATTTATGAGATTTTCAGTATTTACAAAACACCCCTGTATTTTCTATAATTGCAAAACACTCCCTGAGAATTTAAAAAAAAAAATGTCCCTTTTGTGTCTCAATATGTAGTACACTAATCAGAGGGTTGGGCCCATCACTTACTAATGGAGAAGGTTAAGAACCAGCATCTTTAAGCCATACAAAACAATGAAGGCCTAATAGGTCAGGTTTGAAAATAAAGGGGAAAGCTGCATTCCTACATATAATCATTTTTCAATTCCAATCCAAAACACGCTCCTCTCTGCAACTTTTATAAGCGAAACCCTGATAAAAAATAATCAACGTCTAATCACAACCACTAAATCTCCAAGACCCAATAACTTTTAGTCATCATCATCATCCTAGTATTATTCCATTTATATGGTCAATTTCAAGATTTATACTATATGATAATAGACTTATTTGGTCATGAGAACTAATTTCTGAAAATGAGTAAAACACCCACCCTTGAATCATATCACGACCCTCCACGCTACCCTAAAATTGGCCGTGCTTAACTAGAATTTTTTTCCAAATTGTATGATCTTGAGTGTCGTTGAGAATGTGATTCATCTAGTCGACTCAAACAAAGCTCAGCCTAGTATGCACCTATGAAAACATAGATAAACAAAACATTAATGAATCATAGTATTTAAATCTCAACAGAGTTTTTGCCAAAGTCAACTAGAATTACGTCATTAACAGTATTGATATATTATAGTATCAATGAACAATGAATAAATAAACAGACAAATTAAATCGTTTGCACAAACAAAAGCTCAGTCGAGTCATGTGCCTTCGAAAACATATTTCTTTCTTTTTTGTTCTTTTTTTTTGAATGGTCATGCTAATTAATATTTAGTATTTGTTCAGGGTAGATTGTTCAATTTCATGAAGGACAGTAACATTTACTATCAATAGTACGACTTAATTAGCGCATACATATAAAATCATAGTATACGATTCTAGTATTATTTCATATTACAAAGTCACAACTTTAATTTTGTTGAGGGCTTCAGCAATTAGGTTTTAAGTCTTGCAACAGGTTACCAGTGACCAACAAACAAGAGGTATATATTTTCTTTCTTTCTTTCTTCCTCTGGGTGCAAAGCTTTTGCAAGAGGAAAAACAAAAACAAAGGTGAATAGGCAAACAGCTTCACTTCTCTTTCCCCTCATTATTTTTACCTCTTTCATATTTATTTATTTTTTTCGTACTCTTTGGTTTTTTTTTTTTTTCTTACTCTTAGTTTTTCACCGTTCTTTCTGTTTTTCATTCTCAGTTCTTCATTTCTTTGTTTTTTAGCACTTCTTTTTTTTTATATATAAAATTCCACCAGAAGTTTTTTAAAGTGTAACTAAATGTGTTTATTCAAAAATTTCACTGTTATATAAAAAAAAATAGTGTTCATTCAAAACAGCAAGAAAATAGTGAACAACATTAGACATCACATAGAAGATCAATCCAGATACAACATTATAGCTAAATTATCAGCCTTTTTTTATAACAGCAAATTTTATTGCTTCCAAAAACAACAAAAAAGGAACAAACAAACACCAAACGCAAAAAAGAACCTAAACATCAAACATCACAGAAGAACGAAAAACTCCCTCCTTTAACAAACTATCCACCAAAGAATTTGCCTCTCTAAGAACATGATGCAATAATTCTCCAAAGGACTCGCCTCTCTAAGAACATGATGAAATAATTTGCCTCGCAAAATTATCAGCTTTTCCATTGGCCACTCAAACAGTATGCTGAAATAACAAACTTCAGAGGCCAAAAAAAGAATCTTCTCAACGAAATAAGAGAAGGACAACGGAAAACCTCCATCTAAAGAAGCCCATAGAATAGCAGGAACCAATATCATTGGGTGATAGTATAAAGAGCATTCAATGTAACAGGCGACAACTCACCAATAGTTAACCTTGCCTCATTGGAGTCAAGGACATTCACCAGATACAAAAATTTACGTAAAGTGTGACCTTTGTGATTTCAGATCACACTAATAATTCTTTATCAAACTGCCAGCAAAATAGAGCTTCAAAAATCCAAGTGGAGGGAGACATCTGGACTTGATCCCTAGGGCAAGAGTTCAACAGAGCATCCATGCAGTCATTCTCAGAGTTGGATAAATTGGAAACAAATATTTCCTGAAACAACCATCAACTTCACTGTATCTACAACAATCTCCACTGAACTGCTTTAATTGTAAACTTTGCTGCATGAAGTGGGCCCGCGACTAAAGCACTATGCCAAACAGGGGTCATGATAAGGTCTCTTCTTTTGGAAAAAGAAAAGGGAAGGAAAAGGGAAAAAAAAAGACGGAAGGACAACAAGGGGTTTTTTCTCACTTGATACATTTCTAAAGACAACAAGGAAGATCTCCAAATACTTCAAAACAAGTTCTAAGCAACAGATCTACACTTTTAGTTTTCACTCTTGGGTCATTTGCATCCTCTTACCTGACTAGACAGCCCATCCATTTTACTGATAAAAAGTCGTGTTTCAAGAGATCCAGTACTCTTATAGATGCCTTTCCCTTCACATTGAAGGGTTTTCCACACGCATCAGTGTACTTAAGCTTGATCATTTGTGCCCTTAAGCTGTTGGTTTAAATTCGGTACATATCTCTGTTTATTTTCTTTGATTCACACATGAACATGAAATGTGAGTTTTCACAATTATGCCCCGAAAGGTTTTAGTGTATCCTATTGACACATAGATGAAAACAAATTTTCTATTGGTGCCCACCGTGGGAGAATTTTTCCATTGGAAGTACTTAGTGGATATTCACAAAAGTAAGCAGCAGATAACTGAAATCAACAAGACACTGTCAAGTCACATGCAGCACAAGCAGATGAATAGAAGCCAGTCTAAGTAAAAAGTATAGAAATAATGCAGATTTAATTGGCCATTAAAATCCTTCAGATAATGAAAATATTGAAATAACACAGAAGTAAGCATGCCAAACTAAACATGTAAACTTACACTAATTGAGCAGTGGTTAGAGCTCTCACAGCATTTGAGGTACCAATTTGAAATACAACCCGGTTTCTTTCTCCAGAACACGTTCTGAAAGCAACACTTCCCGTTCCTTTCTCTACAAAATCAATTGTCCCAAGAGATTCTGGCAGGAAATTGGAATTATTTGAGAACCATCACAGGAAAATCAATCAGAAGTAACTTATACATGGACAGTTTTCAACATCAGACTTGACATGCATCAGGCTCAGTGACTCCAGAAACTTGATGTATCACAGATACTATATAATGGCAGTTACAGTAGACAAAATATATAATAAATACACTGAAATGCATTCAAACAGGAAAACTATTTTAGAAACAAAAAGAGAGAGAGAGAGAGAGAGGATGATTTCAATAAAACCAATACTCTAATGTTTGTTTTATCTAATTGAATACCAAGGATTGTATTTCTTATAAGTGGTTAAAGATGAAGAGCCAAAGGTAAATGTCCAAAAATGACCATCACACGACCTCCCCTCTAATGGAAATTGAATCAAGGGAAGTCGGGAAATGAATACCCATGCATTTCCCTAGTAAGTCAATAACTAGGAAAGTCCAAGTCCCATCTAGATCTCCACCTTATATCCATCACCCCTCACCTCTTTAATAATCCTTAAGTGGATCTCATTTCAGCATGAATTCCTATGTATTTTATGCAAACAAACAGGCCCTAATGAAAGGAAAACCTAGCTAAGGTTTTTTTTTTTTTCTTAATCCTAATATCATGTCATAAATCAGCAACTTTTTGCATAGCCTGGAGATGTATTTAACATATGAATCCAGCAATAAATAAAATTGTTTATTGGAACATTCTCTAGAGAATTGAATCGATTCTTATATTCTATACAAGACTATAAATCTAGGTGGCAGAGTTTTGTTTCCAGAAATGTTTTATCAATTCATTTCCATTTGTTTCGGTTGCAAACTTGAATTTGAGTCTGAAAGAATAAGTTGACGACATAATGTTAAACGATTAAAAAAAAAATCTCAGAGTGATCAAATCATTCAGTTACTGTCTGGATGGCTCCTTAAATTTTAATGGCAGAGGATATTCTTGGAATAGATTCATTTCAATATAGATTCACATATAAAACAAACACGCACACGCCCACACGCACACACAACACAGGGTCATCCTTTGTGGGAATGACACAAGAACTACAAGCAATGTCATCGACAAGGAAGGTTGTGCATAAACGTGTGCCAGCTGCCAAGAGAGCTAAATGAGGAGGCAGATGCTCTAGCAAACGCAGGAATAAGTATAACAAGACAATATTTGAGAATTACATATAATGCTCAGCTTTGTTATAGGTCTTTCAGCTCTATGAGCTAGTTTGTTGCTTGCATTGACACTTCTTTTCCTTTAGATAATTAATAAAACTCATTGACACTCAATAGAAAGCAACTAAAAAAGCAAAGTGGAAGAAAATCAAATGTAATAATTTCCTCATGTGGGTCACTCAAACTCATTTAAATTTTGCACAATTAAACATAAAAAATCAAAGGAATTGAATTTTCTTCATCTGAGATAGAAGAATACCATTTATTCGCCTTTCGCACTTGACCATCTTATGGTCTATGATCTCCTCTCCATAGGTGATATCTGCACCATACTCAGCAGCCAGTAACCTAAACGGTAGCGTCCCCTTTACAAAAGGAACAGTAAAAAAAAAATATTATTCAAACTACAAACGTAAAACGGTAAGAACTAAGACAAGGGGAAGATCCTATTTCAAGCGCTAGAAGAGACTTCAACTTCAATCAAAGGTGTAAGTTAATGTAAGATCTACAGCATCTACTTCACCTTTGATTAAAAAAAAAAAAACCCAATTGGAAATCCCCCTCAGTTGGATTTGCCCAGAGGCCAGATATTGGAGCAGTTCATAAATATTGCAATTTTGGGGTGGGGCTTATCCAAACGCTTGGAACTCCAATTCAGAAAATACGAAATCTTAAAAAAGGAGATGAGAGAAAGGATGGGATTTGTACGTACCACTCGAACCATAGGAGCGAGAACGAGCTTGTTTCTGTATTCCATCCTCTTCTTCGTCTACCCTCTCTCTCTCTCTCTCTCTCTCTCTCTGGTTTATTTGGTTGAAGAGAGAGAGGAGGAGCTCCTCTTGTGACTTTGTTGGATTTTCAGTGGGAAGGGGCGAGGAAGAGGAAAGGGTTTTGGTATTCGGGTGCCAACCTGCTAAAGTGCTAACCCCAAATTATAGTAGTATATTTTTCTTTAAGCTAGAAGGTTTCGATTCAATTTTGAACTGAAAATTACTTTCGTTTTTTACAACCGCTAACATACTCTCTCTCTCCTTTTTACTAATATATTTTTTTTTCACTTATGGACTTTCATCTCACTCTTAGGGCACGTTTGTGTACACACCCTTTCCGCGAAAAGGGGAAATTGTCACGTCAGCAAATTCCATAGAAATGGAAACCTTGAAAAAAGATTTCCATAAAATTTAGAAATTTATGTTTAGTGTAAAAAGAATTTCCTCGTTGAATTGGTGCTAATGTTGTTTGGTGCGGCTGTGGATTCCTTATAGAAAATGAAATTTTCTTATTTGGTAAAATAACTTTTTGAAGAAAAATAACATAACTTGTATATTATTTATTCAACATTAAATAATAATTTATTTAAAGAAATGAAAAAAGAAAGAGTTGAAGAGTTTTGGGTTGAAATGGTCAAGACTGAGGAAAGTGGGAGGAGTTTTTCGAGGAAATCCATTTTCCATACCCCCCATAGGAAATCCATTTCCACAATTATCAAGGAAAATGATGACCGCACCAAACGCCTGAAAACTAAGTTTTTCACGGAAAACCACACACTTTTCCTCTTTCCGTGAAAAAGTGTGTGTACACAAACATGCACTTAGATACAATCCTATCTATTTCTTCATCCATACATGTTATTAGCACAGGTTTTTATGCTAGTTCTAAATTATGTGGGCTGACCGTTAAGTATTTTGTGATCCCAAGCCCTAAAGTAAATGCAGTTTTTTTGAAATAAAATTAAAAAAGTGTAGAACTTTTGGCATTTCTAGGTTTAGAAATTCTAAATGCACCCACATAATTTGCTGAGCACACCCATATTTAAAATTTCTTTTAATTACCAAAACACCCATATGTGAAATACCGAAAGTACCCCTGACTTCATCTTCCTCTTTAGCCGATTTCTTTTTTTTCCTCTCTGAACTCCTCGATGCTCCTGGCAGGAATAAAGTCCTCTTCTGTATTTATTTCCCTTCGTCACTATACTTCTTCTTCTTCTTCTCATCATCATAAAGCTCTCACCATTAGTTCTTGGAATAACTCATCTCTCAACCCATCTCTTCATTTCCCATATAAGCTACCACGCCTCCAATCTTAGGCATCACATTGTGTTTTAAATGAACCATCCCCAATATGGACTAGGAGATGACCATCTATGAAGAGAAGGCATCGTTTTTTTGACACATTGTTCAATTTTTTTCCCCATTCGCATCCTGCATGGAACTATAGAACCGTACATCACATGTAGTGCTCGGCCATCTTAAGTCGTGCAATGCAATAGTGCTCGGGCATCTATGGAGTCACGTCTTGCACTATTTTCATACAACGTGCAAAAAAATTGTGCACAACTTGGAGTCGCCGTGCAAGTTTTTATGTGCACGGCTCTATGTTTTTGTGCATGAAGCGAACAAAAATTTTTTTGTTTCACTTCATTTGGGATATCCCTTCTCCTCAATCCCATCACTTCCATTAAATGGTGTTTCCCTCCAAATTGCAACCCACCCTCCATTCCATTTGCATAGAATCTCTTCTATTTTTTAGAAGAATAAGAGAAGAAGGGAAAGAGGAGAAGGGGGTAGTAGTTTGGGAATTGTGGGTGGGCTCAACAAAAAGAGATCCTTTATATATATATATATGAAAAATATTCAAGTGCATCCATCCCTCACCATTTTTGGTGAGCTCAAAATGTGGGTGTGCTCAGCAAATTATGTGGGTGCATTTAGAATTTCTCTTATAGGACTTTCTTCACCTGTGTACCCCTTGCAGGTGTCTCATTTGGATAGTTTCTAGTTCTAAGAGATTTCAAAAAAAAAAAAAGTTTATAAAGGTCTCAAAAGGTGGAAAAAGAATGGATTATCAAAACGGCTTTTCGATAAAAAGAATAATAAAAGGGTTTGCAAAAGTAAATGTAATTTTCTTATTTGAATTGAAGAAAGTAAAAGTAAATGAACTGAATGAAAATGGAAAAGATTCCATAACCATAATCAGTAACAAAATTGTTCGTGAATTGACCATTTGAATTATATTCATGGATTGACAAATTATTCAGTGTCCGATAGAACAACCCTAATCAGTAATCAAATAGAAAGGGCTGCAAAAGACAAAAAGAAAAAATATTTCTAACTCTTGATATAAATATTAGTCCGAACATACAAGTTGGGGTGATAGAAGATTGGAATTGTGGAAACATATATTTGGCAAGTATAAAAAAAAAGTAATAGATTCATATTCACACGTAAATGACACTATTTTTTGAATTTTTTTTCAAAGACAAGAAATTGAGAGACCTCTTAATAGGAAGAAAGCAAGTAGAATGGTTTATACTACAAATTTGAACTGTAGAGAGATTTCTCCATCTTTATTTTACTAAGTTATGTTATGTGCATCTAAACAAGCCTTAATTATTAGGGCGATGGTTGACTATTCATTTATCATCTTCCCTTGATTCAATTTCTATTAGAAGGGGAGGTTATTTCATGAATTTTTTTTTTCACGCTTCATTTTAACCACTTATAGAAATACAATGCTAGGTATTTAATTACATGTAACAACCAGACCCTTAAAGAACACATGGAATTTGGTGTCAGATTAGTTAACATATTGGACATTGAAGATAAAAGGCATTCCCAATGTCCATATTCTAATCATGCAAAATAACAGACGAAGGAATACTAAAAAGTGTCAGAACCACATATGCAGTGCCATCGTTTAACTACCTTATGAAATAATTACAAGTAGATGTATAAGATGAAGTCCCATAACAATGTAAGTTGATTACAGCCTAATTAGCCAAGCAAGAAACCATGCAAATGAAAAGAACTTTCAGAGGCGTTCAACTCATGAAAATGAACAAAAAAATTATAAGGAGTGCAGTCTTTTCTCCTTTTTTCTTGTTTTCTTTTGAATCATGGAGTAGAAAGTTTCAGATGATATATTAAAAACAACTTAACTTGATAGTGTGATAGGCGTTTGCATATAGAAAAATCATAGGACGCAATTGAAGGTTGAAAAGCTAGGGGGTCAGCATAGAACAGGCAAAGTTGAGAAAAGCTAGGTGAGTTTCATGCAATCGTCAAGTGACTTTGATTAAAATGGCACTTTTACAAGATGGAAAGTCAATTTAGTTCTTGTATGGAGCTGAAAGTTAGGCACCAAAGAGAACACATCTAAAGCTAATGCACTTATCAAAACCATAACAATAAATGGAATAATTACATAGATCAATAGGTTCACAACCACTGACCATCCTCAGCAGCTTCAGAAACCTCTCTCATGATACACAGTTTTAAACTCGCCTCAAACGTTGCGCAATTACTATAGACATTGGAGTTAGAGAGCCTCTATCAATCCTCAATCAATAGAATGCTACAGGGACCACTGTGTATCTCTACATAGAACAATTAAATGGCAACAATGTTCAGAACAAGCAGAGGAAATTCTCCTCTTATTCGAAGATAACTAAGAACAGCGCCTGTGTGAAGGGAGTTCTGGGGAGAATAATTTTCAATACAACTCACTTTTGGGTTTGTTCCACCTTAATTTTCAATACAACTCACTTTTGGGTTTGTTCCACCTTGGCTCTAATCTTCTGCTCCAACACAGATATCTCAGTCTCAAGGCTGAACATCCTATTCAGCGCATGCATGTTTTCAAGGGTCTCACTCAGAGTCCTACTGTCGGTCCCGTCGCATCTCAAATGCTGCATGGGACCATGAAGAAGCTTGTTCATGATACCCCTGCTGAGGTCATCCACAGCTCGCCTTGTTTTCTTTGGGATATCATCACCCATCTTAGACAAGCACTTCTCCAGCTCTGCAAGCCGGATCCTCTCGGCATAAGACCGAAGCTTCTTGATGGTTGGAACCGTCTCCAGGGAGTCCCTCCACGCCTCAAACTGTTTCGACTCTTCAGCAATGATTGTCTGAGCTTCCATTGCTTTTCTGTGCCGATCTTCCTTGTTAGCTTCAACCACTTCCTTGAGATCATCGACATTGTAGACACGTGCAGACTCGACACCAGAAACACATGACCCAACATTCCTGGGGACGGAGATATCGACAAAAAGCCTCAACCCTCCAATTTCGGGGCTCACAGGAGGAAGTACTTCAACATGATCTTTTAAGAACAGTGGTGTCTCTGAGGCTGTGCTTGTAAATACAACATCAGCTTCAGCAGCGCAAGAGATCATTTCTGTGATGGGTTTATATATTATTTCGACATCTTTCAGTTCTTCGCGGATGGCAGCGACTCTCTCCTCGGATCGGTTTACAACCACCATTTTGTTGCACCCTTTTGCGACCAAATGCTTGATCACAAGTTTCCCCATCTTGCCTGCTCCAATGACCAGCATTCTGGCAGAGGGAGACTCAGATTTTGGAAGCTTCATCAGGGCCAACTCTACAGCAGCAGAGCTGACAGAAACTGCCCCTGCTGCAATGTTGGTTTCACTTCGGACCCTCTTCCCGACGGTAATAGCATGCTTGAACAGCCCACTGATGTTTCTTCCAAAGCCTACGACACCTTGCCCGACTTTGACAACTTGCTTGACTTGTGCAAGGATCTGCCCTTCTCCCAAAACAAGAGAGTCAAGCCCTGCAGAAACCTCAAATAGGTGCTGCGTAGCATCATTGTCACGCAGCAAAAACAAGTGCTGCCGAAGCTCTGAAGCAGGAATCCCGCTAGTCTGCAAAGAAACAATAAATGAGAAAAGATGTTTCACTAACCATGTTTAACTGTTTAAGTCTTCATATGACAACAAGCATATCCAATTTTCAGAGGTAAAAGATGACGCTTAATCAAAAGTTTTTTTTTTGGTGGTGAAAATTTCCACTTCTATTCAACCAGCAACTTAACAGATGCAGCCACCTTATCCAAGCCATTAATGCATTGCATGATCCCGGACATCCAAACGGTGGCCTGATCAATCACAGACAATGGTCCACTTTAATGAGGACTAATCAGAGCGAAACCATTGGGATATATTCCATCCATGTCAAATGAAAGTGTCCATCATGACATATATGGATGTAGAGTTTGTTGGGCTAAGCAGCCGGTTTGACCAAACATGGTATATTGGTATGTCTCTGCTTTTTCACAGACCATTGATGCAAATTCCAGATGCAATTGAGCATTAGCTAGCAAAATGAATTGCAAGAATTGTGAATACCTTTGCCATCCATTCAGTCACCTCTCGAATTCCTCTGTGCCACGATAGAGCCACCACATAAATTTCCATTCTGTTACAAGTGCTGAGAACAGCAGCTTCCTCAATATGATTCAGGCCGCAAAGCTCTCCAATAGCACGAGGCCATTCTGCTTCCGGAATAGCAAGCTTTTCACGCATTTCTACTGGTGCCGTATGAACACTAAGCCCAATGACCAAAATGCTGCTTCTTTCCTTCGTATATCCTGATATCAAGCCAATGACAAAATATCATTGTATCAGACCTTTGCGATTTCTTTCATTAATGTTCTCCTGCTCCTGGGTAACATGATTGGTGTGTCTGTATGTGAGTGTGATTCCGTGTGTGACCGCACTATACTATGTAACAGGTTTAATGCAACTATGCAAGACAAACTTCACCGATTCAATTTTTCCCACCTTATGATCTAAACAACTAAGAATATTCATATTGAAATGAAAAAATAATAACATCATAATATTCAAAAGGAGGAAATCTATAGGATAAAGAGATATCCCATTGCTTCTTAGATCCGATCACCTTGAGCTGAGAAATTTGTGTATTCAGCAATTCAACATACCCAGTTCTAGTCACTAAAAAGATCAGTCTTAGAATAGTTTCAAAATAAACACCCCATAACCAATATACATGGATTCCTTTTAGAAGAAGGCAGGAACCATCACAGCAAGTACATCAAGATCTTGCAACTTCCCCTTTCGTAATGAAATTTCTTACAATTAAAAGAGCAAATTCTATGGAAAAATAGCTGCTATCCAAATTCCATACAAAAATAGTAATTGTTCATTGCCTATAATTCCTATGGTCATTGCTTGCCTAAATTTTACATTTCATAACCCAATTGCCCTGTAACTGAGTCCATAACTTCCAAAAAAAATTAACTTAAAAACAAACTCAGATTCTCAATCACGCACCTTAAACTGCAGAATCTATCAACAAAAAACTAAAGAAAATCAGAGATATTTTCCAAGAGAAACAATAAAGCAACCTTTCAAACAGCAATTGGAGTTCCAATTTTTCTTTTAATTTCCTAACTAGCATTAACATTCTCATATACTTATTCCAAAACCCAAATCCCATAAACAAATTTAACAATAAACACAACAGCAACAAAAGTTGGCATTTTGCTGGTGTTTCTGATTGCTAGATAGCATTTACATTCTCATTTACCAAATTACAAAACCCATGAAAATTATTATAAAAAAAAAAAAACAAGGTTCCCAGAGAAAATCTTCCAACTGAAAGCTTCATAAAATAATAATGGGGTGCCAGCAATGCTTGGTCATTCTCGATTTCTTATAGCTATCAGCACTTAAACTCTTCTTAATAATCATCTAATTCAAACAAGCAGCTTGTTTGAGCGCCCCCAAAGAAAATTGGATTTCTTTTTTCTCACAAAGCAATGTCAAACTTTTTAAGGTAAAAAGCTGAAGCATGTTGGATGTCGATTAACCATAGAGATTGCAGGAGGCAAAACAAAATTAAACAAATAAAACAAAACAGCAACAACTTTGAAATAACACATAACATACGAAATCTTTACACTCATATTATGAAATCCACTCTTCTTATCCTAATTGCAACAGAACCCACCCTTAAAATCCAACAAAACCCACAAAACAAACCATAAAAACATACCACATTCCTCTTTTCGTTTTTGACATCCACCGACATCACCCAAATTCCAAAAACCCCATCAACCAAAATCACTCAAAAACACAAAATCAACCATCTTTTTCATCAAAATAGCAGAGAAATCGTCAGAAAAAAAATTAAAAAAAAAAGTGGGATTTGTCTTACGGTCAACGGCGGATGTCTTGAGCTGTTCAAGAGCAGATATGCTAGCCGCCCTCGATTCGCTCCTCTCTTCCTTCTCCGAGATATTGGCTCCAGCTTCACACCTGGGGTTCAAGAAGGTCCCCCTCTCAAAAACCCTTCTCCTCTCTCGACAGCTCCTCATAGAAGAGAACCCCATCATAGAAGCAGATCTCGAAGGCTTGCAGGGGAAAGATTCCATCTTTACCCCTGGGAATGGGGCGGTGAATCCGCTAGCAGCTGCCATGAGAGAAGCAGAAGAAGCTCGAGAACCCCCAAAAACCCTGGAGAGAGAGAGAGAAGAAGCAGAAGATGATGATGATCTTGTGATTTTGGGAGAAAAGAGTTTTTTGGTGGGTTTTTGTAATTTTTGGTAAGAAATGATGACGGGAAATGGTATTTAGTTGGTGTTTGAGGGGGTCTTTTTGGAAGTTTGTAAGTGGGAACTGGGAAGAGATGGGTGGGTTTGGTTGGGAGGTGTTGACCGTGGCATAATCGAAATCAGAGGGTTTGGGATTGAATTTTCTCTCTTCTCATTGGTGCCTTTGAGACGCGTTTTATCCACACTCCCCTCCCTCTCTCTCTATCTCTCTCTCAAGGGGTGATGGTGTGAGTTTGACACATTCCACAGGGGTGCAGCTTGGGTTGGGTCAGACCTAAATCTACAAGGCCTAATCATAGAAATAGTGTAATTTTGTGTTGGGTGTGGATCGGGCATAGGCTTGGATTTTGAAACCCACATGAAATTTGGGTTGAGCCTATGTAATTTATTTTGAACATAATATATACAATATATTGTTTTTGACAATTTTTATGAGTTTTAATATATATTTTAAGTGTCTGGCAATTTATAAAAAAAATCACAAAATGATATATTGACCAAAAAATAAAAAAGAAAGTAATCAATTGACCCAATATAAAACCCACTAATTAGTAATCACAAGTGTTAATAACGATGGTATGACCCATCTATTGTTAAAAACTTATATGATTAAATATTAAAACCATGAGATCCAAGCAATTTGCTTAATTAAGGTGGGTCCATCAAACTTTATTAACTATAATGTAATACGTCTAATGATGATTATCACAAATGACCATATCTAGTTTTGTTTTAACACTATTTAATATAAGACATCATTGATGGATCTATTTATGAGAAATCATTGTGGGACCCATTTGATGTTGTTTGTCACATTAATATCAGGGAAGCTATTGAATAGTGGGACCCATTTAATAATGATAAACTCATAATTGTAATCACGCAATTTAATGTTGGTAATCATTATGAGATCCAGATAATTTTGGTATTCTAGGACCCACTTAATATTGGTAATCACGATGAAAGCCCTCTAGTATAATATTTGAAGGACCTACCTAATATGGATAATATACGAGGGCTATGTAATGATGATATGGCTGTATGACCCCACATTAAATTTGTAAGCACTGTGGAGTCAATCTAATATTGAAAGTCATAGTTGTACTTCTTTAAGAATGATTGATGTTAAAACTCATAGTGGGTCACTATAATTAATGGTTACTTGTGAACTCTCCGTTGATTTTTTCAAAAACTCAATATTTATTTTTAGAAAATACTTTATAACGTATATCATTGAATAATCTAATATGATTTTTTTATAACAAAATAGGCTATTGAAAGATACTTTCTAAGTTACCAAACACTATCATTTTAAGTGAATAGATTATATTCTAAATTAATAGACAACAGGTGTTTGGACCATATTTGAGGCATTCTATACCTACGGTATAGGAGATGTTTAGGATTATCTCTACAAAAGGTCCACCTTTGCAAGATCTAAATCATTGAAATTCAGCTCCACTACTGTACAGCCTATTGTAACAGAAGTGGAACTGTGGAACTTGAGTTCAACCACCAAACCGAGGAGGAAACCCACGTTACACAACAAGCGCTTGACATAGTCAAGTCTTACTGACCGCTGGGTCAAAGAAAAACATGATTAAAGCCTCAATTATTAATGTTTTCTGAAGTTGGCTTTGTTTCAGGCCAACCTTTCATCAGGGCTCTGAATTGTTCATTGGATGCGAAATTTTCTCCTTCATTATTCTATGAAAAATTGAAAATCACTTTCCAATTGGAGTGTGATATTCACTGGTAATCTTGACACTCAATTATATAATCACATTTCAATATATGCCCAATCCAATAGTCAGTCTTGGTCTGGTGGATGTCAGAATTGGAGCACTTTCAATTCATGGTTCGGATTCTCTAAAATAAAATTGATCATAAGACATTAATCATTATGAGTTAATCGCTTTATTTTTTTTTGTATTTTGTATTTTTTATTATTTTCTAAATCCATGTACCAACATAGCTGTTGTTGAAGAGAAGCCTTGGGTTGATGTGATTAAATGTGAGATTTAGAGATCATGATGGTTTGTGTCAACTAAGGATTAATGGATTATGAGATGTAATTAATATAAATAGTAGAGGTGAAAGAGAGATATTAAAGTGCACTAGGGAAAGAGATAAGGGGAGTGTGTCCAACCCAATCCGTCAGATTCAATGCTTGTGATGGAGATTGCCTTGTTGGATTTCTGTTGCTATTTCCACCACACCTTTTAAATGTGTTTTTGTGTGGAGAAGAGCAGCTCTCACATCACATGCATCTCAAGAGCCAGGAACCAGAACCTGTTGTGGAAGAATTGTTTGATAATTTGTAGTTTGGGTAAGTGGGGCCCATGTATGATGAATGGCTTGTGTCAACAAAATGTCCTATATTGAAAGATCAGGCTCCTAAAATCTTTGGCCTGTTTTTATTCAATGAGGGACCATAGAGATTTTTGGTATTAGATGTCTACATTTTCCCATCTAATGAGATTTGGGAACATGTGGCTCAGCCCATCAGGTAGTGGTTCATCTCGATGGGCCCCAATCGTACAAAAATCAGATGCAAGCAGACTGTTCTTATTCTTGGGTGGATCACATGGGGCTGTGGGCTAAAGAAATTTTTTTTATTGTTTTGATTGCTAGCTTTAAATTAAGTTAATAGAAATTGACAATCCATATGGGAAATTGAATAATTGATGGCTACTGATAAGATGGAGATGTTCCAACAATGTTGGTGTGATGGCGGGTCATGTCAACATAAATGTGGCGCAGAATCAGGGGTGGGCCATGCTGCAATCCACCATGGTTCTTAATCCAATTTAATTGCACATCTTAGCCCTAAATCATTTGGTCAATCTTATAACAAGGCAACTCATATTGGAGTTAATTTTGTTGACATGTCACGAGGAAATTCATTTTGAGTAGTTCAGATCTTCAATACGTGATCTCAAATGTGAATTTCAGTGTTTCACTTTTTCTATTTGGCACCCAGCCAGGGAGGCTGGACATATGAGAGACCCCATCTCGAGAAGATACACCCATTCAAAGGGAAGAAAACCCTTAAAGGGAGGAAGAGTACTTGCCCATATAAAAAGAGGAACAAGCAAACTTGAGGGGTAACTCAGTTGGCCCATGACTACGATTTACTCTTAAAAATTAAGAATTCAAAACTACTAAACCACATTAAGATCACGGAGAATTTACCCCGCTCCCCACCAATCACGCAAACACTTTTTCTCTGTTCCACTCCTTGACCTCGAGAATAAAATTAAAAAAAAAAAGAAAAAAAAAGTAAGAGGATCCGAGTTCCAGGCTCTTCTTTCGACAGAGGCATAGGAGATTATTTCTCAAAATACAATACACAAAGTGGAGCTTCCATTAATTAAGGAAAGTAGCGTGGCCTAATCTTTAACTAGAGATACGTACGATCCTTACAAAAAAAAAAACCTAGAGATATGATTAAAATAGAAAACAAATACCGTAAGAATCTTTCAGGATCTGAATTCTGAACCATGCTTTTCCCACTTTCTCATAATAGAGTACAAATTAAAACTTATTAATTTGGATGGAAGTTAAACTGTTGATCACATGTTCAATTCAATGGTTGTTATCTAATTGATCTTAAATTTCTCATTATCACTGATTCACCTCATTTGAATAAAGTTTCTTTTAATTCCTTTCTCATATATATTTGGTACCCTTTTGTGTATAACCAAACCAAACCAAACCAAGTCTTTTCCCACTAGGTAGGGTCGACTATATGGATTTGACGACGCCAATCAAATCTATTTATGGCCATGTTCTCCATTAGATCCATGTAGGCAAGGTCATGTTTAATAGTTTCTTTCCAACTTCTCTTGGGTCTCTCCTACTCATGGCAATCTCCATGCTTTCACACATTTTAACAGGTACCTCCGTTGGACGCCTTCTAATATGGCCAAACCATCTCAGTCGATTTTCTCTCATTTGTGTATGCTGAGCTCAATTATCTTTCATTACTCATTATTAAACCTTTACCCAAAAAAAAAAAAAACCCTCCTAAACCATCTGCAACATTATTAAAAGATGGATGATAAACAACTAAACTTGATTTTTTTTTTTTTTTTTTGCTGAAAATGGGATTTATATGGCAAGGGGGAAAGAGTACGTAGCACAAAAACTTGATCTTTATATACCTTTGTTTAATTGGTTTTCTAATTACAATGGCGCCTCAACTTTTGACCCCCTTTAAAATAGGAAAAACCTCTTGTCATATGTTTTTGTGCTACTCTTTGTCCCTCTTCAACTATTTTTATTTTCTTTAAAATAGGAGAAAATCTCTGCTATTCTCTTTGCCCCTTCTTATCTTTTCTATTTCTTTAAAATAGGAGTAAATATCTCATGTGTATTTTATTGTTGTTATCTTTGACTCTCCTCCTTTGTCAAGATTTTTTTTTTTAACCTGGCCCAAAAATAGGTGTGTTTAAAGGTTTCTCACAGTAATTAGTTATATGCCCAAAGGTTTCATCAACTTTAGCATTATTTATTTGAGCTCTAAATAATGGGCAAAAGACCAAGACTTTTTGGACATTAACCTCATATAATGATGTTGAAGAAAATGATTTAATTTGATTTTTTTCAACTATAATCACCTACCGATTTAGATTGCGCGTCACACGTGATACATGAAATTCAAAGGTAGGTCCTGCCTCTGGGATGGTTTGGATGTGCAGTGCACAGGTGAATATTCTTCACAAAAATGTATATATGTTAAAATCATGTAATTTTTAATGATTCTCTACTGTTATGGACCCACTATTGAATGTTGTTGGATGTATAAAGCAATACAATTCATCGTTTTTTTTTATCATTTTGTGGGATAAATCTAATAACTAATTTATTGGTTAAATTAAAGGCATGATCTCGGATTTTTTATATTATGCTAACATGTTAGTTTTTTTTTTTTTTTTAATTCCTTCTCAAATATCTCGCATAAAGGAATTTCGCCCCATCTAGAAGAAAACCATGGCTCCGCCACTATCCAAAATATTAGGTCCAATAAATAAAAAGGCCAGGCCTAAACAAGCTTTGACCTGCCCCCCAGACAACGAAAACAAGCTTAATTAATGGATCTCTATTCTCTATTGTGACGTGTCCCACTTCAACACATGCATGCAAGTAGTCATGTGAAAGTGGGTATGAAAGGAGTCCACAAGAATACTACCAAATCATCTCAAATATATATTTTGTTTTCTAATGGCATGATTTACCTCACTACAAATTTTTAGAAATTCTTGTGGCGTGGTCAACAATGAGAACAAGTGAAATTCTTGTGGGTTAACTTTTGTATGATAGAAAGAAATTAAACACTAAATTTCTACTCCTGTGTGAAATTTTTTTTAGTTTGTGCTGCTACTGAATGATATATGAAAATGTTTTAATGCACTAACAATAAGAAATTTATAGCTATAGAACATCGACATTTCCTTCTCATGAAAATAAAATAATTTGGGAATCGGCTTACCATGCATTATTTTGCAAGATTGGATTTGGATACTGGAGACACTTCACCGGTGTAGGTTTGAGAATTTGGAATCCAATTATATGCCTTGTGAGGATAACATTGTTTATAATACCACTAACAATATCACGTTCACTTGTCTCAATCTCTAGAATGCATATGATTTTTTTTTTTATATTCCGCTTTCATAAACGCTCACACACCCATATATACAAACTCACCCAAGTTTTTCTCCATCAGCACTACATTAAGAAATTGATCTCTCATTGTTTCTTTGAAAAGGGAGGTGTCTCACCAACCAACGAGTGAAACGAATATATAAGAACTCATGCCATATAAGTAGTTAAAAATGAAACTCCATAAAAATAATCATGAAATAATCTCCCCTTTAATGGAAATTAAATAAGGAAAGCTTGAAAATGAATACCCATCGATCACTTTAGTAATTCAAATTTTAGAAAAGTCGAGGTCTTATCTATCTGCATTATATCTTTGACCCCACACCCGATACCATCAATACCTCGATCGCCTCTTCAATAATCCTTCATAAAGCTCATTCGACCATGAATTTAAATGCAAACAAATAGATCCAAAGGAAAATCTAGAGTTCTATTCTCATGGTCAAGAGTAGAATTCGTAAGTCTTCCGTTGATGTCATGCTCAAGTTCTATTTGTTTTTGCTCAGGGTGATATTCTTCTTCTTCTTCCCTTTCAAGTCTTCGAATATTTGAAAGGGGTTTTGGGAGAGTATGGTAGTCAACTCGAGGCCAATGCCTGCTAGTGCTCGGCGCACCTGCACTGCACCTGGCATCTCTAGTCTCTACTGACTACTGCTAGTTTGGTGCCAGCGCCTGGTGCCCAGAGTATCCTCACCGGGTGTTTTCAGTGCCAATGTCTAGCACCCAGAGGACAAGCGCCTTCCGAGCTCTCTCTGTTTTCCTTCTTCTTCTCTTACTATTTTTTTTTCCTCCAATCCCTTTGATTCTGACAATGGATAAAACATGTGACATGAATTGACACTAATCTCAAATTGACACCCATCCAATTATGGGAAATGTTCTCCTAATATGAAGTCCAGCTCTATGGGTTCCACTTGGGCATACCTCTGGAACTAGGTCCAATATTTGCAGGCCACTCTCATCAAATCATTATCCACCGTTGGATTGAACCTCAAAGAAATCCATGGTTAAAAAAAAATACCGAACCTTTATGGCTATTAAATCAAAGGTTATGAAGATTTGATATGATTGATTTTTTTTTTTTATTATTATTTTTTTGTTGAAACTTATCAAAGGGAGACCATTCCATGCAGGTACCCAAGCCCCCACTGATAAGTACGCATTTAAGTAACCCCACAAGTTGAATTGTAAATGAGAAGTATGCAATATGCTCTTAGGAGAACATTTCCCTCCAACTATTGCTCTCAATTAGATTGAATTCCTCAATTCTTACCCTTAATATATATATTAGGCTTTGTTTTCCTACTTCTTCCAAGCACAGGATAACCCCAAGGGGTTGTGGGTTTTTCAATTGGGGCCCTCCGTTCACCGCCCCCCATGGGGATCGCCTACATGGTTAGTAAATGTATATCCCTCTACTACAGGATACGTACGGTGTTTTTTTTTTTTTTTTTTTTCCCACTGCTAAAATGGTCGAATTTGCATTAAAATCTAGACTAACGTACGGTGTTTTTTTTTTTTTTTTTTTCCTGCTGCTAAAATGGTCGAATTTGCATTAAAATCCAGACTAACGTAACTTTTAGCGGTGATAAAAAAACTTCTCACCTCTAAAACCCTTTTTTTTTTAGTTAGACTTACGTAACCAAAAGAGGGATTTCCATAAGTCTAAGCCATGAGGGATTTACTACTGCCAAATATGGATTCTCCGTGACTTTGTGAAAAGTGAAAATATTTTTCTCAAAAATTTGGTTGTCAAATGTGACTTTGGTGTTTTTTTATTATTATGCTATCACAGCGGAAGATCTCTGGCGCCAATTGGATTTCTGATCATCTATCTTTTGGGTGATCTCGTCCATCTCGGTCCAACACAAATTTCTGAATTTCTCACTCGAGCGAAGGATTTCTGAATCCAATCTCGAGATCTGTTGGTATATCGATCAGCAGTGCACTGAGCTACATACATCTGAGGCAACTGTGCAGAAGAAAGTATTGTCGACTAGACAGTTTGTGTGATTTATAAGTGGGCCCCAGCTTTGGTCATCGATTCTGAATCTAAACCAAACCAAACCAAACCAAGCCTTTTCCCACTAGGTGGGGTCGGCTATATGGATTTGACGACGCCAATCAAATCTGTTTAGGGCCATGTCCTCCGTTAGATCCATGTAGGCAAGGTCATGTTTAATAGTTTCTTTCCAACTTCTCTTGGGTCTCCCTCTCTCTCTCCTACTCTTGGCAAAGTCCATGCTTTCACACCTTTTAACAGGTGCCTCTGTTGGACGCCTTCTAACATGGCCGAACCATCTCAGTCGATTTTCTCTCATTTTATCTCCAATCGGTGCTATTCCTACTATGCCCCTAATTTCCTCATTCCTAATCCTATCTCTCCTTGTGATCCCGCACATCCATCTTAGCATTCTCATCTCCGCAACTTCCATCTTCTTGACATGATTATGCTTTACTGCCCAACACTCTGATCCATATAACAACGCTGGCCGTACCGCCACCTTATAATACTTTCCTTTAACCTTGAGGGGGACTTTCCGATCACACAAGACCCCCGAAGCACTCCTCCAGTTGGTCCACCCGGCTTGAATCCTGTGACTTACATCAGTATTAATCCCTCCATCCTGTTGCACCATAGATCCAAGGTACCTAAAGTTTTCTTTTTCTACTATCTTTTGTGTGCCCAAACTTACTTCTATGTTACCAGGTGTCCTACTTTGGCTAAACTTGCATTCCATATATTCCGTTTTGCATCGACTTAGCCTAAATCCTTTTGTCTCTAATGTTTTCCGCCACAATTCTAGTTTAGCATTCACTCCTCCTCTCGTCTCATCCACTAAAACAATGTCATCTGTAAATAACATACACCACGGCACCTCATCCTGGATATGTCTTGTAATCTCATCCATAACTAGGGCAAACAAGTACGGGCTTAACGCTGAGCCTTGGTGTAGACCAATCGTGATAGGAAACTCCTTAGTTTCGCCGCCAGTCGTCCTTATAGATGTCACGACTCTATCATACATATCCTTTATCGCCTCAATATAAGCGACACAAACTCTTTTCTTTTCCAAAACTTTCCAAAGAATCTCCCTAGGAACCCGGTCATAAGCCTTCTCCAAGTCAATGAACACCATATGTAAATCTCTCTTACCTTCTCTATACTGTTCCATTAACCTCCTCAGGAGAAAGATAGCCTCCATGGTTGATCTCCCAGGCATGAAACCAAATTGATTCTCTGAAATATTTGTTGTTCTTCTTAGTCTTCTCTCAATAACTCTCTCCCATAATTTCATCGTATGGCTCATCAATTTAATCCCGCGGTAGTTCGCACAGTTCTGAATATCCCCTTTGTTCTTGTATATGGGTATAAGAATACTTTTCCTCCATGCATTAGGCATCTTCTTGCTCTTTAGCACTACATTAAAAAGCTTTGTCAACCAACTAATACCATCCTCCCCCAAGCACCTCCATACCTCAATAGGGATACCATCTGGCCCAACCGCTTTCCCATTCTTCATTCTTTTCAATACTTCTTTAACTTCTTCCCTACTGATTCTCCTATAGAACATATGATTCGCTTCTTCTCTAGAAATGGTAAGCTGCCCAAATTGTATGTCACTACTACTGCTTTCGTTAAATAACTTGTAGAAGTAGCTCTTCCAACGCTCCTTTATCTCCTCCTCCTTTACTAATACCTTTTCATCCTCATCCTTAATGCATTTAACTTGGTTTTAAGTTCTTGGTCCGCCGATCTCTAGTTTTAGCAAGCTTGAATATCTCTCTTTCGCCTTCCTTAGTGTCAAGTCGCCTATATAGCTCCTCAAATGCCTTTGCCTTGGCCTCACTAACTGCCTTTTTGGTTTCTCTTTTTGCTTCTTTATACCTCTCCAAGTTCGCTTCAATTCGATCCTTTTGCCACGTTTTAAAGCACTCTCTTTTAACTCTTATCTTGTCTTGGACGGCTTCGCTCCACCACCATGCCTCTTTCTGTACCGGAGCACCCCCTTTAGATTCTCCTAAGACTTCTTTCCCTACCCTCCGAATACACTCTACTACCTTATCCCACATATTATTTGCACTCTCATCTGTCGCCCAAACGTCTTCCTCTAGTACTCTTTCCCTTAAAGCTAGTTGCTTATCACCTTTCAGGTTCCACCATTTAGTCCTTGAGCATCTATACAACTTCTTTTTTCTAGTCCACCTTTGTAACTGCACATCTATGATCAACAACCTATGTTGGGAAGTCAAGCTCTCCCCCGGTATAACCTTACAATCTTTACAAGTTAAACGGTCTCTTTTCCTAGTTAAGAAGAAGTCAATTTGTGTCCTCGATGAGCCACTCTTATAAGTCACCAAATGCTCCTCTCTCTTTCTAAAAAATGTGTTAGTTACCATGAGATCATAAGCCACTGAAAACTCCAAGATATCCTTCCCTTCTTCATTTCTATTACCGTACCCATGTCCCCCATGTACTCCTATGTATCCATCTACGTCACGTCCTACATGACCATTCAAATCACCTCCTATGAAGACCATCTCTCCTTGGGGTATCTCTAGTAGCACTCCTTCCAAGTCTTCCCAAAACTTCTCCTTATGTCCATCTCCTAAGCCCACCTGGGGGGCATAAGCACTAATTACGTTCACTATCTCTTCTCCTAATACTAACTTAATTGTAATAATCCTATCTCCATAGCGCTTTACATTCACTACATCTTCCTTTAAGTCCTTGTTTACCACTATGCCGACCCCATTCCTCGATCTATTAAGTCCCGTATACCATAACTTATACCCGGTCCTCTCAATCTCTTTTGCTTTGTGTCCCACCCATCTTGTCTCTTGCAAGCAAGCAATTGCGATTCGTCTCCTTTCCATTGTATCCACCACTTCCATAAGTTTCCCAGTTAGGCTCCCAATGTTCCAAGTGCCCAATCCCAGCCTTCTATTTTGGACTAGCTTCCTTACCCCCCACACTCGTCCAATAAAGTGTGAGGACCCTTGCCTATTTAGCACTGCACCCGGGCGCCGATGCAGCGGTCCTTGCTCATTTATCACTGTACCCGGACCATACAGCGCGTCGCTAAGTAGGGGACGCCCCAACGAAATTTCATTAGGTATCAAATCCATAAAAAAATCCGACTGAGTATTGTGCTGGCTGTCGGCTACCTAACGCACAACCCTCCTCCTTTGTCCGGGCTTGGGACCGGCTATGTCAAGGATACCCCAACATAGGCGGAGTTGTCATCGATTCTGAATCTAAACTTCCCAAATCAGGTCATCTGCTTTTTCTAAGAACTGCTGTAATTTTTTCGGGATTCTTTTATCCCCAAAGGTTTTGTTTCAAACCTCTTCTCTGTGTTGACTTTTTATGAGCTAGTTTCCATCAAATTTTAGTTGATCTCTGAAACCAATGGTTAGATTTGTATGGCTTTTCATACACAAAACAGAACACAAGTGATGAAAGGAGCTCCATTTGGCCTAATAAAGCTGGTCGTACCATATAAGAAAATTCTCCCCAGCATCTAGGCCTTGAACCTGGTCAAACATAGGTTACTTATTCTTTTTGTGTTTTGATTGGGAAGGTTAGCTGACGGTCAGAGCTTGATTATTTCTTACTGACCGATGATTGGAGACCTTTGTGGTCGCATATGACGAATCGCACACACTAATCCACCCATGCACCCGAAGGTTCCTTTACCATAGGCTTGAACCACGAGAATCACGAGACTGCCCGCGGTGTCTGACTCTGACGTCTCACCCAGTCTCACCCAAGTGCGGGGAACCATTTTCTCTGAGCTCCTGCGTTCTGAAAAAACATGATCATATATGGACTCCACTCAGGATTTTCAGGTGCGAGCCCAAACAAACTATTGAATTTTGGGAGCAAATACAGAATTTCCGGGTGGATTTTGAAATTAAATATATAATTTTTATATGAGTTTTCATAGCAGATCTAAAATTTTTATTATGATTTTAGAAGCCAGCGAGTGTGACCGCATCCACATAGATGTACTTGAGCCCGCTCCTACTGCAGAGTGGGTGCACAAGAGAAATTTTTTATAGCTTTGTGATGTTATGGGTCACAAATGGATCGGATAAGATTCAAATTAGAAATGCTTAAGTGAAATATGAAATATCCAAGAATTCATTATAAAGGGGGCTTCACATTGTTTGTTGCTTTAGATATGGTTTTATGGGTGTATTATTCTGCACTTGCAGTTTTGCGATGCTAGATAGATCATTCTAGCATGAATTAATGACTACATAGACCTCTTTCAGTCAAAAAACTCCCTTATCTCCGTGGCCCATGGCGGGCATATGATGCTTCTTCCTCACTTGGCACACACACTTATACATCAAACCTGAACCTGAGACTAGGAAGCATGGACCTTGAATTTGTGTCCAAACCCGGCCATTACAATATCTTTTTTTTTTCTTAGTTAGACTGGGGATTCGGACTCACACACTCTATTCACACCCCCGGCCCATTACATCATTAATAGACTTGATGTAGGTTGTAAATGGGCTAGCCCAGAAAACTAAAGGGGTCAATCTGGCTCGATCTATACAGCCTTCTTATAAATTGGCAAAAAAGAAACAGGAAAATGATAACGCATTGCCGTAGTTGGACAATCTTTGGCTCCTTACACATGTTGATGAATGGTTGCATAGTGAGTTAGGTTCACCAACAAATGGTTTTGGTTTTTCTATGGGACACTCTAGCCAGATGTCTCCCAAACCCAAAGACCATGTCTTGTTAACAGGGTTAGGTTCACCAGTACATAACTGCTTTCTTTGTTATCAAATCACTTCATTTAGAGGGGGCATGATTGTGGTGCATTCCAAGATAATTTGTACAACTTGTGGGGCCATGTTCTCTCTCTTTCTCTCTGATCTCTTCTTGGCAATATCACAATTTCAAGTCACCCCATCAGCCTACTCTTTGCCCAATTCAAGAAAGGGGGTTTGAATTTTGTATCAGACATTTGCATCTTCCAGTCTATTTTGTCTGCGCAACTTGCTCAACATGGACTTTTCTTAATTGTTGCAGTGCAAAGATTCCAATCATCCAACCAAAACTGTCTGGCTTTGGGTGCACTACACTGTACATAATTACCATTTTGCAATACCCTGCCAGCAATGCAAGTGGGCCACACGTTCAAGATGTGGGACAGGTGGATCCCATCTGACTTAGGAATAGGACAGGCCCACTCATCTGGTGGGGCTCACTGTTTGAAATGTAGACCGTTCATTCGCATCGGTGCTACCGACTTTAGCTGTGGGTTTCTTCCTGCTGGGATTTTGAGGGCAGAGCCTAGTAAAAATTTGGTTTTTAGAGGAACTTGTTTGTATTTTACGCATGGAATATAAAAATGGGTTTTACATTTATAAACATTGTAAATGTAAATATTACAAACGTGCACACATTGTTATGTTCGTTAAAAGTACTATTTTTACGTGAGTAAAAAAAGTACATCCAACGGATTTAAATGCATTTGGCTTTTTTTTTTTTTTTACTTCTTTAACGAGTTTCTCAAAATTCATGAATATTTAAGATATAAAACTAAATATCTGATGCTTATAAGCAATAATATAAAACTATCAAATGGTGGAAGTGCAAAAAAAAAAATAGATTTATAGGTTGGATTTTTTTTTTGAAGTTTTTAAAAAACTATTTAAAATCTATGAAGACTTAAAAGATAATATACTTAAAAGGACTTGGAGTGTATTTAGCATACAAATTGAATGGGTCAAATAATAGATATGGGCCCACATGAATTGAAAAATAAGAGTAGTTGATGGAATATGATATCATCGAGTCATCGCCAAATTGCATTTGGTATGCAATCACCGGACACGTGTTGCCGTGTTGGTGCCTTTTTGCAAGTGTGGTGTATTAAAGTGTTTCACACCTATTAAGGTGTAAAACTTATGTCGTGAAAATGGTCTCGTGTACACATCATTTTTTATGATGTCAAAATTGGTTTCGAACACCACCGGTCGAGTAATAAATGCTAAATGCAATAATTCAATAATTAAAGAGGAGAGAGAAGGGATTATAGTGGTTCGGTCAAAATGACCTACGTCCACTTGTTGCCTGTGGTATTTTACTTCCCCAATGAGTAGGGATTACAGGCTAGGAGAATACAAGAGTGAAAGTTATTAATTGCCCCTCAAGTGATGAGAGGGCTCTCCTATTTGTAGTCTTCCCCTAATAAATGGGGACGACTTTAACGCAACAACTATTTTGGAGCCTTAGAGTTGCCTTCGAGGGACGAGGCAGGTGGAGGCAGGTGAGATCTTCTCCGCACGAACTGGTAAAAGCGGGTAAGGAGAGGAATTCTTCCGAAGCGACGTGTATCTTGACGTGACTAGGCTTG
The DNA here is from genome assembly GCA_012931725.1 of Litsea cubeba. Lineage (NCBI taxonomy): Eukaryota > Viridiplantae > Streptophyta > Magnoliopsida > Laurales > Lauraceae > Litsea > Litsea cubeba. The sequence goes on from CM022944.1 coordinate 132,479,907, forward strand.
GTGAAGTAAGCCTCGGATCTCAACGGACTAAACAGATCACTGATTGAGTTACTTTGGCCTGACCCATCATCCTAGAATGGGTCACTTGGGCTTGGACCGGATCACCTGGACCTAACTCACCATCACAATTCGGGTCAGTTAGGCCTGGCGGGCGGCCACTCCCGCAGAGCCAGATCCGCCATCGCCGCCCAGCGCAGAACTGCCGCCCTCGCCCAGCAGCGCAGGGGCGCCCGCCATGCAGCGCAGAGTCGCCGCCCACAGGGGCGCCGAGTGCAAATCCACCGCCGCTCGCCGCCTGGCGGGTGCCCAGGCCGGAGCCACTTGCGCCATTGCCTTCACTGCCGCCGCCTGTCACCGTCTTATTCTCTCCCAATGGCTTTTCTTCTTTAGAGTATTCCATTGCAGATGCTACTTTCTTTCTCTTTGGGAAAAGTAATGCTCTAGGACTTGAGTTGAAGCAATGGATAGTTTTTATAGCCTGGGTTTTAAAAAAAAGAGTAGTCCAAGCCATGAGGACTCTCCCAGATACATATCTACAGAAACTAACATAATCAAAACCAGAAAAGAGAAAAAGATTTTGGAGGGAGAAGAGACCGGAATCTACGAATGCCCCCATTTCAAAAAATTATTTGGGCACGGGGCATTGAGGGGCAAATGACAAGTCAGGCCTAACTGACCCGAATTGTGATGGTGAGTCAGGTCCAGGTGATCCGGTCCAAGCCCAAGTGACCCATTCTAGGATGATGGGTCAGGCCAAAGTAACTCGATCCGTGATCTGTTTAGTCCGTTGAGATCCGAGGCTTGCTTCACGAAGCCTCGCCACGTCAAGGATACACGTCGCTTCGGAAGAAGTCCTCTCCTTACCCGCTTTTACCAGTTCGTGCGGAGAAGATCTCACCTGCCTCCACCTGCCTCGTCCCTCGAGGGCAGCTCTAAGGCTCCAAAAGAGACGTTGCATTAAAGTCATCCCCATCTGTTAGGGGAAGACTACAAATAGGAGAGCCCTCTCATCACTTGAGGGGCAATTAATATCTTTTCACATTTTCCTAAGCTTGTAACCCTTTTTACGCTCATCAAAGATCACCAGGCAATCCCTGCCTTTATGAAGTGGACATAGGACCGAACCACTATAAATTCCCTTTCTCTCTCTCATTTATTTACCTCATTTATTACTGCATTTATTACTTGACCGGTGGTGTCCGAAACACGATTTTGGCATCATCAATTTTTATAATTTTATAAATGAACACAAACAAACATGATGATGTGTAATCATTACACACATATTTTGATTTCAAGTTCTTTTTTATTTTACTTGCTATAAGATGAGCCCTATATTCTTTTAGTATTTTTTTTATAGAAAGGCCCCGATGTTTTTCGCATAACACCTCCCTAATATTCTCTAATTTGTTGTTTTTGACCAATTTACTCTCGGGAAAACTCACATGACTCAAATGGTGATGTTACAAAAATGCTCATTTTTTCTTCAAAACACTTTCTTTTCTTTTGGGCTTTCATATTAGGGGCCCACCTTTGATCAATGCAACCTATTCACACACATGACCAAGACCTTTGATTGATCTGATTCCATTTCACATTATTTTCAACATTAGTGGCGGAGGGGGACTATCTAAACCTACCCATACTGCTATCAATCCCTCAGCAGTATAGTGAGAGCAAGAGGCCCATCTATAGAGACATTCCTATATTTTCATACTAGCAACAAAGGCCCGTGGGCCAAAAAACAATCTCATATGGTGGTGCCATTTGCATATACAGGTCCTTCAATATAAACAATGGACTCAGACTCAAACCGGAATTTATGGAAAGTGCCAGGACTAAGATTTATATGAAAATATAGGTCAAAATCTTGGGCCACACCCAAATTATTCAGGTTTAGTTTTCGGGTTACTTGGTTACCCAAATTCATCCCTACGGCTCGTGATGTCTTACACAATCTAAGCCCATCAGATTGATTACTCCTACTAGATATGTATGGTAGGTCAAGTAGACAACTACATAGTTGGTGGTCCATGTGTTGCAAGGGCTTGATCTCAGATCACATTAGGGATCCGACTAACTGAGTCGAAGCATGCTTTTATTTTTGCCCCTCTGAAGCTAGAGCAGCAAATGAGTAGTATTTGGTGTCTCTTGTGATGACAATCAATTTAATTATAGCACTAATTAGTCCATAATGGATATTTTCTATTATTAGTTTAGGGTTTGTCTCTATTCAAAATTATCAGGGCCCATTTGGATATAGAGAAGTAATGATAAGATTTTTTTTTTATTCCTACTGCGTTTTGGATTGGCTTAGGAGTTAGGACACCTTTGCCCAATACCAGTATTCCACAGTAGGCATAGTTTGGTGCAGTGTTTTTTCTTACTGAAGCTGAAAAATCTGGATCTATTTTCTTTTATAGAAAATCATTTTTATATGTGAGGGGTGTAGGTAGGGGTGCTCATGGGCTGGGCCAGCCCGAGCCTGATCCGGGCCTAGCCCGCTTTGGGCCGGGCTTGGATCTGTAATGCGGGCCTGATTAATAATTGGGCCGGGCTTGGATTATGTGATATAAAGCCCATAGCCTGGCCGGGCCCGGCTTGTGTAAGAAATGAATGTAATTTAATTTAATTTATGCTCTAATTCCCACAAAAGTGATGAAAAGAGCAGTTCAGCATGGCCCAATTGATTAAATGAACGGCTCGAGCCTAACTTGTATGGCCCGTGTCGGGCTTGGGCCAGGCCTGGCTTGGGCCAGTGTTTCTAAATCCAGTCCGGGCTTGAATATGCCTTAGCCCGGCCCGGCCTGGCCCATGAACAGCCCTAGGTGTAGGTATCGCTTTTCCGTGGTGAAAAAAGAATCTAAGGTGCTGTGGATTTCTATTGTTTGTGAAACACGTCCCTTTGGAATATGTAATTCGCCTTTTAGGGCACCTTTGTGCAGCCATGTTTCCATGAATAAAGGTAAGGAAAAGTGAGATGCTTTTCCAAGTAGAAAATTTCTCACCATTTCCAGTGAAAACTCTTTTTTCGCAAGGAAAAACACCAAAATGAACTCAATTTTGTGCGATTTTGCATAATAGTATTTACGGGGATATGGGGGGTGTGAAAATAAATTTCCTATGAAAAGATGAAAGTCTGCGGAACCGATTTTCTATGGAAGCTACACAAATGTGCCCTTAACTAACTTATGCAACAACCTTTTCTTAGTGAAGTTAAATTTTTATTGAGAAAGATTTCTAACTAATAATTATCCATAAATTATCATTTAATTGGATGCGCTTCAAACCATACATAGATTGGGTTAAGTTTTCTATAGTGCTGTCAAACCCATTCAATATTTCAATTGGATGCGCTTCAAGTTGAGCTGGCTCGGGCTGAGTCATGGGATTCTAGTCTAACTGTGTCAATGGTATGGATTCTTAACCCACCAAATCGATTGGATCTCTTTCCAAATTCTCTTAGGATCACAGATCAAGACTTGGATCGGAAGAATTAACTCTTTGGCATCGATTTCTAACACTAGTACAGACCTGTTTTTGGATTCAAATTCATGCGTCTAAGGCTTGGAAGTGTTTAATTTTTCATCTGGGTCAAAAATCAATGTGCACTGCAACACAATAATCCAATTAAAACCTTCTGGAGAGCTTGGATCATGTTGCCATTTTCAGAGCTCGAATGATCTTTTCAGTTTTGCTTGTCCTACTTGTCAGAACTATCTTTTTGGGGCTGGTGGACCTGAGTTGGAGGATTTTCGCTTACGACTACTCATAAGGCCCACTTGGATGTAGGGGTGTGCATAAATCATCTGATCCGACAAAACCGACCGACCCAGACCCGACCCGTGGCAAACGGGTCGGTTATCCAATTAGGGTCGGTTCGGATCGATTAAAAAAACTGCTAACTCCGACTGGGTTGATTCGGTATGACGGTAACCCAAAACCGACCCGAACCGATCCATGCACACCCCTAGCAAATTGGGTATTGGTATCATATTATTGTTGAAGTTAATGCTTCACATGGTTTGCCTTTTGTTTTTCTGAATAGGTGCTTTATTTGCAAAAAATTATGTGGGATGTCTTTGGACACCTAGAAACTTCAAAATGCATCAACAATTTCCTTTTAATTGTATTCTTCCATCTTTGTAAATGTGACGAGTAAATGGCCACTTTATTATATTGTATTATTCCAACTCTAAAATTATTTATTAGTATTTGGTGGTTTCCAATTAATATATTTTTTGCACTCTAAACAGGGGATCATGTTTTGTCAAAGTGCTTATGTAGAAGTGTTTGAGCGTAGGTAACAACACTATGTATCTGGACCGACTATGTATTTGGTGCTTGGTGGATACTAGTAGGGTCGGTGGATAGCTGGATCGGGTGGTTGATATCCATGAAAAAATTGGGTTGGATTGGGTGGTGGATATGGTGGACACTAGTCGGGTCGGTTGCGGATCGGATAAATCCATTGTGTTGGTTCGGTTCGATTCAGTTCACATAATATACAAATCGACATGGTCGGTTCGATTGGCGGCTTTAACCCAAAACCGACCCGAACCGATCCATGCACACCCCTACTTGGATGCATTCCTATCATTGGGCGTAGGATGGATGGAAAGGTCTCCAAACCGATAAAGTTCATGTAAAAAGTCAGGCTCATCAAATTATCCTAGGCCTCGATTTAACAACTTTAAAGATTTTTTTTTTCCTTTCTAAGGTTTAATGGTCTTCTAAACATAAATTCTTTGAGATTGAATACAATGGTGAATAAAGGTATATATGATGACTGGGTATGGTGCGTGATCATGGCTGCCTTGATCAAAGGTAAGCCTAAGTGGGCTTCATCAAAGGTAAGCCCAAGTGGGCCCATAAGTGAGCCTACGTGCAGTCCACTTGTAATAGAAAATTCTAGCCCCATCTTGCGTATGAATTCAAAATTAGATCTTTGATTTTTCAATTGTTTTCAAATCCAAATCTAACACGTAGGAACTGCGTGGGACTGATTCGACTTCCTGTTCCACCTCAAACTTGTTTACATGTCTTCTACTTGTAATAGCTTTGACCTGGATCCAACATGGATATATTGTATTTTACAGAAAAAAAAAAAACACATGGGCATAATGTATAGGACTCATAAGTCATACCCACTATGATGGATTCAACTGGAGATGGATATGATTCAGTGCCCTACTCAAAGAAGAAGTGCATTATTAATATAATATAATTTTCTATAGTATACAATCACTTCAACCTAATCTATAATTTCATTACTCCCGAGCCACGTATATATATATATATATATATGGGAGATACCCCTATGAGAGATAAGGTGGGGGTCCTCACATCCATATCTAATGCCAACAACTTAAATGTGAGGGCCCCCACATTTATTTCTCATAGTAAAGTGAGAGATGCTCCTATGAGAGCATCTCCCTATATATATCACAAATTTTAGGGAACCCTAGGACATCTTTGAGGCTCAAAAGGCCAAGCCCACCTTGATGATTATTTAAAGATTGCACGCTCATTAACCACTACCACCGCAAGATTGATCTAAATTCGACACTCATCTGAGTTGTATAGGACATGCAAATCTTCACCCATCTCACTTTATCTAATTATGGTTATGTATGAACAACTTTGAAGCCCTCACGATAGTACCTCTCTTGGTTGAATGGTTTGTATTTTTCGCGATAGGTAGGTAAGAAGGCGGTGTTTTATTCACTCATGATTTGCATAGCTTCTAGGTGAGCCCCGCATGGTAGACCCTTCCTAAAAATTACTCTAATATAGATCATATAGAGTACGTCATTGTATAGCATACTTGCTAGATTACTCTCATACTTATAGATATTCTGATCTAGATCAATTGGGTCTGAAAAGAGGGTCCAAACCCGATAACTTAGTGATCAGGAGTCCATTGACATTCCTAGTTGAACTATGATCTAAATGGAACCTCTTCCTATACTTTCAACTAAGGTATCAACAGCATGTAATTTTCCATTCAGGGCAACATCTTATCCGTTTTCAATTCAATCTTGTTTTGTGGAGCCAAATAAGTGATAAGGATCACATTTTAAAAGAAAAATCATCAAGAAGTCAAAAAATAATGAGATGCAGCAACTGCACCATTAGAAAACATTGGCTTGAGTGCATTCACTCCCTCTACTCAAAATATTCAATCTCTTAATTGACCCTTGAGGATGAAATTGACCCTTGAAAATTGGGAAAGGCCCACTTCCAATGGCCACTAGCCATTAACAGCTCATAATCTTAGAATTTTCTTAGGAGATTGGAATGAGTTGACATGTTGAGTATGGAGATTCCACCTTTGAAAATTAACAGGTGGGCCTTTTTGGAAAAAATTAACACATAAACCTAGTCATTAAGCTTATACAGAGTCAGAGAAAAATATCAACCTTATCTCCATGACTCTTATCTTCCACAGAATGTAGACACTCAATAGACTACAGGTCCACACTTACTTTTATTCAAAGACTTAGTCCACATGCCCATTCCCAGTCCAGCTCAATCTTACCTGGACCCAAACTCATTCACAGCCTCAACAAATTATACCCACCCATTTTTTAAATGGTTGAGATGATGTCAAAAATTAAATAGTATGTATATACATGAAGTTTTATAGACTTGATAAAAGTTTTAGCTAAAAGATAGTGACATCTGAGGTAAAATCTTGTAAAATAGTGCAATTTTTCACAATTTGGTATGTTATAAGATTTTTGAAGTAGCATCCAGTAAATATCCTGGTAAAACTCTTCATATACATTTCATTATATTTTCAAAATACTGTGACATTTGCAATATTTCTAAATTACAAGGGGTATTTGAAAAAATTTAGATAGTTCCCTTGTAGTTTTTTAGTCTAACTCAAATTAACACTCTTGGGTTTTTCTAAAATTTTACTGTAACTAAGGGCCACTCATGTCGTTCAGTGCTGGGCCTTCAAGATATATAAGACCAGCCCAGCTCATTTAAATATGGGAGCTTAAAGGTTGGACCAGATCCACCCATGGGCCTAAAAGCATAGCCCAAAGTTCTTCATCACAAAATAGATTTCACAAATGGGCTAGGCCAGAACATATTTGAGACCCGTAGAATACATCTGGATTTGAATATTAGGCCCGATAACTAAACAACGTGGGCTTGGAAACGAATCGAACTGGCCCACAGCACCCCTACTTGCATTTTTATATTTTTGGTGCATTTTACAAATAATCATCCTAATCAGACTCCCACATGTCCTTTCCTTTCATTTAAACAACCATTTATATTAATCTAACAATTTCTGTTAGCACCAATTTCATAAGTTAATAGTCAGCTTGGAACCAATTAAAAAATCCAACATATCTTGTGATCAACTCAAAGAAAATCCCTATACATCTAACCTGGTTCAGATTAAATCCCAGTTAAAGTCCTAAGTCTGATCCACCGGTTCAAAATCGAACTGTTGATTGAAGTGGAATTGGTGGAGATTTATTAAACTATTATTGGTGGTTATTTGAGAAAATTTCATCTTCAAATGATTATTTGTAATTGGCAGAAATATTCAAATGGATTGTCAAGTGGGGAGAGAGATTCATTCAAAGTGGTATACACCTTCAGAAGACCTGATCAACTTGGTTTGACTAGACAACCACTTGTATCTCTTTCAAAAATAAAGTTTGTGATAGGACTTTCTCTTTGAAAAGGCTCATTTTTTTTGCACCTTAAATAGAAGATACATTAACGTGTGTAAGTAGCAATGTGAATGGGTCAGCCCTAGGCTGGGTCTATGGTGGACTTGGGTTAACTTTGGCCAGGCTAGTGCAGAGGCAACATGAAAGACCAATTTGCAGTGTGTTATAGCTCTGGAGCACTACCGGACCCAGACTATAAAATTTTCCATCCTGCTAAGAATTCAGCTGGGGCTTGGGCCCTGAGCACTAAAATTGAACTTCAGCTTTTGTAAGTGTGGAGCTAGACCTTGACCCAACTATCAATCAGGCCTCAAATATGGTTCGTATCCAAAAGGGCCTGTTTGGATAAATGAGGAGTGGAGAGAAATGAAGTGGATTTCACATGTGGAGTGGAGTGAAGAGAAGTAGGATAAAGTTAAAGTATAGTACTTCACTTCACTCCATTTGGATGCTTATTTTGAAGTTAAGGTTTGGAGTATAATTCACTTTTACTCCAAAAAATTGAAGTATTTAGAGTTGAAGTGAAATGGAGTACATGTGGCTCACAACATTACTTCATTTATCGGGTCAGACTCATTGAAACGGGGTAGAGTTGAAATTTTAGACTGTTAGGGCTTATTTAACTTTACTCTATTTTTTGCTTATCCCAACAGGCCCAAAAGTTTCGGATCCGGTCCTTCGGGTAACCAGGTAATTGGATCATCCATTATATATATATAGAGAGAGAGAGTCTCATGTAGTTCAATTAAAAAACTCGTGAGTTAAGTGGTTGGTGGTTGGTTTGAGATATCTGATGAGTGTTTAGCTTCATCCAACAATTGGTCAAAATCTTTACCCATTAAAAAAAAAATTTATGGTCAAAAGCTAACAGGCTACAAGTTTACTGAGTTGGTTGGATTTCATCTTATATTTATAGAAGTGGTTAAAAATGAAGAGTCAAAAGATGAATATCAAATGACCATCAAATAGCTTCTTCTTCCATGGGAATTGAATAAAGGGAAGTGAGAAATAAACACCCAACCCTAGTAATTTATATTGTAAGAAAGTAATGACTTATCTACATATGTTTCCTTGTATCTTCACCCTTTACCTCCTTATAAATAATGATTTTGGGCTTGTTATTTGCATTAGAATACATAGAACTTTATAGTCAAATGAGCTCCACCAAAAGATTATTAAAGAGATGAATTGTTAATGGCATCGGATGAGATGTGAAGGATAATAAGATAGCAATGCAGATGGAAGCTTGTTGTTCTATGATTTGAATTAAAAGGTTATGGCTTGGTATTCAATTCCCATCCTCCTTTCATTCACTTTTACTGAGAAAGCTCGCCTTGTATCTTTATCTTAACCACTTGGGCCATGATTCTTATGTGTTCAATTCCCAACATTTCCATGCAAACAAACATGCCCTATGTGGCCCTCATTTAACAATGAATTTTATGTATTCAATTCCTATGTAGTTTATGCAAACAAATAGGCCCTAAGTATATTATTAGCCATCTTGGGTGGGCCACCATGTCAATATTAAGATTCTTAGAGATAGATATAGTGGAAATCCTTCAGGCCACCACCATCTACAAATAGGGTCACCGAGTAGGGATGTAAACGGATCGGTTCTGGTCCGTGTCCATGGTGGACCTGGAACCGGAACCGTTAATGAGAAGATGGAATCGGAATCAGTTTCTTGGTTCCGAAATTGGAATCATTCATAAGAAGATGGAACAAGACCGATTCTGTATATTGGATGGGTCCATGTTTGGGTTCGGGTCCAGTAGAGAATGATATAAAGAAAAAAAATCTAATTTTAAGAGGAATTTTCAAAAATTGAGATAATATATCGAGGTGGAACCAAGATAGAATCGGACCCGGACCCATTTCGGTTTTTAACAAATCAGAACTTTCGAGTTCGAAGAATCGAACACCCATTTATATCCATACCACCGGGCACTTAGTTCTTATCTGATCGTTATAAAGGGTCTCAATGATGTGAAGAAGTCATGAACTAAACAAGTCAATGTAAATGGCCCACTTGGTATAGCATTCGATTCTTATTGGCCATTTGATGATGAAAGTTTCATAGATGACCTACAAGTTACTGACCATTCCCCTTTCAGACCATACTCCTTTTGTAGAGTCATTGCTCATGTAGCAAGCTTTAAGTTCTCTCAAAACCACCAGTGGAAAGGGATGGGGTTTCCCCAAAATCTTGTCAACATATGAGAAAACTTACATTAAATGTATGAGCACTTCCTGAAAGTCTTTTAGTGAGACTTTGTTATTCAGTTGAATTAAAGGCTATTTCATTTTAAGGGGCTGTTTCACATGATCCTTGAATCTCTTTTTTTTTTTGGTAAAGACATGATCCTTGACTTTGAACACCTACTATTCTATTAAAATGATGGTCTTTCTTTGTGGTTATTTTAACATTTTAATGGAAACACATTTAACTGTATTTTCAACTTTTTTTTGTTCTTTGAAGTCTTGCAGAATCAAGAAGACTGAAAAATATAATAATTATTATCTTTGAGGCCAACATCATCCATCCAAATTGGCCACACAGGCTTGGCCACTTGAAAAGATAGAGACAAAAAGGAAAGTGTGCTGGTGCAGCTGTATTCTGAGAGGAACTCACTGTGGGGTTCACTCTCTTTCAAGATTATAAATCCCACATCCAATCACAATAATGTTTACTCTCGAAAGTGATGATATTCGGGCATCCTGATTCCTGACCGTAGATTGGGCTTGACATGTTCAATCAGACCAATCCAACGGTGCTCCTCCTGTCCAAAGTCCCTGAAATTGAACTGTTTAGGTTCTACACCACCCCCACAGTGGAATGCAATTCGCTTTGCTCTGCAGCTGGTTGACTATGATAATTAATTCCCCTTTGAAAGATGGCCCAACAAACGATTGTAAGAATATTTTCCTGGGTCGATTTCAGTGGGGGCCACCAAATGGATGGCTGTAGCAGCATTAGTATCAGATGCGCGTGGGGCCCACATGAGCAAATCTCTATCTAGGGTCCAAGGGCAGCCAGAGAATACTGTTCCAGTGCAGAGTGCATACATATCCTCTGGTAGAGGGTCACATGAACTCCTGCTGTCCTCTTCTCCTTTTATGAGGTCGGTCTTTCTCCTTCCTGCCTTTTTGGGATTGGAAATGGATTACAGATATGGACGTGAAAGCAACCCTGAACCTATCTGCACCCTTGGCGGCAGAGGAAAGTGTGTCTGCCAGCTTTTTCAATACAGGACACGAGATAGTTTTTAGGGTCATGGCAATGCAAACCTAGTTACAAGCTTTTGGCACTATAGATTTAAAAGTCATAAAATGAATGATAATAATCAGTCATTCGTTTCATAATCATAATGAAAGGGGTTTTTTCTCAAATGTTTTACTTTAAAGTCTTTACTCTTGTGTGACTCATAAAACGAATAATACAATTGAATCATTCACTTCATAATCTTAAATTGAGATGCTGATAATGTCCAATGCATTGGAATTTTCTAAAATGCTAAACTTAAAAGTCTTAAAAACTTTTTTTTGGTACCCGCCAAAAGTGTTGATAGCCCCAAGAGATCCAACCATGGGAAAGAATCATGCTCACACAGAAAGAGAATCCCTAGCCATTATAAAGAAACCAACTCCCAAAGGAAGGAAAGCACACACACAAAAAAAAAAAAAAAAAAAATTTCTCCCTTAAGAAGAAGAATCTAGGAATTAAACACTGGACAACCAGCTGATAAATGAAATACTCAATGCCGAGCAGCCACCTTAATTCTTTAAAACCTTGTAAGGTTGAGACCTCAAAGCTGGTGGTCACATTGAACCAGCCCAAAGAGAACAAAGATTTAAATTCAGTGTAGGTTTGTGTAACAAGGGATTCCAGAAGGTCTAGCTCCCTCATCCAAAGTTTAGTACAACAATTTTTTGGAACGAAAAAATTAAAACTATTTTTTCTCCATCGAGGGGATTTCAATTTTTCATAATAATAATAAGAAGAAGCTGGGATAAAAAAAATGCAGGAATTCTCCCTTCTATAAAAATTAAAATCCTTCATCATCATAAAAAAAAAAAAAATAAAAATCCGTGAAGCATAGAATCCTTGCATTACAACACACCTTGGGATATGGATTCGATTAGAGATGTAAACGCCCGCCATGCTTGGAACTACTCATCCAACAAACCCCATTATTTTTTGTTTTGATATCTACAGGGACCCACCACCGAATCCGACAAAACCCGACCATACTTCCATGCAAAGCCATGTCATGCATGCCCCAGATGACACCCTCCCTGTCACCATACCCATTTGAATTTAGGCTGTATCTATCATTCTATCTCCCACTTTTGGGCAGTTCCCCCTCTGCCATATATGACCTCCCCAAGTCCACATCTACACTTGTTAAAGCCAAAACTATAAATATACTGCACACAACTCAACCCCTTTTCCTATTTCCTACCCTTGGCTCTACTTCCATGGTTCATTTGTGAGTTTTGCACAAACCACAACTTTTAGTTCCTCCCCAAATCAGGGCATTGGTCTCCATTCATACCATGAAATGAATGGAACATGACCATCCCTAGTGGTGCCAGTTTTTGACCCGGGATGGCAGTTCTTGACCCGATTCGGCAACTCAAACTGACCTGATAATTCACTTCTTGAACCTTCTCATTTCTGGATTTGGTTCAAGTGACATTTGTAATGAATTATAGATGCTAGATCCTTTTTGCAGGGACAAAATCCAACATGGGTGTTATGTATTGGACTAGATCAAACATCAAGAGGAAAACAATGACTGAAACCCAAGTCTCTTCTCCAAGGTGGACCTAGATTTGGGTCAACTATAACCCAAACGGGAGCTATAACAGGCATTTTCATCTATGGAACTCGCGGATGACCGTCGTGAGACTATCTTGGTCAGAGCCTTTATTCTAGGGGTTCCCTTTTTGTGGATAGTGGAAATTAAAAAATCTCACATTACTTGGTGCAAGACAACCGTGGGTGAAACTTGAAAGTTTCCCTCAATTTACAATCTAAATGTCTATTTACACTGGGACTATACTGGGTCCTAACTCTCCCTTAAAACCATAAAAAAAAAAAAATCGAAACAAAATGCTTGCACCTGGATCTATATCCATTTATCTAGTGGGTCAACAATTATGTTTTTTTTTTTTTTAATTTTTGTTGTTCAGATAGCCATTGAAATCCTCACATAAATGTATGAGTTGCCACCAATCTTTTACAACGACAAACACAAAGACCTAACCCTTTCTGCCCTTTGAACATCTATAAACAAATCTCGGGCAAATGCACCCCATCTCACAAGCCCAACTCGCATAAAGAGAGTAAGATCACATCATTAAAAGAAAAAAAAAGCCTATCTTAGTGAAGATCATGTCGCTCGTGACCTTGTCACTATTCTCCTTGAAGCACTACAACCATATTCCACAGATTTCTCATGAGTCTTTCCCACGTAACAACGATATATGATCTAATACAAATACGTGAAAGAAAGTTGAAAGATCTCGTGAGATAGTTGAAAGGTATGTGAATTTGATTCCCATAAGTAGTCGAATCTTGAAATATTGACTCAAACAGGTATGATATGACTTCAAAGGCTGTAATCTTTTGTTGTGACTAGTGGTACAAAATTAGTGTTCATGGTGGTGTGGAAGACTTGTGACATACACACGTCCATCCAGAAAGAATTTTAAATTTGAGAGGAAGACGGGAAGATTAAAAGAATTGGAGAACAGGGAAATGGTGGGATCATATTCCATTTCCATATGTGGGTGATGATCCAATCTGCCTATTTGGTGGGCATGTTACTGATTCTCTGCTGACTCTAATTAGATTTGCTGAGAATGGTTGATTGGACTTTTGAATTTAAGGGGATGATTGTATTGTGTTTATACTCAAAAGATCTGTTTGAATTAATTTTTTATCCAAATAAACCAAAAAAGTAGAGTTGTGTAAATATGATTTTTTATTTTTTATTTTTTGTCCCTTTCACGGAATCCTCACAATGCACACAAATCTGCCAGAAATTTTGGAGTTGGAAATGGGTCAGTTTTGGATCTGTTTTATAGTGTACTTAGACCACAATCTAAATTATTGACACTTGACAGGATCCATGCCTGCATCCAGACCAAGACCAGATTGGCGACTCAAATAATTTTACATGATATGGATATAGGACATTAATGTTCTCGTACTAGCAGACTGTATTTTGCTAGAATGCAGTCCAGTTCATGGGCCCACCTATCTGCATGTCTATTAATTAGAGGGCAGATAAACATTATGGAGAAGTAGGAACCGAAAAATCAGCCCCATAGATCATCTTAGCCCTTTATTTAATAGCCCCGAAATTTTAAGGCATTACCATAGATTTTTTTCTAATTTGATCAAATGTTGAGTGAAGGTTCAATGAATATAAAATTGGTTCTAATGCCAGACAATGGGATGAGAAGAGTATCCAGGTGGCTGAACTAACCATAGGTGGGCCACGGTGGGGCTCATAGAGCTGGACTGCACGTGCAGTTCACTTGTATAAGAAAGTTGTTGCTTTGACCGTTTATAACAGTGTATTAGCGAAGACGACAAGGGATTGTTCAATTGATTGGCAAACCAGCATGTCACCAGGCTACCCATGGATGATCCTAAGTATGCCACACTTCCTATATGTGTGAGCTATCCTTCCTACTTTGTGATCAGCTCTTCTTTCTATGGTGTAGGCTTCATCTTTTCATTTGTGTGGGCTCTCTTGGGCTCCAACCCACTAGCTAGGTTGGGATACCTTATAAAAAAAGTATATTTGTGAAAGATTTATTACTCATATAAATCTTTTGAATGGATGGGTGATAGATCATATTGATTAGAGCATTGGGCCATGCATTAATAATGCTCACTCGTGATGGCTAATCTAACCACAATTGACCGTTGCTTTCGAACTCATTTAAAAAGTGCATGTGCAAGACTCTTGTAATTCGAAGCTCTAAATTTTGTTAGTATGTTTTGATTAAAGTGATGTCTAGCCAAAGCCTAATCACACACACCATAACCCCTCTAAGAATGCCAATCCCAGTGTTTGCAACACATTTAGGTGGGCCCCACAAAAAAAAAAAAAAAAAACCTAGGACATACTTTTAAAAGCAAACACAGTTTTATCTCTTTTTTCCTTCTTTTTGAACAGGGCATCTGATCCTTGCTCAATGGTAATGTTTCTCAAGGTCAAGGAAGTGTCCATTAATGACCGAGCTATATTGATTCATATATAATATATATATATATATATATATATATACGTGTCTAATCATTCAATTACGAACCAACCTCAAGATAAAAAGTGTCAAAGGTGATTTCTTCCTTCCAACTAAAGGTGACATACATCACATAAATGATAGGATAGCAACATGGCATGAAAGAACATTAGTGCATGATTATCAAGAAACGGAAAGAAGAGTGGGCCCATCGATCATTGATGATAGATGCAAGTAATCAAGTTTGTTCACATGGCGTTTTTCACTGTCTACTTTGGATCGCCTAATGTTATTTCTGTTTTGATATATCCATCAACCGCGGAAGCATGGACCACCCCCATTACCAAATCTCTTATCTATTACACATGGCCAACCTGGAAGATCAATTGATATATGCTCAAAGGTGGTAAACATGTGTAAAAATCAGGCAATATGAGGGATCTAAGCACTTAAGAGTGATACGTTTGAGATAAACCTTCTCAACCAATTGATTAATCAAATTGAAATATCATCTTAAAATTCAACTCAAAAGTTGAAGAATGAAGACCTTCTTTTTTTTATTTGGATTTGGAGAGATTTATTATATAAATTTATGTCTTGCGAGTTTTTGAAGCACCTACCTTTCACAAAAATAACGGGGTTTATTAACGATAATGGTGAGGGAATTGAGTGGGTAAGTCGGCAAACATCAAGTAGGGTAGAGAGAGAAAAGTGAGAATTGTCAAAAGTATTACTTTTCCTTAATAGGAAACAAACAAGATTTAATTAACAGATTGAATTAGCAAGGTGATAGTTCATTCCAGCTTGGGATTGGTTGATTGATGGAAGATCAACAATTCATTCCAACCAAATCCAACTCATCCATTAGTCAGCTGGAAATCATTTTTGAGCCCGTCTATATAGCCCGAATATATTCTCGAATGAGAGCCTAGATTGCCAGCTAGAGAGCTACACTTTTGAAGGGGGGGTGTATTAATTTTTTTTCTTTTATGTGACTTCTTTCGAGCTCACATTCAGGATAATTAGACCTTTTGATTATTTTTATCGGGTGGGGTTAAGTTTTTTTGTTGGTGGGTCCCACTACTATGGACACACGATAAACTCCCCCAATTATGCGTTCGAGAAACTGCCGATATATTGACAAAAGGGATTACTTGTCCCCAAAACAAAATGTCATCCACGTTGAGAAATGTGCCGCGAAATGAAGAAAAAGAAAAGATAAAAAGAGTAGATTAGCATGAACAAAGAAAACAATTCTCTTAGTGCCACGTGTCCTCCCTCTCCTCGTTCATGGCATCTGGTGGTGGGTGGGACCGTGGGAAGACGAGGACCGCGTCGAGTAGTAACAGACTCGTGAAAGATAACGGAACGGAGGACGTTGGGTGACATATGGCCGTTAAAGTCGGCAGCTTTAACCTCGGACGCTTTTATGGAGAAGTTTCCTGACGTGGCGCCACGCAGTTGCTCCTGAATCCTGATGGCGTGGCGTCTGAGAGAATAAAATTTTGTATCAAAATTTTTGTTTGATTGAATGGGAAAGCATGATGATGCTTTAGAGGGCTGGGTCTGAATTAGGATGCAAATGTTTGAACTTGAATTAGAAAATTATGTAATATCAGGAAGATTAAATGATCTTATTTCTGAGTTTTAGGTTATTAACATTTATTAATTGACGCAAACTTTTATTAAAAGTTCAATGATAAATATTTTTAGAATTGTGTGTAATAAGATAAGACGGGATCAAATGTCTTCACATGCGCGCGCGTAGATTGAATTGATCAAAGGTGAACCCTAAAAAAATGATAATTTGACAAGTTCATCATTTGAGGGTTTTGCTTCAAGGGGAAGTTAGTCAAAAAAGAAAAACATTGGAGAGTCATAATGAAAGCAGTTACTTTTTTGTCTGATTTTACTAATGATATTTGTCGAGAAACGTTTTTGTGAAAATGCAAAACATCAATGCCTTTTTTTAGGCGATGTGAATTAGTTTTTTTGTTAGATTAAATTTAAGTGGGTTAGTGGGCTCCACAAGTCAGGCTATGCGATGCTTTAAGATTGTCCGATTGCTACTGAAAACTCATCTCGTATGGTAACTCAATCCAAAAAATAATGAAAAAATTAGCAAGAGGTCCTTTAATATTGTCGTTTAAGGCCTCTAATCTACAGAATTTTTCAGATAAGGTTCTAGTCCATACGCCTAGACTTATTTCAAGCAGAGGTCCCTAAGTATGTCAGATTATACATCTGCATTACTGATTTGCCCTTCTAAACGCCTGAAGTTATGTCACAATTTTAATCGCTAGTTTTAAGCTCCTTAACATGATATTTCATGATTGATTTGCCCCTCTAACGGATTTTATTTCTTAGTTTTATATCAACTTTTGAAGTTCAAATGGGAGGGAATAGATCAAATTTTGAGAATCAAATGGGAGGGAACAATATTGCAGAGCCTGTTGATGAAGTTTTGCGAAAGCCGGAGAGAGGGGAGAAGACGACCTTGCCAACCATATGAATAGTCCTTAAAGCGAGCTCTTTAGATCCTAAGTTGTAACTTACGGCATGGGGATGAATACATGATTGTTTCAGTGGAAATCTAGTCTTACACAAGGCAATAAGAGCAATTTTTTTATTTTTTTTTTTTTTTTTGGTAAATTAGCCAAAAGTCCCTCAGCAGGGCCTTGTAAGGCCTCTAGTCCAACAACTATTTTTCTAAGGCCTATAGTTTATACAGCTGGACATATTTTGTCAAGAGATCCCTACATACACCACATCAAATATTTTCATGATCGATTTGCCCTTTCACTTGTTTAGGCTTAAATTTTCAAATTTTAAAATTTTAAATCTTCCATTTTCCCTCATTCATAGGGCAAGGTTCTCTCTCATTCTATATTGTCCCTCATTCATATTTCGTCGCCGTTGGTTTCCAAAAAGAAGAGGGCCTAGGTTCATTTGTCGCAGAAAAACAGAGGGTTTTGATCCTTGGAGAAGATGGGTTCATTTGTTGCAGAACAACAGAGGGTTTTAATCCTCAGAGAAGACGACCGCCCATCGATCTAATCACCGGATTCGCTGCCACTACACGTCGCCGGAAAAGGAGCATCGCCACACCATGGCGCCATCGCCATACTCGAGGAAGAAGACAGATCTGGATTTTTTTCAGATCTGAACAAAGGTTCTCTGTGTAGATCATCGCCGGATAAGTAAGGGACCAGAGAAGATGTCGTCGCTGCTGTCAGTTTCAAAGAAATTCTTGATTCTGTAGTGCAATTGAAACGGAGAAGACATAGGCTCCAGAATCGCTGACATCTGAGAAACATAGTCGGGCTCCGTCTCGAGGCCATCGTCGGAGGAGGAGGCCAAGGAATATGGCCGGGTACGATTACTTGGTTTCAGTCGCAGAGCGGAACAAAAACGGAGGAGGAAGAGGAGACCTGGTTTTTCATGCCAGGGCGACAGAGTCTCTCGATCCGGTTTCTGTTTATGTGAAATTTATTTGAGTTTTTGTTAAATTTATCTTAGTTTTTTGTGAAAATTTATATGAGTTTTGTCAAATTTATCTGAATTTTTAAAAATTTTCACTGAGTTTTTGAACAAATATTTCTGTGTTTTTAAAAAATTTATTTGTGTTTTTTTAAGAATTTATTTGAGTATTTTGGAAAACCTATATGAGTTTTTTGGCAAGTTTATTTGTGCTATTTGAAATCTATTTGTGTTTTTTAATTTTATTTGTGTTTTTTGAAATGGTAGTTGACCATTATTAATGGCATATCCCATTAATCATGGAATATGTTTATCTTTAAATAAATATAAAAAAATTTAAAGAAAGGGTAACTTGAACTTTTAGTTCTTCAAATTTGGAAAGAAGACCTACCATACTATGAAAAAGGATTGTTGATCCAATGCCAGAAAGTGAAATGTTCAGGGACCTGTCGCCGAATGCCCCATTTTTTTTCTCTCCTTTGTTTACTCTTGCAAAAGAGGAGGCAAGCAAAGAACACGTAAAAGAGGTTGGCTATTTTCTCGATTTGTGCGCCAAGAGAGAGGGGGCAGTACCGCCCCTTTTTTTGAATTTATCTGAGTATTGAAACAAACTCAGATAAATTTATCTAACTTTCTGTCACGAAATTTATAGTGTGATTTTCAGTGATTCGTCTTCACAAAATTTACAACGTAATTTTCAGCGTTCTTGAATAACGAGGAGAGTGTATCGACGAGGGGCATTTTCGATTTTTTAATTATTTAAAACTTAAAAAGGGACCTTTGTCTTTATGAAAAAAAAAAACCGTGGACCTTTTGCAGTAAAATACAATGTTGAGGGACCTGCAGCCAAACGCCCCAAAAACAATTGAGTCCAAGCCCAAATGCTAGAGTCAAAATCTTGTAGTTGTAAATCTTATAAATTCTATGATAAAGCTTACAGAATCATTATTATTAGGGGGGGACTCAGAACAAAGCCATTGCTTGAGACCCCAAAAAATAAGGCCCTAAAAATAGGCCCCATAATAGTATTAGTAGCTGGCATCTTTTGATATTTAAAAAAAAACAAACTTGCCAACTACCATGCATTTTTTTTCTCTCCAAAATATAAGGACCCATACTGACTCTCTCTTGAGAAGATACGATCAAGATTTTCATTGGCCTTAAAGTGTCATCTATGGCATATTATATTTCCAAATCTGCCCCTCATATATCTATTGCTAGGAGTCTAATTGATTCTAGCACACCATTATATTTCTAGCAGTCCATGTTTATCAAATCTCAACCATACTTATAAACTTACTTCACAAGCATTTCTCATTATTTTTGTGCTTCCTATTTCAATAGGAGCCCATCCAAATTGGTAGTTGGATTTTGTGACCCAAGATTTCCATGTGAGTTTTGGGGATGGGCCCAAAATTTCTATATCGGTTTTGGAGGTGGACTTAAGATAGGTTAGGAAAACTTGAATATAAAAACTTAATCAATAATTTTGCATCACAAAAAATCAAGCAAAGTAGATTTTAAATAAATTATTTATACTAATATTAAAATATAGAAAATGACTCATTTAAGATTGTCGCTGTAGGCTTCAGATTTTCTCGAGCCAGCCCTAGGGGGAGCGCAACTTGAAAAAGATAATAGCCATCCCATGTAATGACTCCCAAATGAAATGCCCTCCAATAAGGCTAAGCAAAAAATTGCAATCAATTTCATGGTAAAACAAAATCTAAAAGCTTGTACACAAAAAAGTATGCAACGGAGCATTAATTTCTTTTTCTTTTCCGTTACAAGGAACCTGAACTATTAGGACATGTTTGGCAATTGATGAGCAGTATGCAAAACTAAAGATTCCTCGCTATTGTGCATTTGAAGATTCCTTACTTAGAATTTGAATAGCTTAGAGTTCCACAACAATATCGGTGCAGGTAATATATATATATATATTGAGAAAATCTGATATTGGTGTGTAAATCCGCAAAAATAAAGATTTGTATATTTAAGAACTTCACCTCAATATCGGTGCATATTATACTATATTTAAGAGAAGGAGTTTTGGATTGGATTTTGACTATTAGTTACGATTTCGAATTTTTTCAGTTTTCTCCACACTTATCTCATACAAACTACCATTGAAACCACCACTCACGTCTACTTCCACATTTCTACTTTTGAAAGTTCGGCATACTAACCTTTATATCCAAAACTCCATCATTCCCTTTCTTCTCCAATTATTCTCCTTCTTTTTTATCCCATTAGAGATTACTTAAACATGTACTTTCATGATAACCTTTTACTCTTTTGTTTTCTTTTTACAATTTATAGATATTTTTATAATGCATAAATGCTGGCAATACTTGTGCTGAGCAAGGGTTATTATGCTATTTAGTTTGTATAGCTATGAGAAATTGATAATAGTGTGTAAACCTATAAAACTTAGGATTTCCAAATCCTATTACCTAACGTGAGGATTTCCACTAACATGTATTTGCATATGCCAAACATGTATGTTTCAAATCTATGGGGAAAAATTGATAGGAAATCTCCAAAAATTTGGTTGCCAACTGTCACCTTACATACCTTAACATGTATTTTGGATTGAAAACATTTATTTTGAGGGGTTTGAAACTGATAGCTTTATCAGTGTTCTTATATGATTTCTCTTATGTCTATCAAAAAATCCAATCTCTTACAGTCTAACCCATCTTGTAAGCTAGTATGAACTCTTGTATGCATGGTCTTGTCGAGCAAAGTGTTTTTTTTATACATTTGTATGACAGAAGAATTAGTATTACCATATGATATTAACCATCTTTTGAGAGGCCTTATATGGGTTTCATGATTCAGTCCAACCATTCAATTTTTTCTTGGTTCATTTGATAACAAAATCAAAATCAAGACAATATGAAATCACCAGTAAATTTTCTATTCATTTACCATTTTGGTGGTAAAAGAGGGCCCTATTTAGTGGTTTAGACTTTAGAGTGCTATCATAGTACAGTTGTGCTGTGAACAACTGAACATGGTCTGAGACTCGATCGAAATTCAATATGTATATAAGTTTTAAGCCTGATTGATTGATACCTTCTTTCGTTACAATGCAAAATTTTTTATTTAGGACTAATTTTTTTACCTCTTGTCTTTTGAAATTTAAAATATTTGTTTTTCTTTTATCATTCAAGTTTTTGAAAACTAAATTAATATTTGATCATAATTGGGTTTTAGGACTAGACCAGGCTGTTCCATGAGTTTGATTGCAATATGTTGGGACCCATTTATGAAAAGATCCAACTTGTGCCTTGCCATCGATGATCTAGACGGTTCACTAAGTGGATCCCATCAATAGTTGTGGCAGGTCCTCTTTCACATCATAAAGATTTGAGATATTGACCATCCAAATGGACCGTCCACAGGCTTTTGAAATGAGGAGGCTTTCCCAATCACCTATACTCAATAGATAGTGACTGGTGGTGAGTCCATAATTTGAATTTAGACAGGACATGTAAAGCATCTATACAGCTTCGCCCAACCTTGTGGGTCCACCTTGATGGTGGGAAATCAAGAGAAGTATAGGCCAGAATACATTCAAGGTTAGTTAGACCCACCTTCCCAATAGGGATGCTTGGCTTTAGGGCATGTTTGTGTAAGCTGGATTTCGGAAAAAAAAAAAGGCGTAAAGATAACTGAAATTAAATTTCACACTACAGTTATATTTATCTTTGGCATGACCATTTGTTCCTCGTGGAAGAGCATAAAAATCGACTGAGCATTCTGTAGTTTCTTGAAAAATGAATTTTTACAACCGGTGGTCGGAATTATATATATTATGGCTATAGCTTTGCTCCAATTAGAGTTTCTACATGGATTTTTGTTGTCTTCTTAATGTTATAAGACCTAACTCTAATCATGTTTATCAAAATTAAAGGCCAGTCTCAACCACTGCATTTCTTAAAAGAAATTAAATAACTTAACAAATTAGATCTCTTTAAAAACACTATAAAAAAAAAAAAAAACTTTTAGCGGCGGGAGAAATTGTCTTTACCGATGATTTTTTCCGCCCCTAAAAGTGCTTTTGAGTATTTATTGTAAGAACTGCTATATTCTTTTTATTAGAAATGAAAAAATATCTATGTTAGATAATATTATTGTCTTCTTTCGCATTGTCAATCCAATCTCTTCTTTGTAGCTAGGCTTTTATTATATAATTAATTAATTGCCCATCCTAAGCACGGATTTATTTTGCTAGTTAGAGTGATATCCATTGCCCCTTCTACAGCCCAAGGCACCCGTAAAATCAATCATTTCTTCAAAAAGAATACATACCAATGTCACAGTGTCCCACCCGTAAAATCAATCATTTCTTCAAAAAGAATACAGACCAATGTCACAGTGTCCAAGCAAGGCACCTAATTGGTCCATGATATTCCAGCAGCTTAGACAGTAGGGTACCAAATTCCAAAACATCCAATGGTTCTGCCACAGTGCCTTTGGAGTGTAAAAGGAAGTAAAAGTGCCTACCAAGGTTCTCTTTTGTTATTCATCCAAACACTAAAAAAGGACTTGGAAGAACCCCAGATGTGAAAGATTATGGCTGTAATAGATGAAAACCAATCCAGAATCCAGACCATGGTTTTGAAACCAGGGTGACATCCAAAGCAGAGGATTTAACAGGATGATGATTCTAATTTTTCTACATATTCATTCATTTTTCTAATATTTGTACATGTTGATATTGGTCAAAACATACAAACAGGGATGCAGCATCAGCAGATGACATTAACAAATTTAAGGACGATTCGATTTAAACCTTTGCCTTGTTCTCAAACCATAGTTTCAAATACTGTATCTCATTCGCTGCAGTTTGTTGATTATTCATCTAGACTCTGCTTGCATCAGTCGACTCTGTAATCTTTGGGTTGAGTTGAGTTTCCAAATTTCTAACTATGTACCATCAAATCTAAACAATGGGCTGCATTAGTTGGTGATGCTTGGCAAATCAAGATTGGCGCTACACCTGAAATCTAACTCTTCGATTTGAGCTGAATTTGATCGGTTGAACTTAGAATTCAGCGATTGCTACTTATTGCTTAGAGCCTATTTATTTGCACAAAATACATAAAAATTAAATATATAAGAATTCATGCTATAAATGGTTAAAAATGAATATCTAAGATGAATATAGAAAAATCACCAAATCACCGTAATCAAATTACCTCACTTTAATGAAAAGTGAATAAGGAAAGAAAGAAAATGATGATCCTTACGTTGAGCTCATCTGACCAAAATCTCTATATATTCTTTTGCGAGCCGAAGAAATAGGACTCAATTTGCGATGTTTGGGTATGGGTCCAATTTTTTAATTGAGGTCCAGCTTTTGTACCTACTTCATGCATCTGAATGAAAATCTGATCCAAGTTTAGATCTATCGAAGTCTTAGGGAGTCCGTAAGCCTTGCATGAAACTTCAACGCTCGTGTTGATAGAGAGGTGGACCCTTGCATAAAAGCTTGGCATCAAATTTCACACCTACCTCCATAGAAAACCCCCATGCTACGTCTAAATTTTACATGTTTACTTGTGGGCTTCACCCGAAACCATGACAACTATAATGGGCCTAACTTGAGACTGGACCCACTTGCAAGTACTGGTAAGTGGGCCTCAAAGTGTGCATGATTAATCGGGAGACCTAAAATCTCATATGACTGCCCAAATAGGCATAGTGGGTCCTAAACTCTCTATGGCTCAGATTGATTGTACCAAGGCCAGGTGGGCCCCAAACAAATTATCATTCTCTTATTACAATTATACAAGCATGTGTCTAATTTGGGGATGGGTCCAATGCCATTATTCAGGCCCTTGTCCGTGTATGATCATTTAATAATTTAAATTATGTCATGGACCCCACCCGAGTCCAGGTAGGATCCGGTCCATGAACCCGATCCATTTCCTTCCCTGCTATAAAATGCTTCTGCAGCTGCAATGGGTCCCACACATTCAGGTTAAATACACAGCCCATCTAGATGTATCTATTTACCTGTAGACCGTATCCACCAGTAGAGCAGAAAGATAAGGGTGATTAGGTTTTAACCCAAGTTAGTCCGTGTCTGGTCAGAGTAGAGTCAGACCCTGGTTAGAACGGGGCCTTTAAAAGGAGGCCTGGGGGCTTCTTTCTTCTCTCACCCTTAGCGTATTCGCTTTATTTCGAACTCGACATTGCATGGTCGTTTCCTTTGCTTTCTCTTTCTCTTTCGTTGCTCGTTCGTTTTAGGGTTTTCTTCCCTTTTCTCGTTGTTCCGGAGCTCTAGATCTCTGGTGCGTTTTCTTCTCTTCCTCTTATGATGCTCTGTTTCTTCTCCTTCTTCTTCTATGATTCGATAAGAGAGAGTCCATGGCGATCAAGATCAAGATCAGATCTTTCTTTCTTTCTTTCTTTTTCTTGTTACTTTGTGTACTCGAAAGATTTCAGCTTGTTACAGATGGATTTGTTGGTTTTGCAGCTAAATCAATTAGACTCTGATCTTTAGAGATTGGATCGGAGGTGTTTTGATTTTTTAGATCAAGATTTCGATCAAGGATTTCGTCTTTTTTTTTTTTTTTTGTTATATCGTCTTTATCATGATACACGTAACGGAGATTTTTTATAAGCAACAATTTTTCGTTTACCGAAAGCTGATCGAATTTCGGTCGGTGGATGTGTTGTTTTCGGCCGATATTTTCTTCATATCGGGTTTGAAAATACGTGTTTCAAACACTCATTTTCCCCGAAACCTTTACGCGGATTTCAACACGCGTTTCGGTGATTTTACGCTTAACCAGAAGCGGTGGCGTGAAATCGGTGGAAATGGCTGCACTTGCATCATCGTCACGTTTCCGAAACATTGTCGTCCTCATCACGTTTTTTCCGATATTGTTTTTTGAGTACAGATCTTCCACCAGCCCCTTTTTAAAGGACGTGGCACTGTTTGTGGGGCCCACTGGCCCACCAGGGCCCTGAAAAAAAAATTTCTCCCTCTTTTTCTAATGTTCTAATCCAGAAGGCTTGGAGTTTGAAATCGGGCTTTTCTCACCGTTAATCATGTTTTTGTCCGATCCAACAAGCTTTTTTTTTTCTCTGATGGGACCTACTTTAAGTGTAGGACCATTTTTGGGTCGTGACGATTCGCCAGCTTTTCTCATAAGCCATGGCTTATGTTGAAGAAGAAATAGGAAAAATTAAAAACGGGGTTGCTGATGAAAGATGTTGCTTTTTGTGTGTTTTTGCAGAGAAAAGGATAGAGATGGCAGAGAACGGAGATTTCACCTTTGCCCAGCAACAAGGAAACGGGAAAGGCCGGAACGGGCTGGCTCGGATCCAGACTAACAAGGCGAAAAACGGCATCTGTCATGATGACAGCGGCCCATCCGTGAAAGCCCAGACCATAGACGAGCTCCATTCGCTTCAGAAGAAGAAGTCTGCACCCACCACTCCCATCAAGGGCTCTCAGGGCCCATTCGCTTCCCCAACCCTCTCCGAAGATGATCGCCAGAGGCAACAGCTCCAATCCATCAGGTATATAAATTATATAATATATAATACAGACTCTATACAGAGAGAAGAGAGGAAGGGAGCGAGGGAGCTGCCTGAAATTATCATGCCCTCCTATTCATTTTGCTTTAGAAAGAAGAAGAAAAAACAAAGGTTTCTCAATTGATAGATTGGGTGTGATGGGACAGAGAATAGATATCCACTTTATTCCTTAAATACCCCTGTCATTAAAACAAATGGGCCAGTGGGCCTACAGATCGACTGAGTGAAAATAAATCATTCCGCAGGTCTAAAATGATGGAGAATGTTCTCCTTGGAATAGATTCTTATATGCAGTTCTTCTGGTGGATTCATTTAGAAGAAGGGTAGATAAAAAAAGTTCTCCTATTAGACAAGAAGAGAGAGAGAGAGAGAAAAAAAAAGGCCCCACTAAATCATCTTTTGATCTTAATTTAATTTAATGGTCTTAAAGTTTAATAGCATTTTTACAGGTACAATTAAGTTATGATGCCAAATTATGTGTCACAAAATTACCAAAGTGGTTGCACAGATACAAGCAGGGGGACTCAAAATTCAACTTGGAGGGGCTCTATATAAAAGAAATATTAAAAGAAGGTCTGATTATCAGAATTTACAGAAAGAAGTTTTAAGAATTTGAAACTTTTTTCAGATATGGCTCAGGGCTTAAGCTCCCACACATATTTGTATTTAGGTTGGGCCACCATATTTTAAATGACAATGATGATCCAAACGACAACGGCCCAACTACAAAAATTACCAACCCAGGATTCCGAGGATTCCATTTTACTTCATGATGTGGAGCCCGTGCCCACTATTTTGATGACCTGTTCCATCCCATTGTGGGCCCCAGGGATAGGATGACTAATGGAGCACTAGTTTGAGTGGTCCTTTCGGCTTGTTTTTCAAAATATTCCTGTTTTGAGGAAAACGCGTTTTTCAGGGTATACTGTAAATATTATTGAATTTGGGGGACCATGAAATAATTAAATTATGAGCTACAATTTGGTGGGGCCGTTTTTTTTTTTTTTTTTAAGAGTATTTTTTTTTGGTGGGGGCCTTTTTTTTTTAAAAAAAATGGGTTAAGTATTTTGTAAATTTTTGAAAAATAAATCTCTATGGGATATGGTTGGAAATTCTTTTTCCTGCGAAAAGGAAATGGATTTATTCATTCATCACAATTACCTACCTAATTAGATTTTGTTTCTTAAAAAAAAAAATTATTTAAAATTGTGCAGTGCCTCATTGGCTTCTCTGACGAGGGAGACTGGTCCCAAGGTGGTGAAAGGTGACCCCGCCAAGAAGTCCGAGACTCCAAAGGTCGCCCACGTTAGCCATCACTACTTCACTCCAAATCTCAGCATCAGCGACAGCGCCCTCAAGTTCACTCACATCCTCTACAATCTTTCCCCTGCAGGTATAGAATCTCATGTGGGGTCCAAAGCATAAAAAATCCATGATTTTTGTTTTGAAACTTTATTTGGGTAAAAGATTTTGTTTTGAGATTGAATCCCTCCTGCCTACTGTTTTCACTTCTCAGTGATGTGAGAATATTTTGGTCATTTGACACTACTTTATTTGGTAAAGCCGATGGGTCGGATAGATAGGTCTGTCAAAGCCAGTTAGGTTAGGTAGCCTAGTCATTTAAGCCAGGATTCGTCAATGTCATGAGAAAATTATTGAATATTGAGGCTTGTCCCAATTAAGTGGGCCCATATTCGACTTACCATGTTTGTGGTAGATCTCTTTTCACATTTCCTTTATACTTTTTTACCTTCTTAATAGAAGATAGATGGGTAATTCAACTTCCACTTTTCTTTTTCTTTTTCTTTTTGAACTTTTCCAAGCTGGGGGCTTCTCACAACCGTAACTGGCACGTTTCTTATGTTCTATACTAATCAAGTACTAGTAAAAATGCAGCCAATACCGTCATTATGCTTAAGAGGACTGAAATACAAGACCACTTGAGTTGATGTCTCAAGGGAAAAAAAAAAAAAAAACCCTCTTTCTTAGGATTTCATTCTCCTTTTGTTTCCGTTATTTCTTTTGGTCAGAGCTGTATGAGCAAGCAATCAAATACGAGCATGGGTCGTTCATAACGTCGAGTGGTGCGCTGGCCACGCTTTCGGGTGCGAAGACGGGTCGTTCTCCGCGAGACAAACGTGTGGTGAAGGACGAGACGACTGCAGACGAGCTTTGGTGGGGAAAGTAAGTCATCGATCTCCCAGCAGACCCGTCTCATTCTCATCTGCCTTTTTCCCTTTCACCTTTTCTTTTATAATGACATCGCATTGGTTACTGTTTCTATTCTTATTTGCAGGGGCTCACCAAACATTGAAATGGACGAGCACACGTTCTTGGTGAATAGGGAACGGGCTGTTGATTATCTTAACTCCTTGGACAAGGTATTAATAAATGCTCTCTCTTATATTATTTTCTCTCTCTAGGTGGTGGTGGAACACGTGTGAAAGATAAAAGAGTATTTCAAATTACTAGTCTAAGACAAGTAAACACATGTTTAATGATGGGTAATATTCAGGTGGAAAATATTCTCGATATATTATATGAGAATTTTTTTGTGGGGTCCAATTATGGGCTCCATTTGGGGATGTGATCACGGGATGAAAAGATCTATGTGAGACTACCCTAAGTATCAAGTTTGACTCCAAACTCATGCCCCTAATCTTTTTATTCATGGCCCATAAGTTTAATGGCTTCATATTCAAAAAAATATTCAACTCTCAATCCAACGGTTCAGTCCATTCGGATGTGTGCCCATCCTTGGCATTAGTGACTATCAAGGGGTTCCTTATTGATTGCTAGGTTTGGATGAGTTGCTAGTTGTACCTGCTAAAAAAGTTCCCATATAATAAGTGAGTTCTAATGAACGGTGCAATCGTCTTCATCTTTTTATTAAAACTTTTGTTATGGCTCTCCGTAACAATACCAGAACCGTGAGATGGTGCAAACGTGAAAATAGTTACAAGGGGTTGATATTTTGATGGCGAAAATCTAAGAGAATCTTCATCACATGGAGAATGCTTGTTGGTGGGCCGACTGACCATATTTGTTGTTGCCATATTGAACAAGGTCTATTATTAAGAAGATTGTTGTTCAATCTCATCTATCATGAAAGGAAGCATGTACAGCTCTGCTATTTTATTCCGTCCTCTTCGCAGGTTCTGCAAGTCATCATTTATTAGAAAGGGCCCATTTACCAAATTCTCTAGTACTTTTTTTATTTATTTCATGTTTAGCAAATGATTCAAAAGCTTCACTCGCCCCTGGTCACATAATATACAAGGTTTGATTGGATTGGGGCTGATCAATCCGCTTCTCTTGCTATATTATAAAGTTCATGTTCGAAGTTGCACAAACCTGCGGTTTAACCAATCCTGACTCTGCTGTTCAATCTCAAAAAAAAAAAAAAAAGCATCCGCTTTACAAATTGGTTGTGGTCTCATTGATTAGGGAATGAGTATGGGCGCACCCAAAATGCCGTTTAGGATTGGGATTGGGAATCTCAATTCTCAACCCAAACTCTAATTTTGCAGTTTGGATTTAGTGCTAGGTCATTGGGTCGATGTACAATAAATTGGGTTGGTAGGTTGACTCGCACATGTGACCTTACGCAAACGGGACCCATTTTCTTATGAGGGTAAGCTGGAGCTGGAATTACTGGTTGGGTTTTACTTTGGGGTCAGTAATTGCCACCAATATTTAGGTTTCTAATTCGAGGTTTACCTTGATACCTCACCATCACTAACATTTTGTTTAGAGCTGGATTTATGATTTTCATCTTGCTCCTATTAATGTATTTTTAATCTTTTTTAATGTGGCATGGTGCTTCTTTGTCCACAGTCCACACTTTGTTTGGCACTTTACTTTTAAAATCAAGTGGAGTGAAGTGAAATAAAAAGTATAAATAAAATATATACTGAGTTATGATGATATTTTGTTTTTAGTTGTTTGTGATGAAATATTGTTGACTTTTGGTATGAGAAATAGAGTTTTTTTGTCTTTTAATTTATAAATATAGTTGATTTTTGACTTTTCGTTGAAAAGTTGAAGGGAGTTTTGGTAAAAAAAATGCTTTTGATGTGATGTTTAACTTGACTTCACTCCACTTGACTTTACAAGTGGAATTACCAAACTAGGCCGGGATTCTTGTGACTGCATCTTTTAATGTTTCTTGCCAAGGGGAACCCCAATTGGTATTGGAGGGTCTTTTGATTTGACATCTAAAATTTTTATTAGGCGGATTGTTATTAGCTGTCCCATTTTTAAAACGAAGAAATGAATAGTGAGTGGATGAAGGTATTTTACTTTTAACCATCTTTGTGATGGCCTTTGATTGGATATTTATGTCTATTGTATCTGTTTTTTTGCTAGATAGCTGATCAACAAGTAGTTTTATTTGATTAACTTCTGTGCTCCGCACGCCATATGCATGGTGCCGGTAGCCAATATCATTTCACTTTCTTTAGGTCCTTTTTGGAATTGAAGGCAACTAGTTCTCAGTAGAAATGTGTACGCTCATCATTATCATCCTATCTATGGGAAATAGATTTTGCTATCTACCGTATCACAGTGCATTGCTTTCTTCCATCGTGCGTGTGAGATTTGATCATTGGTTAAATGTGTACAGTGTGATCACTTGTGTAACACACTATTAACATCTAATAAGGTGTCAATGAATACATGCATGTTTTTTGCACTTCTCACCAGCCCCATCTTAATTCCAGTTAGAGAGTAGTGACTGCTAGAAAACTTGCATATGATATATTGCAAAATAATAATAATAATAAAATCAATCAATTTGTTTTGCTTCTGTTAGCTGAATTTGATCAGATTTCAATTAATGGGGTGACTGTTGGCACAGGTGTTTGTGAATGATCAGTTTTTGAACTGGGACCCTGAGCATCGAATTAAAGTCCGGATTGTCTCTGCCAGAGCTTACCATTCGTTGTTCATGCATAACATGTAAGTAAAAATGGATAACACACTTATCACTCATTCCTCTTCCATGGCCTGCGCCTGCGAGATAAGTCTCCTAACGTTAACACTATCGTTATGCCTTGATATATCAAAATAGTTGATATTTACTAGAGATTTGATAGAAATAAGCGATTGGTAAGACTTGTGACATGTACCACGATGAAAAACAACGTATAGCTAGAGTACAGAAAATAATCACATGGGTGGCAGGTGTATACGACCAACGCCTGAAGAGCTGGAGGATTTCGGTACTCCGGACTTCACCATATACAATGCCGGGCAGTTCCCATGTAACCGTTACACCCATTACATGACATCATCCACTAGCATAGACCTTAACCTTGCTAGAAGGGAAATGGTCATTCTCGGTACACAATACGCTGGGGAGATGAAGAAAGGTCTGTTCAGCGTAATGCACTACTTCATGCCCAAGAGACAAATCCTCTCCTTACATTCTGGCTGCAATATGGGAAAAGATGGCGACGTCGCCCTCTTCTTTGGATTATCAGGTATTGTTGGATCGTGTCCACGTGGCAGCCACCGTCAGCCATCCGATATGCAATCTTCCTCTTCCCCATATATTGTTATTTCTTTTTGGTAGAATTTTCTTTTCCTTTTGGGCTTTGTCATCATTTATATTGATGAATTGCCTCTCTTGTTCTTTAGGTACTGGGAAGACCACTCTATCTACTGATCAAAACAGGCTGCTGATTGGAGATGATGAGCATTGTTGGAGCGAGAATGGCGTGTCCAACATTGAAGGAGGTTGTTATGCAAAGTGCATTGACCTCTCAAGGGAGAAGGAGCCTGATATCTGGAATGCCATCAAGTTTGGGACAGGTAATAATAAACCGATAGTCGCCCCTTCCAATTTATTTTTCTAATCAATATCAGTGAAAATCTTACTTTAACTAATGGTTGGTTTTGACTGCAGTACTGGAAAATGTGGTCTTTGATGAGCACACTCGGGAGGTGGACTATTCAGACAAATCTGTGACAGGTATTTGCTTCTTTTGATTAAAATCTCATAGTACTATAATTAGATCACTGTAATGTTTAATGGGAAAAGGCAGATCCTTGTTGGGGCATCTACACTGAATCAATGAAATGCAATACAACAGCTGTTACTATTTTTACTTGATTAATGATAATTACTCAATATAAATGCTAAACCATCCACTTCAAACTGGAAATAGAAGATAACCTTTTTACACAGTCGAAAGGCTTCAAGCTCAGTGCATTGCTCATGCCAGATGATTAGGACAAATACTAACATCCAGCTAGCACCAAGACTTTTATCATTGTTAATGCTGTTGATGCAGCATAGATTTATAGTTGTTTTTATTTGTTTAATGCCAGGCTTTACATTGAATATAATTCAGATTGATTTCATTATGTTTGTGCAGAGAACACTCGCGCTTCTTATCCAATTGAGTTCATTCCCAATGCTAAGATACCATGTGTTGGTCCACACCCAAAGAATGTCATCCTTCTGGCATGTGACGCATTTGGTGTTCTCCCGCCTGTGAGTAAGCTGAGCCTAGCACAGACCATGTACCACTTCATCAGCGGCTACACTGCTCTGGTATACAACATTTATTCAATTATGCTTTCTTTATTATCAAAGCTATGGCCTTGATATCTGTCTAGTGGGAATTGGTTCCAAACCTTGTTAACATATATATATATATATATATATAAGTAGTAGCCCGTAAAATGGTAGGAAATTTAAAGGATTATGGTGGAGATCCAAATCAGAAGTTCACGGCATGGTCACCACTGATCCAACTGATGGTCCATAGGTGGTCGATGTTTACTGTTTAGCTGGTTCAGAAGGGTAGGCCCTGCCTTTGGAGGAAGACCTCCTTTTTCCCTTGTGGCAGTCGTCACCCCACAGTATCAGATAAAACCACACAATGGTCAAAATCTTGCATCCAAGTCCTTTGTTGAATGGTTACTACACTTTCGAGGGAAAATGGTTTCCTGATTTTTGAATGGCTTTGAGCATATTGTGCACTATGTCACATCCCATGGTTCACTAATTCCTCTGTTTCTACTATTATCATTTCAAGAAGTGTAATACTTACATGAGTTCTCTAGTGGTAGGGTGTTTGATTAATATTGGTGGATAATCCTAAATAATCACAATTCTATTGACACTTTCTGCGTGGTTCTGGATAAATCAGGTTGCTGGGACAGAAGATGGTATTAAGGAGCCAACGGCAACATTCTCGGCGTGCTTTGGGGCGGCTTTCATAATGCTGCACCCCACCAAATATGCAGCCATGCTGGCTGAGAAGATGCAGAAGCATGGGGCCACAGGATGGCTTGTCAACACAGGCTGGTCCGGCGGAAGGTACGCATTGTCAGTTGGCTTAGTAAAATGGTACTCGAAACAAAGTTATGGTGGTTATATGAGGGATCTCGACCTAGAGCTTCCATTCTTCTCCTGATTAATCTGTCATCCTGACTTTTTGTCACATTCCCTACATAAGCAATCAAATGCAGCCCATTGAGTTTTGGCCCCTATTGAACTGTATGCGACACAGTGATTTCCTCCCTGCAGAGTGACAGGTTGCAGATGCTGGAATTGAATTTTAATTTCTGGCCCAACAAACTGTGAGGTCCAAACTGAATGGCTGTCAATTGATGCATCTAAAAGATTGTGACTATACTGTGAAGAGATGACACTGTAGTTTATTATGCATATTGTGTTTGCCTGAAATTCGAACAAGTAGAAACTCACTACCATATGTTGATTTACTGTAACTCTTTTGCAGCTATGGTTTGGGCAACCGTATCAAGTTGCCATACACCCGTAAAATTATCGATGCCATACACTCAGGTGCCCTGCTGAAGGCGAATTACAAGAAGACTGAAGTGTTCGGACTTGATAGCCCAACTGAAATAGAGGATGTGCCTTCAGAGATTCTGGATCCAGTTAACACTGTATGTTGTCCTTTCTTATTTTCTTTTCTTTTCTCATTTGTCTACAGGCCATTGGATTGCCACTCCAGACTGTTTATTTGATGGCCCTGCTATAGATGAATGACACCCAAAAGGGGGAAGAAAACAAACAAACAAAAAGGACCAAAATATTCAAAAATGCCTACTGAATCACTTGACCAATATTTTAAATAGGCATTATATTCAAAAGTGCCTACTGGATCACTTAGCCAATATTTTAGGATGTAAATAGGCATGGTTTATCCACTGGGCCCATCTATTCAATGACTTGATAACCAGACCATGTCAAATCAAGGGCCAGTTAATATCTCCGGCATAAAATTCCATTATTCAAAGAAATTAACGATGGTATTATTGCTATTGGGCAGTGGTCGGACAAGAAGGCCTACAAGGACACACTGCTGAAGCTGGCTGGTCTGTTCAAGAAGAATTTTGAGGGATTTGTGAACTACAAGATTGGCAAGGACAACAAGCTCACTGAAGAAATTCTTGCAGCTGGCCCTATCTTTTGATTGCCTCTCTGTGATATATGAAAGCATGAGCAGAAGAGTCTTATGGGGTTGGAGTCTGCTAGAATTTGGAGAATAAAAATTCTGAAATGTGATAGGCTTATGTATTTGTAGCCAAGGTTTCAATGAACTATAGCACTTCTAGATGTAACTTTCTTCTTTATAAGAAATGAAAAATGTTAGCTTCTCCTGCTATTGGATCTCTAGGCTTGCCTCAGTGTTCTTGATTTCTGTAGAAAATGTGCTGCTGCCTCCTTAAGACTTATAATGCAACCAATCTCAAGCTCTTGGTAAGCTTGGGTTTAGTCTTATATTATCTACTTGGATTTGGGATACTCCTACATCGCCTCCAGCTTGATCTTTTGGCACTCTTTGATGCACCCACCCAATATGAATGGCCTGCAGTTCAGTGGCTCACACTACCAATCTGATTGGGCCCGCCCTTCATGGATGAAGCTGCCCCCCTACACTCTGAGGGTTCACTCACACTATCTGAGACTACCATGTGGCCTACCCGTAGAAAATCTAAACTGGTAAAAGTGAAGGTTCTCCCCTTCAAATGGGCTGACAGCAAAATTATATCCCAATAAGAGTTGATCCCACTTTAAGATTTTGTATATTGCATTCTTAATTATACATGCTCAATCTTATGGTGGGATCAACTTCTATTGGAGTAAAATTTTAGAAAATTCTACTGAGGTGAGTGATTTTATTATAAGTGGTTTGGATATTCCATCGACGGGCCTCATCGCAAAGTTCTGCATCCCTCTTTGGTAGGGATTCATTATAGTGATCTTTGTTAATTTTATATTTTAAAAATATAATGAATCCAAACCAAGCATCAATCCCTAGATGTGACTTGGGTAGAAGTGTGCGGAGTGGGTGTTTGAGTACTTACCAGCAAGAAAAAAGAAAAAAATCAGAAGCCTATGGGACTTGGTGAATGGATTTAAAAGCTCCCGTCAACCATCCATGCCTACCACGGGGGCATTTTAGCCCATCAAATGATCACATGTAATCAACAATGGATTTTCATTAATAATAGTGGGTGGGTGATTTCCCAATGATTAATTCAGTGTGGTTCCAACTTTGATTAGTGTGAGATACCCAAGTCTAAAACAAGGAAAAATGATTATTAAGAGTGGTTTGGATTCATTATAGTGATCTTTGTTAGTTTGATATTTTAAATGCCTTCATGAAGTTTTGAGAAATTATGTACGAATATTATAGGAGTGTTTTCAGAATTTGGGATTTTTCTTCGAATATTATTTAAATTTTCAAAAAAGAAAACCTGAGCTAAAATGATCAGTAATTAATTTAAATTATTACCAGTCAATCATCACTTGCCCCTTGTAAGAAAATCTTGGCTCCTTCACTATATGAAGTATCCATAAAAAAGAATTTCTTGGTAAAATCTATTCATATGTGGTTAGACCAACTCCTCACTTTTCATGAATGTCTCCCCTTCTTAATAGACAATGACTCGTGTCAACTTCAAAGTAACACCAGAAGTAAGGAAGAACCAAAGAATAAATTGTTAGATTATATATCATCGATCCAGTGGATGATGTAAATAAATTTATTTATTATCTTAATTGATTTAGAAATTCATGCTTTTATCCATTAGATGAATGAGGTTTGATTTATGGTGGCACGTAATTAATACAAAATAACATGATTGTTCATGAGATGAACAGAAGCCCTAAAGTATATTAAATGTGATACATGTGCGTGAATGAGATTCACATGCATGAGACATTGATCACAACTCTTATACTTGAAGCTTGTCATAACAAGTGATAAGACTGGGCATCTCATCTGAAAAATGTTGCAACACTGCATTTACTATGAGATAGTATGGTTTGTCTCGATTAGTAGAGTAGAATACTCTAGATTGTTATACTAGTACATTAGAGTACTGAAAGACTATGCATAGCACATTACACAAAATATTGTCCTTAATTAAGGAATGCTCTCATAATTTTTAAGCAATAGGCTCTCAATCCCGAGAGAGTAATGGACTTAAGTTTCTGTTTTGCATTTACTTTAACTTACCAATGAGTGGGGCCAACTATAGGTCAACACCTCGGTATTTTGGGTAGATGGTTGTAGGACTGTGGGAACATATATTCTCAATATGAAATATGTTATCTAAAAGAGAAATATCCTCTCGTGCTAATTAATGTAATTTATCATCGGTAAGTCCGCACCCGTTCTAATTAAGAGTTAATCAGATGTCATCTATGATCAATGTGATTAATTGGGTCACAAGAATAATAAGAGGTGGGTCTTGATTGGTTAGACAGTTTAATTCCAATGGATCTATGGATATAATTTTAGAAAACAAGTTCCAAAAGGTATAAATAGAACACCAGGGCTGGACATCCAAGCACAGTTGCATGCCCAACAAGTCTTGGATGAGTTTTGGACTTCTCTTCTTTATTTTCTCCTCTGGTTTCTCCACTTGAGTGTTTGAGGTTTTCTTCTCAATTTAGATCCCACAATTCTCTTTGAGAAGTTCTCTACGATTGGTCATAGCGTGGAAATCGCAAAGCTTGGAAAATCGTGTCTACGAAAGGGTTTTGCATAATCAAAAGATCAAAGTCTCGATTTGAGCACAATAGAGCTCCTCGGGTATAGATCTGCACTTGTTTGTTTGTAGATTTAGATGATTGTTTGTACATGCTTAGATCTGTCCTTCTTGTTGATAGATATGTGATCCTAATACAATGAGATAAGGGTTTTGGATCTTGAGATTGAATTCTTGGCCTTTTGGGTGTCTGATCCCTATGTCAAGAGGGTCAAAGTTTTGAAATCTTATCTGAAAGGCCCACCTACTTCCAACATAAATGATATAGAAAGGTCTTGCTCATTGTGAGAACTGAAGTATTTCAAGACTCACTAAATTTAGATTAAATGAATTCACCATAGCTTTATTTAAGTGAAAGAATCTTAAGTTACAAAAATAAAAGGCAGATAAAGAATCTTCAAATTCAACATTCATCATTCCTCAATATTTCCTAACCTCTATCATATGATCTCTCTCCTAATATCTCTAATACTCTTATGATCATATGGTCCTTTCATGAAAAGAATCATGTGATTATTTGAAAAAAAAAAAAAAACATAAACCCTTGATCTCTCTTGATATCTTGCACAATTATTATGGTGATCATCATTTGTCTTGGAAAGTCCATCACTATTGCAACTCACTCTTTTTAAGTCTCTCCATTCCCTTGGCCCACTAGATTAGGTCAATTAAGAATATTCTTCCAAAGCATTTATTGTGTGGTCTGATATAAGATGATGTGATCATAAAATTTGGGGATGCTTGATTTTATTTATGAAAAAAAATTGACAGCAAGATTATTGAAGTAGCGTCAGAGATGTAACCATAGCCTACTGATTGCAAGTATCTTTATTATGGTAAAGAATCCTAATAAAAATAAAATTTTCCTTACATCTCTCCTGATGTCTCAAAACAAAGACAGAACTGGATTTGTAAATAACATGGGAGTTGTTACTATCCCTTTAATTTGAATCACAATCCAAAATGATCTTTATTACCTATTTGTCTCTTTAATATGGTACGATGTGTATTGGATAAACACCCATAAAGGTATTTAGTCTACCTCCATTACTGCTGATAATTCTCATGTATTTTGTTCCTGCATTTATACTTCTCAAATTGATGTGGAGAATCAAGTAGCATCATTTGCCTGCAAGAAAGTCATGAAAAGCTTCGACTACTAGTGCTTCTGGGAACAGGTCGTCCAGCTGATTCTAAGATGAGGACACCACATAGTGTAGTTTAGGCCTTCGGAGAGATATCATCCCAACAAGCGACTTTCTACCTCTATATCTGTTGTGTGTTCATGAAACGAAAAATTTGAAGTAATTGTAGGAGGGTAGGATTTCATTCTAAGTACCTGACACCTCCGCACAGGGGATAGGCTGGAGCCAAGGGCCCTGGGCCTATTGTATACACTTCAGGAGTCGAGGCTCCCTAATCATGCATTTGTCCCAGGGTGGATTTTCCATCCCCAGGGGCCTCCCCCACTTGAGCTACCAAAGCTGGGGGGCAATTGTGTGGGGATGTTTCCACTAAGCCGAGATCAGGACTAGCCTTGACATCAGTCCAGTTAATCATGCCTCCGCTCGGCCAGGACGGATCCCGGCTCACGGGTCACGGCACCTGCCGAGGTGAACGCCCCGAGGTCAGATGGCACGGGTCCTTGTGTATCGACCTCGGCACGGCGGATTTGACAGACGCTGATGGGACTGTCGACAGGACGAAGGCACGTGCTAAGGCGTGCCCTGCGACTCATCATTCCTGACAAAACGACATTATACATAATACGTGCGCCCCCAAAGCATGGCTCCAAGCCAGGCCCGATGGGACTAGGCCCGAAAGTCAAACACCGCCTGGCCCGATAAGATTGGCATTTAATGAGGAATGAGTAGGTAAGGCTAGCATTTAATGAAGTGTGGGCTGAGTGGACAAAAGCCACTCGAGTGGCAAAGCCCATCATGAGGCTCGTCCACGTAAGTCATCTCCCTCTCCTATAAATAGACAATCCATCTCCACTCTAAGGTATGCAACCCCAAACACATACACTTACTCTGCAAATTTCTCTCATTCTCTCTTACTCAGTCCCTGAACTGACTTAAGCATCGGAGAGCCTTGCGCTGCCCACAGCCAGGGTCCTCTGACCTGCTTCCTTTCTTCCTTTTCAGGTCTAACCGGAGCCACGTTAATCCTCATCAAGATTACTCAAAACAGGGGTCCCAATCCCTGCTTCAAAGCCCGTAATTTTTAGGCACTTACAATTGGCGTCATCTGTGGGAAAGTAATAACCCACACCTAAAAACCTTTCCCAAAACCTTTCCAGTCGCCATGGCTCCGAGAAACAAGAGAGGCGGAGAACACCCGAAGTCCCTCCCTCCAGGGCCACTGGTTCTCCCTGGACCATTGCCTTATATAACCCATCCAGAAGAGCGCAACGCGCGAGGGGAGGCCGCAGAGGTAGAAAGTTACCACACTGAGTCTGCGTCGTCCCCATTAGAGATGGCAAGCCCACCGCGGTGAGATGCTCCCATGCAGGAGCGCCTCTCGAAGGGTAAAGCCCCAGCAGCGGCGGGGTCACGCCGATCCGAACGCTGCTACGAAGACGACAGAGCCAACCCCGCTCAAGCGGCAATCAGGGCTCAGAACCTCGCCCTCTAGGAGAAGGACGACCTTATCCGCCAGCTCAGGCAGCAGCTTCGAGAGAAGGGGACAGTCCCCGTGGGCGGTGACCTCATAGGCAGAAAGGGTCCCGTCACCGGCAGAGATTTGAGAGAACATCTGAACGAGAAAAGCCACGAGCGGAGTCACGCTGGGAGTTCCTGTCATAACCACATTGACAGGAGGTCAATGCCGAGATCAGAAGTGGGAGATCAGAAGGCGCTGATTGACCACCTGGTCAAGCAGGCAATCCAGAGCACCCTGAAGGAGGCCGGGCTCGCTCAAAATCAGCCAGACATCCCTGACTTCGCCGGCCTTGACTCGCCCCCTTCTCCAGAGAAATCAACTAGTATCCCCTCCCAAAGAAGTTCAGTGTCCCGAGGTTCGTCCTCTATGACGGAACCTCGGACCCAGCAGCACATCTCCGGCATTTCACCCAGAAGCTGTCCGTTTGGGGTGACGTCGGACACCTCAACTGTAGGGTCTTCTCTTCCAGCTTGGGAGATCTCCCCCTTAAGTGGTTCTGCGCACTCCCGGAGGGGTCAATCACGAGCTGGCGCCAGTTGCGGGACTCTTTCCTGGGAAAATTCCAGGCGCACAGAGTCATCCCAAAGACTGACAGCGACATCATGGCCCTCAGAATGAGGTGGAATGAGAGCGTCACCCAGTTCGCGAAGCGATTCTGGACGGTATACAGTCAAGTAGACAACTCCTCCGAGGACGTGGCGATCAGATCTTTCCAGCACGCCCTCCTGCCAAGGTGCGAGCTCGGAAAAAGCTCGTCCGAAACCCTGTGCCCTCCGTAACAGCCCTGATGTCCAGGGTAAACAAGTTCATCGAGCAAGAGGAAGACGAGGAGCGGGCCAACGAGAGTTTTGGTATCACCAAGAACCGGTCTCGGCAGGAAGATCGACCACGGCAGGATGATCGGTCTCGGCAGGAGGATCGGCCCTCCGGAAGCGGGAAGAAGACATTCCGCAGAGAAGAGATAAGCCGCGACCACCACTCGGGCAGCCAGGCATCAGCCCTGACTCACACCTCGGGAGGAGGCAAGAGACACAAACTGTCCTACTCCTCGCGCGAAAGGGTCTATACAGTCTTCAGAGAGCCGATTCACCAGATACTGGACAAGATCCAGGGGAAGCCGTACTTTAAGTGGCCGCGGCCCATGCAAAACGACCCCTCCAAGAGAGATCAAAGTAAGTTCTGCGCTTACCACAAGCAGAACGGACATCATACCGAGGACTGCTACTCTCTCAAAGACCATCTCGAGAGGCTCGTCAAGGACGGGCACCTAAAGGAGTACTCCAAGGGGGCTAACAGCAGGGGCAACGAGCGACCGCGGCGCCGAGCGGAGGAGGATCATGACAGCGAGGAGTCAGAGAGGATCATAAGTGTCATTCACCTGGCCCCCACTAAGCAGGGGGGCAACCAGGCCCGTGCCGAGGCCAGGAGGGCCTCCCATGGGAAACAGGTGATGGCAGCCGAGCTCGGACCTGCCTCCAAGAAGGCACGGAAGGAGAGGCCAAAGATCTGGTTCTCAGACGAGGACCTGGAGGGAGTCCAGCTCCCCCACAACGACCCGCTGATTATGACCCTGAAGCTGAAGAGCTGCAAGGTACAGAGGATTCTCGTCGACCCCGGCAGTTCGTCCGAGATCCTTTACTTCGACTGCTTACCAAGATGAAGCTCACCGATGAAGATCTCGAGGAAGCGCGTACCCCCTGATAGGGTTCAGCGCGAAGCCCGTATATCCAAAGGGAAGAGTCTCCCTCAAATTCCAAGTCGAAGGCGCCTCAGTGACGGCTGACTTCCTCGTCGTAGATGCGCCGTCCCCCTACAATGCTATAGTAGGGAGGAGTTGGCTGCATCAGCTAGAAGCTGTTCCCTCCTCCTACCATCAGAAGCTCAAGTTCCCTTTGGAAAGGGACGGCAGGATCGAGGTGGTCACGGTCGAGGGCGACCAACAGATGGCCAAGCGGTGCATGATGGCCGTCGTACCCGGCGAGGAGGAGCCAAAGCAAGTACACATGGCCGAACTGGAGGCCGAACTGGACAGAGTTGGCCGCGATCCAGAAGAAAAAAGCATTGAAGATCTTACCGAGGTCAGGATCGACCCCAGTGATCCCGAGAGGTACTTCCTGCTTGGGAGTCAGCTCACCGAGCTGGAGAGGTCCGAGCTGCTTAGCTTCCTGTTGCGGAATAGAGAGGTCTTTGCTTGGACCCCACAAGAGATGCCCGGCGTAGACCCCAAGGTCATGAGCCACAAGCTGAACGTGGACCCACAAGTCAAGCCTGTGGTCCAGAAGGCACGAAGATCGGGAGTAGAGCAATCTACGGCCGTGATCGAAGAGGTGGGGAAACTACTGGAGGCAAGCGCCATCAGGGAGGTCCAGTACCTGAAATGGCTGGCGAACACCGTGGTGGTGAAGAAAAAGACTGGGAAGTGGAGAGTCTGTGTCGACTTCACTGACCTTAACAAGGCATGCCCGAAAGACTGCTTTCCACTCCCAAAGATCGACCAAATGATCGATGCCACCGCCGGCCACGACAGGATGAGCTTCCTTGACGCCTACCGCGGCTACCACCAGATACCCATGTCTGGGCCAGACGAAGAGAAAACGGCATTCATCACTCCCAGGGGGACCTATTGCTACAAGGTGATGCCTTTCGGACTAAAGAATATAGGGGCGACCTACCAGAGGTTGGTCACCAAAATGTTCCGAGACCAGCTCGGCAAAACGGTCGAAGTCTACATCGACGACATGGTCGTCAAGTCCAGACAGTCTCAAGACCACCTGACGGACCTCGGCCAGGTGTTCGACGTTCTCCGGCAGTTCAGACTGAAGCTGAACGCCTCCAAGTGCGCCTTCGGAGTTGGCTCCGGCAAGTTCCTAGGGAGCCTCGTCACGAGACGAGGCATCGAGGAGAACTCAGATCAGATCTCTGCAATCCTGGGTATCCAAAGCCCGTCGACAACGAAGCAGGTCCAGAGGCTCACCGGCATGGCTGCCGCGCTCAACCGTTTCATCAGCAGGTCCTCCGACAAATGCCGTCCCTTCTTTCAGCTGCTGAAGAAAAACTTGAGGTTCGAGTGGACCCCGGAGTGCGACTCGGCTCTCCAAGAGCTTAAGACTTACCTAGCCTCACCTCCATTGCTGTCGACCCCGAAGAAAGGAGAAGCACTGTACTTGTACTTAGCCGTCTCGGATCATGCTGTGAGCTCGGTCCAAGTCAGAGAAGATGACGGGCAGCAGAAGCCCATTTACTACACAAGCAAGATCCTCCTCGACGCCGAGACCAAGTACTTTCAGATGGAGAAGCTTGCACTGGCCCTCGTCAGTGCCTCTCGCAAACTCTCGCACTACTTCCAAACCCACACGATAGTGGTGGTCACTGAGCACCAGCTCAAGTCTGTATTCCGGAAGGCTGATTTCTCCGGACGAGTTTCAAGATGGGCAGTAGAGCTGGGATAGTACGACATCCAGTACCAACCAAGGACGGCGATCAAAGCGCAGATTTTGGCCGACTTCATCGTGGAGTTCACTTCCCCGAATTCGGCGCCGAGCCCACTCGACGCCGAACTGGGGGGCAAAGGGCATGAGGACCTAGTCTCTGGGACTGATTACGAGCAATCTCGGAATACGTTCCGTAATTCTGCTTAGAAGGTCTTCGTTGACGGATCCTCTACCTCTAGGAGGGCTGGCGTCGGCATAG
The DNA here is from genome assembly GCA_012931725.1 of Litsea cubeba. Lineage (NCBI taxonomy): Eukaryota > Viridiplantae > Streptophyta > Magnoliopsida > Laurales > Lauraceae > Litsea > Litsea cubeba. Next base: position 132,523,310 of record CM022944.1, read on the forward strand.
TTCTCCAATCTCCAGAAGGGCTAGTCATTGAGCAGGCCCTAACACTTGACTTCAGAGCATCAAACAATGAGGCAGAGTACGAAGCATTGCTAGCAGGGCTGAACAGCGCCAAGATTCTCGGAGCTCAACAGCTGGTGGTCTTCAGTGACTCACAGTTGGTGACGAGCCAGCTCACTGGAGACTACCAGGCTCGCGACGATAGAATGGCGGCCTATTTGACCCTCGCCAAGTGTAAGGTCTGTGACCTTACTGGGTCAGTTGGGCCCAAAACCCGGCCCGTTGACCGGTTTAATTTGTTATTATTTTATTTAATTATATTTTTAGATATTTAAGTGGGTTTAGATTATGAGCGAGTTTCTTTTAGCATTAGAATAGTATCTGCGAAGTTTCGTTCGATTCCGAGTTCGTTTGATCATAGCAAGGGGGTAGTTTGCAATTTAGGGAAAAATTGAGTGTTTTTCCGAAATATTCCAAACGCCGTGATTTTTGGGTTCGTTGGAAAGGTCTCGTCGTTCTGATGACTTTTGTCTCTTGACTCATCGCGATCCGGCGATCAGAAACCTTTCAAGTGGTCCATTCTTTCACCAGACCCACTTAAAGGGCGATTCGGTCTTTTTCTCTCCATCGTCTTCTTAAACGAGTGTTTGCCCTAATTTTCACTTTTCTTTCTCTGCAACCAACGAAGAACAACCCTAGCCATTTTCCCTTCTTCCTTTCTCAAGCCAGATCTCAGCCCTAGAAAACTCTATTCGGAGATCTGATCCGCTAGGATTCATCCTCGCTATTCCCTCTTGCTTCCGGTATCAACCTGGTAAGGTTTCCGATAACTTCATCTTTTTATGTCATCTTCCTTTTGATTAGATTTAGGTCCGATCTTGATTCTTTTTCTTTCTTTCTTCTCCTTGGTGTATTAGGTTGTGTTGATCGGGGTAGATTGTGATTTTGAGGGTAGAAAAGCTTCTCCTCAAATTTCACCCATTTCCAATTAATATCTTGGTTGAGGCAAGTGGATATGCATTTCATAATTTATATGCTTGTATTGTTTTCATTGAATTGGTTATGATTCTAGTAGACATCCCGTTAATTCCAAGCCTTGTTGTTATTGATATGGAAATTACATGATAGGTTAGAATTGTGGAATGAAATGGATAGATTGATAAATTGATAAATCGAGTATGTTTTAAATTGTAAAGATGATGAGAATGTGATGTAGAAATTGAATGGATTGAATGGGGGAGCACGGAGGCTCGTTTTCTGCAGGTTTGGTCTTGGAATGATCGGAGGAAAAAGGAGCAGAAACCTAAATTCGGGCTTCAGGTTCGCTGTCTGATCGATCGGTCGCTCAGTGCGATCAATCGGACAGTTAACAGTTCCCTAATTAACTGTAGGCGATCACAGTCCGATCGATCGGACCTCTGTGAAAACTCTCAGTTAACTGGGAGGTGCCCAGTGCCGATCGATCGGTCATTCAGTCCGATCGATCGGACTGTGCACTAACTGTGAGGTGTTCAGTGCCGACGGTGCGATCGATCGGAGGGTGCATGGTCATTGAAACTTCAAAGACTTGTAACTTTCAATCCGCCCGTTGGATTTTCACGTATAATATACTGTTGGAAAGCCCTTGAGATAGAGAATCCAATGGTTCTGTTTCATCACGATCGGAGATCGGAAAGTGATGTGATTAGTTGAAGTAATGATTCGACTCTTGTAACTTAAGAAAGAGACTGTTTAACCTAGGTTTGGGACTTAGATGTTGGAAACCATTAACTTATTATCACATGACCATAAATGGGTTTGAAATCGAATCACGTGCTTGGAATGAATTCGATTGGTTGTCTAGGTATTCGTGTATTACACGTAGTGTAACCGAATGCACAAGGAGTTGAATTTAATGATGCTCAACATGATTGTACACCAAGGAAATTATCTTAAGAGCATCATTGATCCAATTTCCTCATGTACTCCGTTAGAATACGTTGAATACAGGGATGACACCACTTACTTAGGATTGGATTGTAATTCCTCCTTGACTTGTGATTGTATCCGTTGATAACATTCCTTGTACACTCTCTTGACATAAGACACGTAATCAATTATGAAACATAAATTCTTGTTGAATATAAGACTTGGACTTGACTTAGAGTGTACCATAGGAACCCGTGTCTTGTTTTGATGAACATGACTGGCTAGTATGAAGGAGATTATCACGTGGCTTGTCTTGTAATGATCTAGAAGAGATAATCCCTAAGAACTTGTCTTGTACTTGGAACTAGCCAGACTTGCTTGTCTTGTCTGTCCTTGAGTCAAAACCACTTTATTATTATTTGCATATCATGGCCATCTGCAGTTTGGGATTTAATGACGAATCGGTTACTCCGGTTGTCGGGGTGGGCAGTCGGCGTAGGACGGCGTCCATGGCGTTGAATAGCTGGGAGCGGGCTAGGACCTTGCTGCTATTCCCAGGACAGGGAGCTAGGATCCCACTGGAGCCGGACTTTGGTATCAGTAGTTCAAGGGGATTGTTACTGGTACCCCGGGAGGTGGCTTTGGACATCCTCGGAGTCTCCCTCTTGCTTGTTCTTGTTTTGCATTTGCATGGATAGTGGTTTTTGTTAGATGATTGTTAGGATTCCTTTCATTGTTCCTTGGTTATTAATCTCGCTTTATGCCTAGCCTCATATTCTTGTATTCATATGATCTTACCTGTCATTATTCTACACTTGATGCATGTCGTGTTTATTATGTTTTGTATATCTATTGCTCAACATGTTGTTGACTTTGTTCCTTGGTGTGCAGACACATCAGGTGACTTCTACTTCGAGGAGCAGGCCGATGAGGAGATCCCAGAGGATCTCCAACCAGCTGAGGAGGCACGAGAGTGGCGTGCCGATGACGTAGAGTAGCGTCATCATATCCTGGCACGAGAGAGAGATACACTTGGTTTCATTAGATTTATCTTTCATTCATTATTTCTCTCATTGGACCTTTTCTCACTTTGACTTCAGTTCTTTTATTGGCCATGTTTAGTGGGTTGGCCATTGTAATAAATTACTTAACTTTGAAGTTCTGTTTACTCTTCTTGCAACTTTAATTTAATGAGAGTTTATTAATCATTGCTTGAGATCCTATATGCCTAGAGTTGTATTAACTCTACATTTATTGTGACACATGAGGCTTGAAATATTAAATCCTCACCGCGGACTACGATCCGTGGGCCCAAAGGACAAAATTTTTAAATAGTCATAAAATTCACTCTCCGGATCCGACTATTTCTTTAATCGGGTTCGGAGGACGTGACACCAAGAAGCTCCTCTCTCAATTCCCGGAAGCAGAAGTCAGACAGATCGGCAGGGATTCTAACTCACACGCCGACGCGCTCGCCAACCTGGCTTCCGCCGTCGAAGCCGGAAGGAAGAGGACTGTGGAAGTAGGATCACTGGCATCACCGAGCATAGAGCTTCGCCCACCTCAGCAAGTTATTAGCGTTGATCTCGGGCCCAATTGGATGGATCCTATCATCTCATACCTTAAAGACGATCAACTCCCTGAGGACAAAGCTCAAGCTCACAAAATCAAGCTGAGAGCAGCACGGTTCTGGCTCTCTCCAGAAGGAAAGCTGTACAGAAAGTCGTTCACAGGCCCTTATCTCCAGTGCGTCCACCCGAGCCGAGTTGAAGACTTCCTCTTCGAGATACACGAAGGCATCTGCGGGAGTCACATCGGAGGAATGTCACTAGCATACCGAGCTATAACCCAAGGATACTGGTGGCCGAACATGCAGAAGGACGCACAGATGTACGCCATGAAGTGCGAGAAATGCCAGAAGTTCTCACGCAATCTCCATCAACCTGCGCAAGATTTAAGCCCGCTCTCCAGCCCGTGGCCCTTTGCTCAATGGGGGCTGGACATCGTAGGGCCTCTCCACTGAGCTCCAGGGAATAAGAGGTGGCTGATAGTGGCCACTGATTATTTTACCAAGTGGATAGAGGCAGAAGCATTATCCTCGATCACTGAGCGAGACTCCAAAAGCTTCATATGGAAGAACATCATCACGAGGTTCGGCATCCCGCGAATCTTGGTCTCGGACAACGGGACCCAATTCGACTCCAGCCTCTTCAAAAACTTCTGCAAGGAACTCAGCATCAGGAACCATTACTCAACTCCAGCCTATCCCCAGAGCAACGGCCAGGCCGAGATCTCTAACAAAGTGGTCCTTGATGGACTCAAAAAGAGACTCGACGGAGCCAAATAGAGATGGGTGGAAGAGCTGCCTAGTGTCCTATGGGCGTACAGGACTACCCCGAGGCGCTCCACTTCAGAAACTCCATTCTCCTTGGCATATGGAATGGAAGTCGTGATCCCGCTTGAGATCGGCCTTCCAACGCGCAGATCCGAACTTTTTGACCAAAGCCAGAACGAGAAGAACCTGACCCTGGGGTTGGATCTGGCTGAAGAGCGCAGAGAAGCAGCGGCCATCCGTTTAGCAGCCTATCAGCAAAGGCTTGCAAAAGATTACAACCAGAGAGTCTGGGAAAGAAAGTTCTCCATTGGCGAACTGGTCTTGAAGAAGGCGCTACCAGCGGACAAGGATCCGAACCAAGGCAAGCTGGCGCCGAACTGGCGCGGCCCATTCAAAGTGGTCTCGACTGCTGGCCGGTCCGCGTACAAACTCGAGGATATGGATGGAAAGCAACTGCCACGACCATGGAACGCCTCGCTCCTCAAAAAGTTTTACTTTTGATATGTACTCAGATTATGCAAATCAATGAAGACGATTTCTTCTCAGAGATTTCTTTTACTTTTCTAAGTCAAGGACCTCGGCAATAACACAATTCTCCAGCTTGGCAGCAGTGCGCAGGGTCATCCTAGCTTCGGAAATAAAATCGGCAAAGGAATGACTTCGCCCTCTCCAGCTCGGCAGAAATGTCTCCATTCGTGCGATAAGCGCATCCCGGCCCTCATGCCAGATAGCCAGCATGGCCCCTGGTGAAGAGCCAGAGGGATCTTCATCTCATGCGGTAAGCGCATCTCGGCCCTCGTGTCAGATAGTCAGCACGGCCCCTTGTGAAGAGCCAGTGGGGTCTCCATCTTGTGCGGTAAGCGCATCTCGGCCCTCGTGCCAGATAGCCAGCACGGCCCCTGGTGAAGAGCCAGTGGGATCTCCATCTCGTGCGGTAAGTGCATCTCGGCCCTCGAGCCAGATAGCCAGCACGGCCCCTGGTGAAGAGCCAGAGGGATCTCCATCTCGTGCGGTAAGCGCATCTCGGCCCTTGCGCCAGATAACCAGCACGGCCATGGTGAAGAGCCAGAGGGATCACCCTACTTGCACATCTAATCGCTAGGCAGCTATCCTAACAATATAATCCTGGGCTAGTCTGGGGCAGCTCGGCACCTCCCGAGCTCATATACTTGTGCGAAATATTGAAAACGAGAATGCGCGCAGAAAGGGAGAATATCCCAAAAATGCAAAAGAATATTACTTTTTATCTTTAGGTAACATCATTCATTCCCCATTATATTGCGGAAAACACTCAGTGCCTTGGATCACCTCTACAGCAGAATGGGGGCCCTACATCGCATTCTAAGGGATACAGCTACTGCGCGAGGCTAATCGATCGCGGGTTTCCAAGGTATTGGGGAGCTCGGCCATGAAGCCGAGGCGAAACACACAGCACATTCAAATCAAAGAAAGTACAAGAAAGGAGAACACAGAATAGGCAAAGGGAGTTTTCGTTATAACTGGTGAAGCTCTTTACATAAAGGGCGCGATGCGCCTAAGCAAAAAAAAAAATATTACATCAACAGAAGAAAAAGGAAAGCAACGGCAGAGGGGCTTCACGTGGCAGGAGCGACGTCATCCGCGGTCGAAGTCGCGGCGGCAGTGGGAGCCTCGGATGTAGACGCCGTGGCCAGGGTCGCGGCGGCAGCAGGCGCTTCAGATGTAGATGGGGGGAGTTCCACCTCCGGCCCGACAGCGGGATCCCTCTCAGATTCGACCACGGGGATCGGCTCAGTATCTGAGCGCGGATATTCATCTGGGCTCACGTATGCTGGATGATCGCTGGGGACCCCCGCCTTCTCCAGGGCCGCTTTCCACCCCATCTCCCAAGACGAGACTCGTATGTCGTCAACCTGCGCCGCGTACTCTTCACCCGCCACGTCGACGCCGTCCTGAAAGGCAGCATTAACCTCGGCTCGACTTTTGAACTCGAGCTCGGATTTCTGCCTCTCTAGGTCGACTATCCTCCTCTCCAGCTCGGCCTCCCTCCTCTTGACCAGCTCAAAGGCCGACTTCGCCTTGTCAAGCTCGGCAAAAAGGGTTTGGTGCGTCTCCTCGTATTCCCTCACCCTCGCTTGACCCTCCTCCAGGGCTTTCCTGTGCTGCTCACAGTTCACCTGGACCCTCTTGAGCTAAGCATGGCACTTCTGGACTCGCTGTACCGAGACCTGGGCCATCTGCACAATCTGCAAGAAAATCAAGCCACCAGTGAACAAAAAAGCTAGTGTTGAAAGGAAGAAGGTTAGAAAAGATTGTACTTATGCTCAAGCTCGCCTTCATTTGCGACGCCAGGAGAGAGATGTCATCCATCTCGTCGTGCTTCTCCATATCCCGCGGCAAAGCGCAGGCACTACTCAGGCAGGCGATCACCAGTGGCCCCCCGGAGAGACGGTCCTCTACCGTCATCGATCTTCCGGGCTGGAGCATAAAACTCGGCCTCCAGGGTGTAGGGGGAGCCCGCGTTGCCGTGCCGGCAGCCGAGCTTTCCCCTGCCGAGCCTTCGACCCTGGCCCTTTTCCTGGCCTGATCGTCCCTCTGCGTGGCCTGGGGGGAGGTGACCACGGGAGTTCCGGTCCCGGTCACGGCAAGCGGCAAAGGAGTCCGAGCAGAAGGAGCTGCAGTGGAAGAAGAAGGCGCGCTTGACGAAGAGGGTGCGCGCGAAGAAGACGCAGAACCCGGACCTCTACCGCCCACGGGCAGGGCCTTGAGATTCTTGAACACCGGCTTGGGGCGGGTCCTCTCCATCGCCTCGTCGGGTTCGCTCTCTGATGATAAAACGATCCTCCCGATCGTCTCGGCGTTATCCGCGTCGGATCCCGAGGTGGATGCCTCAGTTTCGGATGCGGCACGGTCTTCAGAGTCAGCCGCGGCTTGCTCGTCTTCCTCTCCGCCCTCCTAGTCTACCTCCGCCGCGGCTTGCGAGCGGTGAGCGGTGTATTTCTTATAGCCGCGGTACCTGGGCTTGTATCCAAGAAGCTTCCACGCCGACCTGTCCTTGTGGCCGTGGTAGCTCTCCAAGGACTTGATCTAAGACTTGTTCAGTTTCTAGCCGTCTCGGCTAGCTGCCGCCCTCCTCTGACGAACACCTGCAGAGCAAGCGAACAACATAAGCCTGACAATACAAAAAGGCAGAAGATATAAAGAGGCGTGCTGGGACTGTAATTACTTGGAGAAGTGCCGAAGTGACGAGGAATCTTGAAAAATCTCTCCGCAATGGGCTCGTCATCATCGAATTCCCAGTTGCCCGTAACCATCAGACGATTGTCCCTGGCATATTTATTGGAATCCTCCAAGGATTGGACGAACGGCCTCCGACCCGGCTTGATACGGAGGTAGTACATATCCTTCCCGGATTTGCATATGTCATAGGCATCCTCGATATCGTGGACGCCGAGACCAATGCCCAGGATCGTATTGAGCGCGTCCGTGCCCATTACGATCTTGAAGCTGTTGGGCATCAGCTGACAAGGGCAGATGTTCCATGCCCTGAGGCATTCCCTAAGTAGAGGGCGAAGGGGAAACCTGACCCCGCCCTCAATGACGGCCACTAGGGGGAACGGCATCCAGCCGTTATAGAAGTCACCAACAACATAGACAATGGGAGGGGCCGCCATGACTTGGACTCCGTTCGGTATCCTATACCTAACCCTAAGGTCGGCTAACCCCCTCTCGGACTCTATCCACTGACTGCAAATGCCCATCTCTCGAAGGAAAAAACTAGAAGAAAAAAAGACAATGCTGGAAGAACAGAAAAAACCCTAGACAGAGCCCTAAGCGCAGGAAGAAACAGGAATGAAAGGAAGAAGACTTACGAAAGGCCAAGAGCAGAAAAGTGGTCGGGCCTGCGAAAGCAAAACTCTGGCAGCACCTCTCTCCGGCGAAAGTTTTCCTCCGGGAAATCTCTACAACAGTCTCTCTCTCTCTCTGTTCTGGGAAGCGAAGGCAAAGAAAGAAGAAGAAGGCTCTGGAAATTGAAGATAAGGAAGGAAAAAGAAAGGAAATGGGCGCCTCCCCTACTTATAGCCAAAAAACAGAGCGCCAATGATGGCGCCTTTTCGAATTTCGAAAAGGACGCGTCTTTTCACTGTGCGCGCCGCTATGAAAAGACAGGCCAACCAAGCCGAAGGCGACACGTGGAGTCGCCAGCCTGATTTCCGTACGCCATTTAATGCCTCGGGCATCGAAGCGACAGCGGATAAGAGCAAGGCGCCCGCGTCCAAGGCCGCGATGAGATTACAAAATCATGAGCCTTTTGGGCTTCCTTCGGCATTACGGCATACCGCATCACGGCAATCCTCTAGGGAGTCCTTCTCAGCTTCCGACCTCAAAGAGTTAGGATACTCTAAGACCTCCAAAGCTGGGGGGCAATTGTGTGGGGATGTTTCCACTAAGCCGAGATCAGGACTAGCCTTGACATCAGTCCAGTTAATCATGCCTCCGCTCGGCCAGGACGGATCCCGGCTCACGGGTCACGGCACCTGCCGAGGTGAACGCCCCGAGGTCAGATGGCACGGGTCCTTGTGTATCGACCTCGGCACGGCGGATTTGACAGACGCTGATGGGACTGTCGACAAGACGAAGGCACGTGCTAAGGCGTGCCCTGCGACTCATCATTCCTGACAAAACGACATTATACAGAACACGTGCGCCCCCAAAGCATGGCTCCAGGCCAGGCCCGATGGGACTAGGCCCGAAAGTCAAACACCGCCTGGCCCGATAAGATTGGCATTTAATGAGGAATGGGTAGGTAAGGCTAGCATTTAATGAAGTGTGGGCTGAGTGGACAAAAGCCACTCGAGTGGCAAAGCCCATCATGAGGCTCGTCCACGTAAGTCATCTCCCTCTCCTATAAATAGACAATCCATCTCCACTCTAAGGTATGCAACCCCAAACACATACACTTACTCTGCAAATTTCTCTCCATCTCTCTTACTCAGTCCCTGAACTGACTTAAGCATCGGAAAGCCTTGCGCTGCCCACAGCCAGGGTCCTCTGACCTGCTTCCTTTCTTCCTTTTCAGGTCTAACCGGAGCCACGTTAATCCTCATTAAGATTACTCAAAACAGGGGTCCCAATCCCTGCTTCAAAGCCCGTAATTTTTAGGCACTTACAATTTGTAGGAGGGTAGGATTTCATTCTAAGTACCTGACACCTCCCCACAGGGGATAAGCTGGAGCCAAGGGCCCCGGGCCTATTGTATACACTTCAGGAGTCGAGGCTCTCTAATCATGCATTTGTCCCAGGGTGGATTTTCCATCCCCAGGGGCCTCCCCAGGAGTCGATCCCACAACCTCTTGCTTAAGAGTATTAACGGACTTACCCTGGTACCACTTGCTAGGCCCGGGGCCCTTGGCTCCAGCCTATCCCCTGTGGGGAGGTGTCAGGTACTTAGAATGAAATTCTACCCTCCTACAGTAATCTAAATAGCATTTCTGCTATCATCATGTATTGATGTGGTCTGGTCAAAGAACCAGCAATGTAATTTAAGAGGCATTGTCACCAAATAATTTTACCTTAAGTAGAATTATATGCTTCATTTAGGGTGCAATTCTGAAAATGTTCTGCTTTATGCACTTTCTCAATGAGTTGTGAGCTGCTTGGAAATGTGCACAATTCTATAATGTGTTGAAGTCATTGCTAACTCAACACACGCACTAGAGTGGTTGGCCCACTAATTAGATTATGACCATCAAGGACGGACCCATGTTATGAGGACCTGGGCAGTTGCCGCAAGTTAGAATCAGAAGTTGCCAAAGAGTTGAATGTGGCCCTAGCTCATGCTCTTTTTATGTGACAACCATCACCCCACCTTTCGTTTTTGTTGGTGAAAAGAAACCCCCTTTTCTTCCTCTTGTTACTTCTCTTCCCTTGTAAAAAGGCACGAGATCTCTTCAACGCTAATTGAGCTTATCTCTCCCCATGACAAAGTACTCCCAATAACCCCTCTTCCGGTCCCACAATGAGTCAACTCCGTCAAAATCCCATCCCCCTTCTTTATCTATCTGTGTATATGACATTTGCACAAAGCCCTAATTCCTCTTAATTTATTCTTTCTCCTCTCCTGGTTTCTAATAGATTCTGGAGCGACTCTATTGGAAGATCCGTGGACCTTATTTTGATATTCCTTCTAAATTTGATACGATGGATTCTTGAGATTTCTTCAATAAATGAAAATATAACAAGAGAGTGACAGGAGGAGAAACCTTAATTGGACACTGGTTCTCTCTCCCCTCCCCAAATATAGTATAATCCTAATCACTCTATACCTAAATCCAAACCCTTAATCTTCAAATCCTAATTCTAAACATTAAACCCCCAAATGCTAATCCAAACCGTAGGCCCTGAATCACCAAATTCCAAATGGAAGCCCTGAGCATTAATTCCCCAAATTTTCTTGATTCTTGATCCCTGATTCCCAAATACCCTAAATCCAAGTTAAAAGCATTAAAACCCAAACCCCTATATTGCTAACTCGTTAAGCTTTGACATCTGAATTATTAATATGCATGTCTCCATAATTTTCTGCTTAGTGGTGGAGCCTTTGCTTGCATTTTGGTTTGAATTTGACTTCTCATTTGTTTTTTCGGTCTTTTTTTTTCTTTGTTTTCCATAATGCACCCTTGTGGATTGCGTAAAGAAAAGTAGATAACAACAAAATCTTATAACAAATTGGGAAGGGTGAGGAACTACTCGGATATAGCATTTAACTACTTATGTTTTCTCTCTCTCTCTCTCTCTCTCTCTCTCTCTCTCTCTCTCTCTTTGAATTAATTTCTTATTACATAGACAGGTGGTCTCATTTGAACTAGCAAAATATACCCGTGCTTAGCACGGGCAATATAATTCATAGTTTAAAATATTATATAAGCTTAAAATAATAATACTTTTGAAAATAATAATAAAGTAAATGACAGCATCAGCACATATGGATCCCATAATTTACCCAAAGCCTACCCTAGATACCTATCAATCCATAGATAATGTTTAAACATTAGAAAAATAAAAATAAAAATATTATATGCATCAGAAGAGGAGGAAAAACAGGTCGACTTTCGTGAATATTATCTAGGTATATAAATTTATTTTATATAAATTAAAGTAACCATCAAGCACATAAGAAAATAGATCAATCACTTACAAGCTACCAAGCAAAAAGTATATAATCAAAACCATCAAAACCACAAAACCAAGCCATGAAACTCATAATGCAAAAAAAAGTCCATATTGATGTTGGATTTCTTGTCCAAGATGGAGAAACCAAGGGAAAAAACAAAGAAACAAAGAAAAAGAAAAAGAAAAAGAAAAGACAGAAGAAAGGGAGAGGGAGGCGGTGCCTGATGGTGTCTGAGGAGATGCTTGTAGAAAAACTCAGTGCTTGATTTAAGACATCCCACTCAATTCTTCAATCTTAGGGTTAAGAAATTCTTCAATCTTGGGATGTCGTGCCAAGAATAGGTTGAGGACCACTATAGCTTGGAACTTCTTCCACAAATTAGTTAAACCCTATATTGATTTAAGACAATCAGCTTTAACATCTTAGGGTTTATTAGTTCAATAAACATGAATGGATTGAATTACAAATAAGGGACCAAGAGGAATGAAAAAAAATAAAGGTAGTTATGGGCCCCGTACGAATGCAATCACCATGTAAGGAGTGTACTGCCCATTTTTGTATTAGGGATGTAAATAATTCCACACTTATTTTGATATAAAAAGTTTGTTTCGTAAATGATCTCATTTATACACCAGTTTCACACCAATAGATCATTTACACCGACATGATTTTAGATTCTCTCTTCCTCCCTCATTCAACTTAAAACTAGTGAAGCTTCAAACTTTGTAGGCAATTCTCCCATCATCTTTTGTTCTTTGATATTTTGTATAAGAATATTTTCATTTCTTGCAAAACTCACACATGTACTCACTTTTCACACAAGTCAATTGAGCTTATTTAGCTCTTAACCTGAAATTGAAGTATTGAACACCAAACAACAAGAAATAAAGAGAACTCTTGTGGAAAAGAACTTGCATTGCAAGAAGATACAACTAAATGGTTACAGACGCAGAGAAGCCAACTCCTTTTACAATAGAGCTATTTCAAACGGATGGTTAAGATTTGTGCTAGTGTCAGCTGATTTAATATTAACGACTAAAGATGCGCTTGAATTCTCTACACTGATCTTTACAATTCTATACAGAAAGGGACTCTTTCCACGCAGCTTGAAAGCCTCATAGATATATCCACAAGTATCTTGAGCGCGTGTCTGGCACTTCAATTCACCACATATAAGTATCAGAGATTTTGGCAAGCTAGGCTAGCAAAACTTGGGCCTTGGGCTTGAGTCGTGGCCTACTCTGACTTCATTGCATGTGTCCAAGCCCATGTGAGTGGCATTCTCTGCCACCTAGTCTTTTGACGTTCGAGTTTTGATCTCATTCGCCAACTATGTAAAATTTTATGCCAGCTAATGCACCATCTTAATTGTTTTTTTTTTTAATGAAAAAAATCAAGGAAAAGATTTTACACAGTTGGCTAATGAGAATTGAATGAAACAATATCTCTCTGTTTTGAAATAGGGATCCGGACTCTTTCCATTCTCATCGAGCTTTGGATGTTCCCTCAAAATTTGCCTTCTTTTAAGGGATGTCAGTGGATCGGGTTGGGTTTGGGACGACGACCTAAATCCAAACCAGATCTGAATGACACTTTATATGCTCCAAATCCAACCAGCCCCATAGCTGGTAGAGGTTGAGTTTGTGAATAGATATTTTTTTCTATTTTAAAATACAACAAAACTCTTGCATAACATGGATTCCGATCTTACAACAAATTATTCTGCACCATCTGCTACCACCCATACTACAATCCACACTGAACTCGATCAATTCATTATCAAACCTCCTCCTAATAGGAGTGGGTTAGCTTGAGTCCTGTTTAAACCCGACTCATTGCCATCTCTAATCTTCTTACTCCACAAAGCCTCTCATTCATGAAGGCCCTTCCATTTGAGTAGATGCTCTTTCTGCATGGACCTTCTCGATTGCTCGCATGGCGGCCCTGGCGTAGTGTAAGTCCTTGTAGTGTACCAATTGAAAAAGGCCCAAATGGGCCAAATGGGCTTACTGGCCACCTTTTCTACATAGCAATTTGGGCCCACTGTCAACCATTAAGAATCCGAATCCTTCTTAATGCTTAAGCCCACCTTTTGAAATCCGAACAGTTGTTCAAAATAAACGCCTTAAGGCATAAAAGTATCTTGAAATTTTATATAAATCCTAGGTTAATAAGAGACGTGATTAATACAATCTCATGTATATTCATCATCACATTTTTCATCAATTAATCAATTCAATAGTGGAACAAACACTAATCAACATAAAATTTAAAAATCCCCCCTTATAAATCCTAGGTTAATAAGAGACGTGATTAATACAATCTCATGTATATTCATCATCACATTTTTCATCAATTAATCAATTCAACGGTGGAACAAACACTAATCAACATAAAATTTAAAAATCCCCCCTTATAAATCCTAGGTTAATAAAAGACGTGATTAATACAATCTCATGTATATTCATCATCACATTTTTCATCAATTAATCAATTCAACGGTGGAACAAACAATAATCAACATAAAATTAAAACACCCCCCCTCCCGCCCCCCGCCCCCGCTTATAAATAATTATTTTGAACGGTTCAAATTTCCACATTTGGGTCCACTTTGCATTTCCATACCATTCCTTTTTTAAGTCAAGATTTCTATGTCAAGGTTGAGAAGATCCTGACTCAACCTTTTAATAGAAAAAAAAAAAAGAGTGGGCCCACACATCAATCTTAATTAGTTCATGCATCCTCTCTATATTTAATCAGAATCCTAGAGGCATTGTATGTGTATTTGTCCCTCTCTTTCTTCATCTCCCTCAAAAGAACGGAAACAAGAAAGGAAACCCTTGTAATTTTCGGCCGTTTCCGCCAAACGACACCCACGAAGAAGAAGAAGAAGAAGAAGAAGAGGAGGAGGAGGAGAGCGGAAACGAAGCAAAACCCTAGAAAGAGATAGCGAGGAAGGTCCGTTCGTTGCAGACGAGAGATGGCCGCAGGAGCTTCTCGAGCGCAGGCTCTCTCCCTTCTGACGGCGGCGAAGAACCATTCGGATTTGGCGGTGAAGATCTCCTCTCTCAAACAGGCCAAAGAGATTCTCCTATCCGTCGAGCCTTCTCTAGCCGCCGAGCTTCTCCCCTACGTCGCCGACCTACAGTTCTCCCCCGAGACCTTCGTCAGGAAATCTCTCATAGAGTAATCCCTCTCGTTCCTTCTCTTGTTAAAAGATTTCATTTTTATTTGTTAGATTGTTCGATTTGAGTTGGGGTTCAGCTGCAATGAATTGGGTTATGTTGCTTTTTTTCTTTTTTGGGTTGGGACTGGGTGGGTGATTAGGGTTTTGGGGTTCTCGATATTCGTTTTGATAGTTCAGGATTTAGTGTTGGGGCTTGGATTTTATGGAGTTAATACGATCATTCAAAGTAGCATTGGATAAGATGTCATTGTGATTTTTATTTTTTGGGCATTCAATTGACAGTTCTACTCTACTTATTTTGTTTTGTTTTTTTCCCATCTTTGCTTTATGTCATTGTAAGTGATTACCTTGAAAATCATTCATAAAATTGATCTGGGAAATTGCTTTTTATTTTATTTTAAATAGAGCAGAGTGGGTACTGACTAAACTAAGAAAAATTAGTTATTTGAGTGAAAAGGTTAAAGTCTCTCTCACGTGGATAGATTTGTTAGTTGGAGACAAGAGGGAGAGTTAAAAAAAAAAAAGAGCAAAACTTCTTTCTTTTGTGGCATCAGTGATGCTAAAGAAGGGAAATCCATATTAAAATTAGGGTTCTGAAAATTGGAATGACATAGCAAATAGTTCTAGGGTTTGAGTCAAATCTTAAAATGAATAAATTTAAATTTTTTTAAATCAGGTAAACTTTTAAAAATTAGAAAAAAAGAACAGATATTTATTATCCATCCAGTTTTCATCCACATCAATACAATGACAATAACATAATTACATTATGCCGAACCTTATCAACATATGCGTGGACATGTTTAAGATAACCAAAGGAACTAAAGTATCTAGGCTTTGTATCAACATGTGTAGCTTATATCTAATTCAAGAATGCATAAACTCTGATCCTCTTTATGGTCTATACCGAGTATCACTATATATAGATTTAACATTGCTTTTCCTCTCATGGAGACCAAACCTTTTTGCAGAATGCCCCTATATATCGCATTTTGATCTAATTTAGGAAAAAGACACTGCTTGAATCTGATAAATGATAAGAAAGAAATGCTGATTTTCTTTCTCACTAGGTTTATGCTTTAAAAACCACGAAAACCATCATTTCTATGCTGAATCTATTTCTTAGTAAAAAAAAGAAGAGAATGTATAAAGCAGTGGAAGAGAGCTTACAAAACAAGGGTCTCATCATCATCGTTGTCATCATCAAAGCCTTGTCCCAACTATGTTGAGGTAGGCTACATGAATTCTGTTTCACCATTCCAATCTATCCTGAGCCAAATCCTCATTCTTCAGATCTATTTTTACCACCTCCATCCATGTCCTCTTTGGCCTACGGCTTCCCCTTGGTGGGCCATCAACTTGCATAGCTAAACTTTTCCTTGCCGGCCTGTGTTAGACATGCCCAAACCATATCAAATGGGTTTTCCTAATTTTATCCCTTATTGATGCTACCCCTAAGTGCTCTGAAAATTGCTCATTTCTAATTTTATCATTTCTAGTTTTACCACATTCACATCAACATTCTCATATCTGCTACATCTATTTTGTGCATATGTTGCTTCTTGATTGGCCGGCATTTTTCTCCATAAGTCATAACTGGTCTAATCACTGCCTTGTAAAATTTTCTCTTCAATCTCATCTTAACAAAAATTGTCAATTCTTTGTTGTATACAAATTGTAAGATTAATGTGAATTGTTGAATCACATTGTGAATCATAGAATTTGTTTACGTGTTGTACCCTTTAAAAAAAAATTGCTACAAAACTAGATATAAATTGTTTTTATCCCTATATCACGATATGTATGAATTATGTTTGAATAATACGATTAGTTTTGAAAAGGGAAATATTTGCTGTATAACCTGTACAAAATCATATGTATTGTTTTTTTTTTCCCCTTTTTCTGGAAGAGAACGGCATGTAGTAAAATCTCTAGCATCCTTTCATTCACAGACTAATTTTGAATTCAGTATATTGGATGACTTGCCCCATCATCAAAGAAATGATGAGAATGTCGATAAAATGAATACAAGACAATAGTTCTCTTATCTCTTAACATGTTTTTGGGATGATTGATAAAAAGAAAAGAAAAAATAGAATATAGATTTGCAATGTATGGCATCGACACTTCAGGAGAAAGCTTGTAAGTTAAGGTCACAGCGATAGTGTCTAAAATAGTAAGGGCAGAGCACAATCTCATGTTGACTTTTCATGGGTTTCTTTGAAGGATGTTTGTCTTATTAAGGAGGAAATGAATGGGGTTCCATTCTTATGAAGAGGAAATAATGTAGTTCTTTTTTGAAATCAAAAGGTATTTATACTTTCTGTTTTGATGGTCGTGAAGCAGAAGGCAGGGGTTTTAATCTTATTAGTCTGGTGCTGAGCTTGTTAGAATTTATCGAAAATGATGAATTTGTTTTGGTCATTCACGTGTCATGCCAATTTGGACAATACAATTCTCTTGTTTATTTTCAGTCTTTTTTTATAATTTTTTTTGATAACATTGTTTATTTTTAGTCATCTCTCAAAGAAAAAGAAGAGAAATGTTTCATCCCTTAGTATGGTACTTAATTGATAGGCCAGATGGAAGCTAAGGATTTCAATCTCATAGTGTTGAGCTTGTGTAAAACTTCGTCGAGATTGAGGACTATGTTTCGCTCATTTTTTTTTCTTCATGTATTTATCATGTCAAGTTGTGCAATAAAATGTTCTTGTTTGTTTTCAGTTAGGTCCTTTATGAATAGAAACTTTTGTGCTGATTTGGGCCATAAAATGCTCGTTTGTTTTCAGTTCGGTTCTCCAGAAGAAGGAAGAAAACATGTTTAATCACCTATTATAGTACTTAGCTGATTGTCTTAGAAATAGTCCCCTGTTTTTCTTAGCTCTAAATAACATTTTTAATTTGTGTTTGGTAGGCTGATGGAAGAACTTGGTTTGAAGTTGATGGATCAATCGTTTATATTGATGCCTGTCTTGTTGGCACTTCTGAAAGATGAGGCTTCTATGGTTGTTAAACAAGCTATTGTCAGTGGTACAAACTTCTTTTGTTGTGCTCTGGAAGAGATGACACTACAGGTCCTTATTGAACAGTCATCCCTTTAATGAAAACTAATTTTATTATTTTATACTGCGAATTTCATTTATTCCGTATTCCTCCATCATACATTTTTATTTTTTATTTTTTGCTGAAAATTATGGTTGTCTACATTGATAACTAAGATCTAATTTGACTGGTCAGGACATGTTTCTTCAACACTGAGGATTCCTCCGTCGCATGGAAAAGCCTCTGATTTTCTGCGCTAGCCTTTTTTTTTGCTGCTGGTGCAGCACTTTTTCTGCATGAAAAGGAAAAAAAATGATCGATTTTTGCTCAACTCTACAGAAATTCATTTCCTAGGAGGCGGTAGGAAATGCTTTCCTGTGGCACTGCGAACAAGGAATCCGCTGTGTTACGGGACTCCAATTTTGCAGGAACATGTCCTTTATTTTAGAAAATCTAACTTTTTTGTGACGGTGCAAGCATATATTGGTTTTCGATGTGTTTCTGTGTTAGTATGCTTACGAGTTAAATGCTGGGAAATTTTTAGCGAAACACCTATCATGGGTTTAGTTGTATACTCGAGCATGCGTTTTGCTTTGTGGGATGCGGCTATCTCTGTTCGATATGAAATTGGGCAAAACATATCAGTTGGTTTTGGCTTTCAACTTTCGATGCTTTTTAATGAACCTGCGCCACTTCAGTTCTTGGTATGGAAGCCTATTATTGAGGCCTGCCAATGGGCTGGATTCTGACCGGATGTTCACCAACTTTTTTTTTTTTTTTTTTGAAACAATAACTTTCTTTTAAAAAGCTTATTAGCAGTACAAGAGATATATACTGAGGAGCAAAGCAAAAGGAAAGCACGAACACCAAACAAGGAAGGGGAGAGCCAAAACCAAATAGGATACAACGAAGATATATTCGCCCACTCTAAAGCCCAATTCCAAATCTGTTTATATCTGTAGGATATGAATGCAGATCTGAATCCTCGTGGATCCTGTCACTACTTCTTTTTTTAGTTTTCAGATCTGAAATCAGACAATATTTCAAAATGCTTGTAAAATAAAAAACAAGGTGTTATTTCTCAGGACAAAGTTTGAAGCTTTTATAATGTATGTATACTATTCTTATGTTTTTATAATTGACTATCTTATTTTTTACTTATAAAAATGAAATATAATAATAATAATTTTGGTGCTCACATAGTCAAATGCTTGTATCAGTTTTAGCTACAGTCATGAATTTGCAGAACACATGGGCTATGGTAAATATGAATCTGATTTATCAATTTCTGTTGGGTGGGAAGACATTAGGGAAGTATATAAAATGCTTTACATGCATTCTAATGGACCACACTTTCTGTGGAAATCTCAATGGCACTATCCTTTTGTAAAATCTGGATGTTTGATTGCTCCTTGTTGTGGTTGACTTGTTTGTCTTATTTTCTTCCTCTTCTTCTTGGATAAAACTGATGTATGATCCTTATTTTTCTTTCTATTTGTTGGAATGCACTGCTGTCGTGTCCTTTGGAAATCATAGTTTCGCCAATCTGGAAAAGTTGAGAGATGGCTTGAAGATTTATGGCCGTGGATGGTAAAGTTCAAGGATGCCGTTTGTGGCATTGCTTTGGAGGTATGCTTTGATTTCTCATCTCTTTTTTTAAACAATCATGATGTGGGTATATTACTATTGAATATGGTATCATTCGTTTCAACCATGATGGTGTTTTCTCCAAGAATCAAATGTTGAGCTATGCCACTCGTAGTAGTTGCATACTATAGGACTCTTAACTTAATATGTTACCAATTTCTCTTCAGAAGGATAGTTCAAACGTATGTTAATATACTTCAGATTTGGTGCAAACCCAATAGGCTTTTGTTGTGTTATCACTTGAGCAACCACTTTAAGCCAATCCCATATTGATGGGATGAGGCTAAAGCTGATGATGATGATTTGATATAAACCAAGATTTACATACTCCATTTAGTTTGATTTTTTTTTTATTATTTGGAATGGTTTCATGATGGTGGCTGAGAACGATCCTCTGCTGCTGAAGGTCCACAAGGAACCGCAGCCGTTAATCACGCTCTGATCGCACTGTCATGATTCATCAACCAGACTTGAATGCCTGTCTCCTTAGCACTTAAGGATACAGATGTATGAGCCTATAAGAACAGATCCTGTTCAAGTAAGGTTGTATTTAGTTTGATTTGTCTTTAGTTAGCATCTATTGAGCACGTAATTTAGGTGCACTGACATTTTCTGGGCCCGTGTGCGGGTGACAATAAAGGGGCCAGTGAAAATCACCCCATCCAGTGAGGTCTATTCTTGGATTATGGATGCCCAAAAATAAACTTAATCAGATCACAGATCATATAAATTTCTCCAAAGACAAACAGTGAAAACATATGATAAAGGCTGTTTCAATCCTATGGCAACAGTTGGATGAGAGCCAATTCATGGGTGGTGGATTGAACGTAGGTTGGTCCTTGTGAGTCCACAAACTGCCCCTCAGAGAATGGATATGAGGATGGTGTGCATTTGTCTCACTTTATTTTTTCATTTTCCTAGCAGTGTGTTCCACTGTAGCTCCACTGTAGCTCCTTTTGTAGCAATCACCTACCTCATCATCATCAAAGCCTATCCCAACATTGTTGGGGTAAACTACATGAATTCTGTTTTGCAATTTCTGTTTATCTTGGGCCAAATCCTCGGATAGGTTGCACTTCTTCAGATCTGTTCTCTCTACTTGTATACATGTCTTCTTCGGGCTACTCTATTTCCTTAAGGCACTATCAACATCATCATCAAAGCCTATCCCAACATTGTTGGGGGTAAACTACATGAATTTTGTTTTGCAATTTCTGTTTATCTTGGGCCAAATCCTCGGATAGGTTGCACTTCTTCAGATCTGTTCTCTCTACTTGTATACATGTCTTCTTCGGGCTACTCTATTTCCTTAAGGCACTATCAACATGCATTGAGAATTTTTTGCTAAGCACTCAAATTATTGGCTAATGTGACTTGTGGTATTATTTTCTAGCCTGGTTCTGTTGGAACAAAGTTGCTGGCTATGAAGTTCTTGGAGATCCATGTTTCACTCTTCACCTCTGATGCCAATGATTCTGAACTTGAGACACCTTTTAAAGAAGGTATTGCATTATAGAACTTTAAGGAAACTGATGATTAGGCCTGGCTGATTTGTTCTATTTACATTTTTTTAACCTTTTCATTCTGTTAATTTGTTCTTTATTTAATGCTGTTTTGGAGTTTGATATTTCTGAAAATAGAATAAACATTGCTTATTTTTCTTATATTTAGTATTTACTTTTATCAGGAAAAGTACAAAATTTCAATATTTCATCCATAGGCAGAGGCCATCCAATTCTGGATCCAGCCATGTTGACAATGGAAGCAGACAAGAGTCTTGGCCTTTTGCTGAATCTATTGCAATCAGCTAACACTCTTCGTGGATCTCTTATAGTTGTAGTTATTAACTGGTAAGTTATGAAACTACCTCTGGAACAATCTTTTATTTGTTACAATTTATCTTTGGCATCTCTCTTTTATCAATTGATTGTTAGTCTGTGGTATTGTATTTTTTTGTGGATAGTTGTGGAAGAATGACATTTTTATATACCTTTATTGTTTGTTTTAATTTTCATTTCAAAATTTACAGTAGAAATATTATGTTGTTTGACAAAGGAATGGTGGACAATAAAAATATTATGTTGTTGACAATGGAGTGCTAGACAGGGCTCACCCGGTGCACAAAGTGCTCCCCGGCTAAGCGGGGGTAGGGGGAGGGTGGGCGCATGTGTACGCAGCCTTACCCTTGCATTTTTGCAAAGAGGCTGTTTCCACGCCTCGAACCCGTGACAATGGAGTGCTAGACAGGGAGAAAAAAAAAACCTTGGCTTTGTCCAAAATGGCCATTGCTTTAGGCGGCATATCAGAAAAGTCAAGGCCCGACTGCTAAACTAACTGGGCTAGTACCTAGGTTCTGTCGTAGCTTCTCCTTTGCTACCAAACTGAACTTGGACCCAGGCCCTGATGGTGATTGATTTTAGCTGGGATTGGGCAGAATAACCTGTTGGCTGGGCCTGATTTCAGCATGAAAAAAGGGGTCAGGCTCAGGCTCACCCAAACCTTGTCAGTTGACGTTCTACTCTAATGGTAGTAGAATAGGTTTCATATGATGGGATAATCATCTGTTTGTATTCTATTTTTAGATGCATGATACATACTAAAACACTAGCGTTTTTTTTTTTTTTTCTTATATGGGTTCACTTTAAATGAGTAAAATGCCCATATAAGATGTTATGTATCAGTTTTAGGCTGCCGGCGTTGGGTATAATATGGATATCTTTGCTATCCTTTTTATGGAATTCTTAATTTCTATACTGCTTTCATTGATGTGAAGGGAACACAAAGCTTTGAGATTGACTAACTTTCTGATGCATATGAGGAGTGTTTTCTGGCATTAATAATGGTGGTTTTTAGGTTCTCTTAACTATTAAGTTAAGGGGGAGAAAGAAAGACAGAAAGAAAGAGAGAACCAAAAAAAAAAAAAAAACAAAAACAATTTGGAGCCTTTTGGACTTCTGCATGCATGAAATGAAAAATTTCCCCACATCCATTCCTTGCACTCTTACCCACACACTGTTTTAAAAATCTGGCGAATCCGAATCGAGTCACCCCAAATCCAATATTTGGCTGAGTCACATGTTTTTGGGCCATAAGCATACTTATTTCCTATTTTCCTATTATGGACAGCTAAGGGTTAGGGACATTTAGCACTGATAGTAAATGAAGAAAACTTTTTTTTTAGATCCAAGCATTTTGAAAATCAGACTGAATGAAATACAAATGTATGTATCTATAGCACTACGATTCATTATTAATAAATGAAACTCAGAAAGTCTTACAATTATAGGCACACAAAACTAGATTTTCTATTTTCTATTTTCCAGTTGTTGTTGTTGTTGGTTTTTTTTTTTTTTTAATATTTTTAAAATTTATTGGGCTCAAGGGTGTGACTTGGTCTGTCTTGGCCCATGCCTGCATCAGCTCGACTCGAGGGTGACTAAGTTGACCCCCGATTCCTATTTGTAAATCCTTGTTCCTATATGTTCCTTTCTCTGATAACTTTGGCTTGAGTGTGAGTTTGTGGTCACAATTTAATATGTTTTTTCCCAAGTTTGTCTTTTTTCCTCTTTTTTCTTTATGATAAATGTTCCTGTTACAATTCATGCTAAAATTATCAATTATCTCGTTAAACAATGAGCAAAGTTCCGAGATTGGTAGATACCTTCTTAGTCCACCTTATTATTTTTATTCAATCAACATTGATGATCATCTTCATGGTCATGCTTCAGTATTTTTCTCCTTATAGTTATGGATTAATCCTGTCCTGTGTCCTTTTCATTATCCATGTCTTTCCTTTTTTTTATGGTACGGGTTCTATGTATATGTTTTGCTTACACAATTTTCATCAACATCTCTGAGCTTTATTCGTGCTGAGGTTTTTCTCTAAGCTGATTTTGGGGCACACTCATTTTTGTTTTTAACCCTGGAGGGTCAGGGACAAAAGATGTTAGCCCCTGAATGATTTCATGAGGCTTGTAGCTGGTGTCGCTGTTGGCTTTTTTTTTTTCTTTTTTTGTTATTTTGAAGTAGTGACTGATTATTTTATTTTATTAAAATACAAGAATACACAGCATCATGAGCCTAAAAAGGCATCACAGGGTCAATAAACAAAACAATGCCCAAAAACAATCAATTCACCCTTATTCGTGGACGCTGGAGCATTCCCCACTGCTCTGTGTTATGTTAATATACTTTTTAACACATCTAGTGATTTTTAATGTCAGTTTTTTTAACATTTTACGATTCCTGGTTGCTTTGATTTCAGTGTGAAGAGGACAGATGTGGTGTCAAAATTCATTGACACCTCACGAAGTTATTCATTCCCTAATTGTGTGGGCATTTTTTGCTTAGTTAAATTTGTTGTCCTACATGCAAGGTGGTGCCAGATTCTGGGTGTCTACTGTTTCGACTTTAGAAGATGCACTATATTTCTGATATTTGTTATGTGAGATGTATGTGCATATATATATATATATATATATAGGGAGATGCTCTTGTGAGAGTTACTTTCACGGTACTATACCGTGAGAGTTACTCTCACTAGAGCATATATATTTGTTTGTTTCTTCATATCGTTAATTGCCTTGTGAAGGTTGTATCTGTATCTTATAAGCTTGCTCAGTTTCCCTTTTTTCCTCAGTTTTGCCATTTTTGGTGGGCTGTCTGAAGTTTCGAAACAGGTAGTTCAACTTCCTTTCGTGGCATTATTGCAGCATGCTGACTGGTTCTCATGTGGAGTTAAATAGCAGTATGGTTGTGGCCCAGCTGATGCCAACATCTTTAGCCAGTTGTATGGGTCAAGAATAGAAGGATGAAACTACCTGCTCATTGATGAAAGGAGTACAGTGGTCATGCAGTTTATGCTTTGTAAACTGTTTAAGAGGCCATCTTCCATTTTTTTGGAGGAATATATGTCTGCTATATTTTGGTTGCAGCTTTTGCTTAGAAGCCACTCGCAATTGTAATAAATATTTCTAACATTGATACACATTAAACACAATAATAATGAAAACTCTTTTGCCAATGGGTATTACCTCTGTTTTTTTTTTTTTTCTTTAATTTTTTATCTGTATGGGTTGCTGTTTTTCTTTAGCCCCTTTCTCTCTTATCTTTTTCTCCCCCGTTTCTTTTTGTTTCTTTATCATGCAACATGGGTGCTATTAAAGAAACCATCCTCATCAGTCGTGTTATGGGTAGGAACTTGATGACTGAAATTATGCTATGGTGATTTACCTTAAAATGAGGCCACATTTTGAATTGTTCCTGCACACAAACAGGTCTTCGAACATTGAATGAATGTTTTCTAGGCCATCCAATTTAAATTTCAAGGATCAAAGGGTACATAAATGGCACACCAAATTGTGCTACAATGGAATTGGTACTTTAAATACAATATCCATGAATTATGGTACAAATCTATAAAATCAATGGTAATTTTCAATATGCACGTGAAGAGACTATTTAAAAACTGGATCAGGATTTGTCAAGATGTAAGAATGGCCGTGCATCAGTTACCCGCTGCAGGAGAAGCTTGCATTTTCAAATTTGAGGGAGTTGAAAAATTACTATTGAGGCCTTCATTTTACCACAAATAAGCGGGCTGTGACTTATATACAAATGCCTTTTTACTGAGTCCAGCTGCTCAATATTTTGAATTCCTTTTGAGTGGACAAAGACAAAGAATGGGCTGATATCATTCCATGTCATATTTCACTCCATACGACAATTTTATACCTAATCTATCGGTTCAATTCTGTTAACTACTTGCCAGTGAAAACTTATGGATAATTGTGATGATCTGAAGCGTAGCCAGTGATTAGAAAATCTATTCCTTTTCTTATATTGTAATTTATCACAGATGAAAGTCCTATGGAAGTGTACAAGATAGTGGCAGTTTAAATGCTGTTTATATGTTTATATGGAAAGAAAAGCTGAACTTAAAAATAAACTGCTAATCCATGTGCATCATAGCGGAAAAAGAAATATATAATATTTCTTGGAATTTGGCTGACATGAATGTTTTAGAAAATTTTGTTAGGTTTGACGGTAAGCATGCCCTTTGTGACTTGGTGGCTCCTGTTACATCCTGTCTGGTTTTATGATAATTTGTGTGGCAAAAATATGATCATGAACTTTGTTCTAACAATATTGATTTTCAGTTTCTCCTTTGGAATGTGGTGTTGATAAACTACACCTACCTATTTCGTATTTAGATGAACTTATAATGAATCATTATGTGCAATTGAGCATTAGTGTTCCACTCATGACAGAAGTTCAGAGATTGTATGTACATCATTTGCTTTTGGAGGGATATGATGTAGACTGAGGAGAGTCACAACTTTGTTGCATTATTGTGCTGTTTCATGGATGGATACTTTAGGTTAGCACTATGTTTTGCATAAATATGCACCTTTATCAAAAGACTTGAATTTTGAGCCACCTGTTAATGACCTGTGTGCTTGTTAGTAATTTGGTATGCAGGCTTACTTCTCAAGTTATAATTCTTTGATAACAGGTAGTATGCTTCCCTCGGGGCGGTTTTTGAACATTCTGTTTGGACCTTCCAATGGTGTTTAACGGTAAAGAATCTTTTTTTATTTTGAGGGAAACAAGGTGCGACATTATAAGATGTCTTGTGAAAATTATGGAACATCCAATGCAATGAAGTGGAGGAAATGTTTTTTATTTACGAATCCATTGAAGTTAGGTTTCAAGAAGGAGATTGGGAA
This sequence comes from Litsea cubeba, assembly GCA_012931725.1. NCBI lineage: Eukaryota > Viridiplantae > Streptophyta > Magnoliopsida > Laurales > Lauraceae > Litsea > Litsea cubeba. Next base: position 132,549,307 of record CM022944.1, read on the forward strand.
AGGGATTTCTTCTTCAGGAAGGAATATATTAAATGTGCCATAGCAGGTGTTCATAGGAAAGAAGAATTTGTATATCTTTCAAAAGTGGTGAAAGAATAGAGGCCTGCAAGAAAAGATCTGAAAGATGTTGAGATGGGAGGAAAATAGATGGAACAAGAATCAAGATGAAAGTGCTTCAAGGGAGATAGGAAGCCTTTAAAAATGAAAGAAGATGGAGATAGAACACTGATTGTTTTTATAGCTTTGATAAAAAAAAGTGAGAAAATGGGGGATTTGATAAGGAGGATTAGGATGGAGTTATTTTGGAGTAAATGAATCTGAATAATGATGTACTTATGTGCTAAATTCAATAGAGTCGGATACTTTTATAGATAGCGTTTTGTTGAATCAAGTTTCTATCTTTGATGAGAAAAGGGGAGCTTTAGGAGAAAGTGAAGGAACTGAAATCTTATCAAAGATGATTTTTTAACAGTAAAAAAGATCAAAGATGAAGTTTTTCTTTGAAGTTCCTTGGGAGAGGTTGGAGTAAGATTGAGGGGGGCATGCGAGAACAAGATGCAGCTTTTATTATGCTTAGTTCTAGACTCAAGTGATTTTCGACTAGCTAGATATGCCATGTTTTATTTATCAGCATCTTCAACAAGACCTTATCCCATCAGTCTAGGGAAGGCAGAAAGATTTCTATCCCAACTCAATGCACTAACACCTGAAAATTGCAAACTAGGAAAGCAACTCTCTCTCTCTCTCTCTCTCTCTCTCTCTCTCTCTCTCTCCCTCTCTCTCTCTCCTCTCTCCCTCTCCTCTCTCTCTCTCTCTCTCTCGCCAGCATCNTCCCTACTTTCTATTTTAGTCTAGATTCCTTTAACCTCTTTTTGATAGGAACATGAGTTTCGTACTTTAAGCTGCTAAATAATAGGATCTAGATATGCTTAATTGGGAGGGATTCCCAAGTAAACTTCATATTCTGGAAGGTAGGTTAGTCATCAACAATGTTACAATGAGTTTTAATGATAGTTTTTCAGTGCTCTTCAATGTGGGATTTTATTATTTTTTTTGGTGTGATTTTGGGCAATCCTCCATATTCCATAATGATGTGGATGCATGTCTTGAGTACTAAAGTTTTCTCACCCTTTGTTTGTCAGATTGATGCTGATGATGGCATTGTTGTGATGCTACAAAAGCATATGCGTTTTGAGTACCATCATCAAAAGGTATGCATATCTTGGATTGCAAAATTAGATTTGATCTTTTCTTTTCTCCCTCATTTACTTAACTGAAAGTAGTATTAATAAAAGAAAATGGCAAAGCTAAGACAATTCTAAACTTGAAATGGCATTGCAGACAGACATACAGTTCTCTTTTTAAGTACATCAGTAAATATTGAGCAACTGCCTTTGTTCCTAGAGTTGCAGCTGCAGATTCTGCTAGGAGTTAAATCCCCATCTAAATGGTTGAGAATCTTCTTTTTTTACTTTTATAGCATTAATGCCCAAAGGTATGATCACAACAGGAACATCCCCATGTATAGTTTTCTCTAGCTCATGTTTTCTATTGTTACCAACTCTTAGTCTGGGATTTGTATTCGGCACGTCTCTTGGTCTTGCTGAGGGAACTGGTCCCATCCAGTCCGTGAGTTAGGTGGTGTAATGCCAATGAAACAATATCAAATACCTGAATTTTCCCCTCCATCCAGCAAGTTCTTCCTTTCCCATCCATGTTTTCGAAACCAAGAGTTTTGTGTTTAGCTCATGTCAATCTTCTTATGACGTACGGTAGTGGGAAAAGCATCAATTATTCCAAAGCACATTGCTATCTATTTTCCAGTGGGCATTGCATGTGGCTAACCGCTAAAGGGAGTTAAGACTTAAGTACATGAATAGTGAATACCAACTGAAGCATTGACTAAACACGTGCATAAAATTTGCTGATCTATTAAATTTAAAATATGACAATGCTTTTTTTGGAAGTCCACTAAAGATATAGTTTAGAGTGTCTTGGTTTTCTATAAATTATTGGTTGGTCTTTTGTTGGTGGCTCATGTGCGCATATTTTTTCATAATGCTATACTTATGATATTTGATGTTTGAATATGGTGGCCAGTCTACTGTCTGAGTTGCCTTGTCCATTTGACGTATCGTGTTGTATCTTATCCAATACTTCACTTTTTATGTGTAAAATCCATGTCCATGACGCGTCCTTGCCGTGTCTTTGCCGTATCCGGGCATCATATGTCTATGCAATAGAGGCTTCCAAGTGAATGCGTCTGTTACATTTGAACTTCTCTAATCCATGATGCGAACTTTTTTTTTCTCTTCAGGGACATGAGCTTGCAATGCATGTTCTATTTTACCTGCATACTGTCATAATATCTGAATCAGAACAAGATACATGCTCTATCACTACACTTTATGAAAAGTTTCTCCTAGCAGTGGTAGGCATTGTGACTTCCTTTTTTTTTTCCCTCTTCAATTAAGTTTGATGCAATTCAATTGAAGTGGATATACTGATATGACTTTGTTTTGTAGGCAAAGTCTCTGCGGGATTCTTTACCGGCTTCGGATAAGTCACTTAGTAGGCTTCTTGGTGAAGTTCCTCTTTTGCCTGACTCTGTTTTGAATCTGTTGGATGATCTTTGCCATTCCATTGGATTTGATAACCACGGGAAAGATGCACATGATGGTGATCGTGTTACACAGGGGCTTGGGGCAGTCTGGAGCTTGATCTCGGGGCGCCCACCCTACCGACCAGCCTGCTTGAATATAGCTTTGAAGGTAACACTGTTGGCCACTCATTGAATCTCTAGCATGCCATTGCTTGATGACAATCATGTGTTTTGTCCTAAATGTTTTGTAATTTAAAACTGTTTTTTTTTTTGGAAAGTGAATTATTTCTTTAGTCGTGGCTATACTAGGTCATTCAGTTTGCTGGCCAAGTGTGCAAGAACTTCCAGATTAATATATACCTATACGTTACATGTCAGCAACTGTATGATGCATTTAATACAAGTTGCTCCTGACTTCCCAATGCATGGTGCTATTTTTGTCCTTGGAGATTTGTATCATTACCATGAGATCAAGACTGCAAGTTGCTACTGCTACCTTCCCCACATGTAGTACTAAGTAATGTATATGAATATTTAATAATGATTGCAATTTGCATTCTAAAATGAGAGCAAAAATTACCTTGTTTGGGATGTGAATCTGACATTACATTTAAAATTACAGTACACTAGACTACACTGCACCACAGTACACATGGCATGACATTATATTATAAACATTTTATGTCAGTCAAGGACCCAAGGCTCTATATTTGTATACGGACAGATGTAAAGTGAAACCAGGTCATGGTCACCGAGATACCTGGATCAAGTGAACATAAAAAATAAAATTATTTGTTCAAAAAGAAGAAATAAATAATTAATTAATTAAGTAGATATTCTCTCATTTTTCTTCATCTTCCTTGCGGAAAGTTTAGCCGAACTTGTCAATGGCTGGTGGAAGTTAATGCCTCAAGTGGCTTCAAGATGGGTAATCCGTAATTGATAGTAGCTTATCTGTAATTTGGTGGCCATACTTTTCTTGGGGCCTTGGGGAGTCTATGGGGGGAAGAAATCCACATGTGAGTGTTATCCTTAACACATTTATAGTAACTTTTGGACTTTCAGGTCAATTAGGTAAAGCGTGTTTTGACTAGGTTGAAAGTAGATGTGATGGCTATGCTGGTGTGTTGTAAGGAGCTTTTGTGGTTTTGTCTTGAAGGGGCAATTCCAGACAGTGATTCTTTTTGTGAATTCATTCCAATGAAAGTCTTCTTCGATTGATGGGCTTTTCATGTCATCAGTTTCAAGAAGTCCATACTCCATAGTATCCATACCCTATTGCAGATAGCGATGTAAAATGGGTTGTGCCCGCATAAAAGGCCGGCTCATGAAAGTTCACAGGCCGGGCCTAGCCCTGGTTGGCAATGGCACAGCCCTGGGGCACTAGCCCTGGCCGTGCCGGGACGGGCCTACCTCTCTCTTTTTTTAATTGAAATAAAACCATCACAACCATTAAAAATCATCAATTATCAATGATCAAACTTGAAATGAAGTTTCTAATCATGATAAGTTCCTTGAAATAAAATTTAAAACTTTGAAAATTTACAAGTATGATAATTTCTTTTAAATAAATTTTACAACTTTGAAGATAATTTGCTACTTGAAATCAATTTTACAAATTACAACTAGGAGAATTTTACAACTGTGATATATTTTTCTTGATTTTGATATTTACAAGTTATAACTTGTACGTACGATATTTTGATAAAATGTACAAATTACAATTTACATCTATAGTATTTTTAACATTGATATTTCTAATGCTGCCATATCATCTTCTAATTCCTTTTCTGGCATGAGGTTTTGCTTCCTCTTCTCAGTCAAAAACCAGTCTAATAGGCACATGCATCTCTCCATCGTTTCTTCCAATAACCTCGTCCCCCTGTCTGTCAATAAGTCGCCCACTTGTACTAAAAGCTTGCTTCAATGCAACTCTAGACATTGTAGCTGTTAGTAAATTACGAGTCATGGCAAATCCTTGTTCACTTGCTTTCTACTAGGCCAAAAGGTCGAAACTGTCAGTGTCCTCTAGGCACTTTGGCAGTCAACCGGAGCAGTTTTCAGATATACCGTTAACTCATTCATAGCTGTCAACCAGAAGATTTGCTGCCTTGAGAATGCGCAAGAAGATTCCAGGAAGCTTTCTTTTTCCCTACTTAGTTTTGGGGAGGGGTGTAAGTTGTTTCCCTTGTTCTACCCATTTAGGTTGAAAATTCATTAAATAGTGCTTCTAACTAAGATTTGATAATAGAAATACTATTTATATTATCAATAGTGGTTTTCATATTTTTATTTATTTAATAAAATAAAGCTTCTACGCATACTAATTTTACCCTAGGATCTAATATAGAGGCTAAACAAAATGTTAATGGAGCATTTTTTCCAATAATATATGCATTTATTTTCAATTATTATACACATATCCTTAAAGACTATATCTATGTATTTTTCAAAAGTAAGATTAATCTCATAAAAGTGATATAAAGCTTGAGTTGAGGTGGGGTAATATACCCCAGAAAAGAATAAGGTTGCTTCGTAAGAAACTCTAAAAATCTTTTATTATTTCAAGAATTTTCCAATTGTTTCCAAGCTTGTTTCCGATAAGGAGACGAAAAAACGTAACCTATAATGTATTTCATAGATTCTACTCTAGGCTTAATAAATCTGAAACCATCTTGTACTATAAGATTTAAAGACATGTACATCTGTTGTGAAAAATAACCCCACCTAAATTAAGTTGGATCATAGGTTTCATTATATCAATACCGCTATTATTGGCGCTTGCATTATCTAAAGTTATTGAAATAACTTTATTTTCAATATGATATTTTCTAATCTTTTCTATAATAGTGGACCCTATCCTAGCCAGTATGTGGGTATTGAAGTAAAGAAAAAGAAATAATTTTTCTGTGCATCACCCATTCTGCATCAATATAATGTGTAGTTATTTAAATATATACCCAACATTTTTTTAGAGGTCTATAAATCCAAAGTTAATCCTATTTTTCCTGGTATGTTTTGAAAAACAAATTTTTGATCCTTTCCTTTTTAAACATTTTTTATTGCATCATTTTTGGCAGTTATTTATAGATTTTTTTTTTAATTGTGGGGTGAAGGATTGGTTCACAAAATCTTCAAAGTAATCATTCCCAGAAAAGAGAAATGGTAATTGATTAATTACTATAAATTTCACAAGTTGATATCTAGTATTATTAGGATTATAATGATACCAGAAGAAGAGGTTAGAGTCTTAGAGATAGTTGGAGTCTGTGTCCCCCCCTCCCGTCGGATCCATCCCAGTATGTTTGGGTTTACTTGTGTTCATGTGTCTCCTAAGGTAGCCAGTGCCACCTGTGGACTTGCAAATGTATAATTCTTTACAATGTTTGCATTGTGCCTTTTGCGCATAGTTTCCAACGACATCTTTAACATTAACTTTGTTAAAAAATATCCAAACATTGGAAGTTAATTTCCTTTTTTTTTTTTTTTTTCAAGTTGAGTTTTGGCAGCAGATTTAGGTTGACTTTCTACTTCTATCTGATGCTTTTCCAAATTTGCAGCATCAAGGCCAAAGTCAAAGTATGTTAATGGCCCAACCATTTTCCAAAAACTAATTTTCTAAAAAGGAAAAAATTATTTTTATATAATATGTTATGTATTTGTTGTGATATAAGAAAGGGGAGAAAATGAGACATATATATTAAATAGAATCTGGGATTTAAATAAAAAAATACCTAGAAGAGGGAGGGAGAGAGAGCTTTGAGAAGTTCAGAGGGAGAGAGATGAGTGTTGAGAAATGAAGAGTGTGTGTTTTTTTTTTTTTTTTTGGGGGGGGGGGGGGGGGGGGGGGGTAAAATGGTCAAAAAGCGAAACTAGCTGTTATATGACCATTGGTGCCGGGGGTGTCTGGCGGGCCTAATCGTGCCTTGCCCGGGCCCCATGCCATGGGCCACAGCCCCTGGCCCAACATGGCTCGTGCCTAGGACGGGCCGGCCGGGCGGCCCAGTCCATTTTAGATTCCTAATTGCAGAAGTGCTCTCTCTCTCTCTCTGAGATTCTAGTCAAAGAGTCAAAGTTTGGGGCCAATCTTGATTTTTTGTTGTATTATTTATGATTGTTCCCTTGTGCAGAAAAAAAGTAGAAGGCATCACAAGATTAGTATACAGTTCTAAAACCCCTAAAATAATCAGAAAATATTGATGCCATTCCATTCTTTCCTGCATCTGATTGCATGCGGTCACCCCGTCTGCATATTAATGCCACATCTGTCTTCTCCATTATTTTGGTCATAAGTGAAACTTGGTTGTTGTAAGAGCTTGATTTGTTGAATGGCAGTGTGCTGTTGATCCACAAGATGAAGTTCGAAAGCAGGCTATTCGACTGGTATGTAGTCTTACAGATTGTATCCCTGCTCTACCAAAATGTACCAAATTAATGTCTCAAACTGCTTTATTTTGTTACCTGGGATGAAACTTCAAAGAAAATGTTTTCAATACTTTTGTCCAGGTGGCAAACAAACTTTATCTTCTTAGCTATGTGTCAGAAGACATTGAGCAGTTTGCAACAAACATGCTGTTGTCAGTTGTTGATCAAAGAGTTCCTCATGTGGAGCAAACACATGCAAACTCCAATGAGCAGAGAACTGAAGGAAATGTATGAGACTTCTGACCTTTATTTCCATTTTTTCTATTTTAAATTGCTGTTTGCTGTTCCTCTCTTTGTGTGTAGGGCCCTATTCCGGTACATATACCTCACACGGAAGTTCTGTGCGAGGTAGCTGGAAAGAGCCATCTATGATGGGCCTAGATAACAAATTTGGGGTCAATACCATGCCTCTTAACCCCTTCATCTGTGGTCCACAAGTTTAATGACTTTATATAGTTTTTTTTAACCTCAATCGAATGGTCCGTGCAAATCCAACGGATCCAGTGTAAATAGGGGGATGGTTTTGATGCCCCATTTGGATCAGTGCCCAAGTGGGCCCGATGCACTACCTTGCATGAATTCTTGTATGAGGTGTACCTGAATATTGGCCATATATGTGTACATATGTATGTATGCTTGTTTGTATATTATGCATTGCATTAAACAAAGTTCTTTTATTCCAAGAAGTGCCTATGCTTGAGGACCTGAGATTCTGTCCTCTTGACATTTAAGTAAGTTAATAATATTGTTAGAATTTAAATGACTTGTTTTATATTTTTATTTTATTTTATTTTTAGCGTGTCCTTTTATTTGTTCATGTAGTTGAGGATAAGGCTTTTATGATCATGATGGTTGTATTTTTTTTTTTGTTTTTTGTTTTTTTTTTTTTTTTAACGGTGATGATGGTATAGTTGTGCTGTGAAAAAGGAAGAGAAGTCATGGTTACAGTTAATGTTTTCATGTAAAACCGATCTCGATCCCAGCTACATGAGTAGAGGTGGATGGTCTAGTTAAACCTTAGAATATATGTAGTCATCAATGTATTCAGAAAATGGTAATCTCGTTGTGATAATTTATGAACTTTTTGTTGTGATAATTTATGAACTTTTTGTTCCTAGGGAGGCTAGCTAAGGCATACACCATTCTAAACAAGGTCCTACAACTTGTAGTTGCTTTGCAGCAGCCTCCTTTATCATCATTTTTTCCTTTTTCCTTTTGAATCTTTTAACAAATTTAATCCTTAATGATTAAACAAGTGATATATGGACTTTAGGAAGTATGGAAAGATCTGACAATCTAGCCTGCATCCCTGTTAGAGCAGTTAATAACTTTGCTCTAGCCTTGCAAATGACAAGCACTAGTAGAAGCGCCACATTTATCTCTCAACCATTTTACATTCCCTCTTTGAATAAGTGAATTTCAATTTATCTGGTTGAGCAGGTTTATTTCCTCAGCTTCTAGGACTAATGTGCTAATTTCAAGTAAGATTTACGTATTTATTTATTCAGGTTGGCAGTCAAGAAACATCTGTTAGTGGTTCGCAGAATTCGGAGCCCGGTGCTTCTGAAAGTGATTCTACAAGAGCAGCCCAACCAACTTCACAGAACATTCCAACTGTATCTTTATCTCAAGCTCAACGCCAAATGTCACTTTTCTTTGCTCTATGTACCAAGGTCTGCATTTGCTTTTTTGTTTGTTTGCATTGGAAACCCACAGGATCTCAGTTAGAATACGCATTCATATTGGCAGGTTCTGTTTGTGATGATTCTGGCTTTTGTTTTTGCAGAAACCTGGCCTTCTGCAACTTGTATTTGACATATATGGACGGGCACCCAAAGCTGTCAAACAGGTGTTCCTTCATGTACAAGATATATCTTTAATTATTTGGACGTGCGGGGTTTGTTGTTGTGGGCCGCGGGGGATTGGGTATACCTAGATCTTTTTCCTCAATGGACTTCTTTTATTAATAGTTGAACTATTGAGTTGATGTAGGTCGTCCATCGGCATGTCCCTATTCTTGTGAGGAATCTAGGAACATCATACTCAGAGTTGTTGCGCATAATTTCTGATCCACCACAAGGAAGTGAAAATCTTTTAATGCTGGTACTTTCATTAACTGTTAACCTTTGCCGTGGCATTTCTAAATTATTGTTCATGAGTGATAATGGCTTCTATACTATATTTCTGCCAAGGTATTGCAAATCTTGACTGAAGAGACAACACCTTCTTCTGATCTGATTGCAACTGTTAAACATTTATACGAGACCAAACTAAAGGTTCTTTTCCTTGTGCTTACAACATTTTTTGGTTTCGTAGTGTTTCTCAAAGTTTCTTCTGCCTGATTCTCATGGGGAATCTTTTTTCCCCTTAAACTTTTTCCAGGATGCAGCTATTCTTATCCCGATGCTGTCTTCTCTTTCCAAAGATGAGGTCCCTTTTTTCCAACACCCCTCCCCATCTTCCATTTAAATGATGCGTACTTGTTTTATATTTAAAGCATTAAAGCTATGGCTGCTGAATAGATTTTTTTTTCTTGCTTTTTTGGGTGTATTGCTTGTGGGTTTTCTTGTCTTTGTTGTTTCAGTTTATATCTCTCATGTCGTATACCCTTCTTATAGTAACAAAGTCACCCTTCAACCAAGAAAAAAAATCCATGGTTGCTGAATGTTTGTCGAATTTAATTGTTGATTTCCATGGAGATTGAGCATTATCCTATACTATAAAGTTAGGTTTCTTCATTTGAATTTTTGTCTTTTGCCTTTTGTCTGCTTGGATAGCATTCTTTTTGGCATACTAAATATCCTTGCTTTATATGATTATAGTCATATTTGTCTCAGTGTGCAACGCGTACGAAGTAAGTGGCTGGTGCACTAGTATATACTCATATGGATATAGGATATTGGAACACTAGGGAAACTCTGCAATTTCCAAACTATGTGTATGTCTGGATATTCTATATAAAAGATTGTGAATTGTCACCATTTAGTTAATGAAAAGAATAGAGAGCACAAGAAGAGCAATTCCATCAAGGGCAAGACAATGAGCGGATCTGGACAGCTAATACATGGGGTGCTAAAGCCAATAAATAAATCTCTCATCATGTTACTTGGGACTCAGTATAGCTATTCATTAAGCCGTTTGCATCCCACTCATTGTAGAGGAAGCTGACCTCCTAGTGAGAATGCTTTCAAATTCATTGACCACAATTGCTCCCAGTTCTTTTGATTTCTCAACTCTTGGTCTTATATTGCTGTTTGCCTGCTTCCTAAGAGCTGATTGATAATAAGAATTGAATGAATTTTTGTGAGGAATATTGGAGGGTGTTGGTTGAATGCTTGCCTCAGAGAGTTCAAAATGACAATTTGAAATGTCATTTCAAAATTTGGAGAGCATCAAAGGCCCAGACAGATTTTGAAATTTCGTATGGCAGATATTTTGGGGGTTGGTCTGCCAAGATTGAAGTGCCCCATACTGGTATTGACCAGCACGAAATTTCAAACCATGCATCAAACACTTCAAATATTGCCAATTTGTACTTCAAAATAGTATGGTTGCATGGCATTCCAAAGTCAATTGCTACTAATCAGGCCCTTCATATTGCGAGCCACTTTCATCATGTGATATCAACCATAACTAGTGAAACTTCTGTTAGAAAAGTTTTCATTGCACTTGCTCGCTTCAATGAATAACATAACTCTTATTATTGAAATATGACATTGGTAATTAAACTGCCTCGTCATGTAGTTCATGTCTGATGAATTCTAACATGCACATTTCTCATCAGGTTTTGCCTATATTCCCACGACTGGTAGATCTTCCATTAGAAAAGTTTCAGGTTGCACTTGCTCGCATTCTTCAGGTATTTTAATCTTTTTACATGTGCAAGAGTTTGGATCATGTCTTTCTCAGGAGCACTGTCACAAATATCAGCATTTTTTTTAAATATCAGGATATGATCGTTTAATGTTAATTTCCTAATAATATTGCAATATTTTCAAAATATTAAAAAAAGAAAAAAATGAAGTGAGCAATCAGAGATGAAGTCAAAATAATATTGTGAAAATAATATAGAAAAACATTATTCAATCGTAATTTATATCACCAAATTTCAAGTATTTCTAATTTTGTAAAAACTTATTTATTTCTCATGACCTTTTACCTTTATATCCTAAGAGATACCCCCAAATTTGAAAATATCCTGACATTCTCCCAAGACAGTAATTTCTTGAGAATGATATTTATGACACTGATTAGGAGAAAATCCAGTGTTTGGCTACATGAATAATTTGTAAATTATGTACATAGAGGAATGGTAGGTTACAAACTGTTTAAAAATTGAAATTTTACAAAACTGGCATGTAGGGCCTTACAGAACCATTAAACTTTGGGACTATTAAACCGACGGTTGGAATCATCAAATCAAGGCCCTGTAGCTCCCACCCTTGTCCATGAAGAGACCTACCAATCCCCCCTACCCCGCTGCAGTGATTGGCATGTGTCCAGGTTTGCAACTTTAAAAGATGTCCTGGTTTGCAGCTGAACATTCCTTTTTGTACAGATGCGTTGAATAAGCTAAGATTCATATACTGTGAACTCCAGAACTTGTGCGGTTGAAGTTTAGTCCAGTGTTCAGAGATAAGCACACCATCTGCAATAATTTTCTGCTTAGATAACATCTTCATCCTTCTAGGGGATGTACCTCTGACCCTAGCTATGAGCAGCCTTCACCTAGGTGTCAAATCCTGCCATTGATGTTTTGATCGTTGCCTGTCAGTATGAGTAATGATGCTGTCAATCATGACTACATATAAAGCTGGTGTGTCTGCTGTTGAGAAGTTTCAAACTATGCGAGGCCTTAACTAGTTGAGAGGTATAAAAGATTATGCATCCACATATTTCAGCTATCTTGGTGGGAGACTTGTTCAACCCAATTTACGGCCTTCTGTGGAATGTTTAGACCCGTGGGGACTTCGTCATAGATACAACAAATGAGGGCCCTTCGTTATGCCTCTAAGGTTTTTTGATGCTAGTAGTGATGCAAATTGACAAGCTGATTTGATTGCTTATTGGGGGATCAATTTTTTGCGGGGCAAGTCAACCAAGTTTTTGTTCTTGTTCAGCTGCGCATCTGCATAGTGTATCCTGACTGTCCCAGAGGTGGGAGGACCCACCTCTGCGTACACGAGATGGGAGGTCCGGAAGCACGGTGTGCAGGTGCACAGTGCTCAAGAGAATATTTTCCTATTTGCCTATGTTCTATATACTCTGTGGTTCAAGAAAATCTTCTGCTCCTGGGAAAAAAATTCACATTTTATTAGCACAACATCCATGTGCATCCAAAGATATTATATGCATATGCAAGTGCAAGATATCTACAAGCAATGCCTTCATTCATTGCTTGATATATGGGTCATACTGTGATTTGTTTTGGAAAATGTAGTTTCAATGGTCTACCACTCTGAAGCACTTGGCAACTTTGGTGTGCGTTGCTTGCTTATTATGGTTATTTTGTTTTCTGGATAAACTTAAGTATAGCATTGCCTTTGATGAGATGCAAGTAAGATTGCTTAGTGATAATGGTTAAAATCGGGAGAGTATAAATGGTCTTCGAGTTTTTTGCACCAAACCTTTACAGTACTACGATTGTCTATTTCTAAATGTTCCATGATGCTTCATGTCAGGGTTCAGCACATACAGGTCCAGCATTGACGCCCACAGAAGTGTTGGTCGCAATTCATGACATTAATCCTGACAAAGATGGAATTGCCCTGAAGAAGGCATATTCTCTTAATTTGTTATTAGCCAGAAGATATTGATTTGTATTTTCCATATATTTTTATGTCTAATGTTGATCGAAATTGATATGTTTCCAGATAACAGATGCTTGTTCAGCTTGTTTCGAGCAACGGACAGTTTTTACACAGCATGTCTTAGCAAAAGCCTTGAACCAGCTTGTATGCAATCGTAGTCATACGCTAATGTAAAATTGTGTTAACAATATAAATTTTTATGTGGAATAATATTTTGCCTTTTCAGGTTGAACAAATGCCACTGCCTTTGCTGTTCATGAGAACAGTCATTCAAGCTATTGATGCTTTTCCCACCCTGGTAACATCTCTTCTCCTAGTTGTTGCCTTTTATTTTACTTCTTTTTTCCAAATGACAATTGGGTCACACAAGTTTCTTGTTGCATTGTTAAAGGTTTTAGTCAATATCAATTTTCTTGAATTTTATTTTCTCAAATAACTTACTAGGAAAATGTTGGATTTCTTCTCTCTTGTGTTGCCTTTGGGTTACAGATGCTTGGTAGAATTTTTGGTGGTGGTTAAGGGGGGATATAACATGATTTCTTACAACACCGAGTTAGAATATTGGATTTCTAGTGCTTAACTCATTGCAGCAAGGCATGTTAAAGTGCTCCCAAACAGGAGTGAATCGGTGGTTTTTGTAAGATTATATTGAAACAACCTAGAAGCATAGAGATATGCAGACGAGAGAGAACTTTGCAAGAAGATTTTCTGATTCTTTGTATTGACAATGATATGTATTTATGATACACTGTTGCCTAGATTAGGGAAACTAATTACATAATTACAGGAAATGATTTAAGGAACTAAATCTAATTACATGATTACAGCCTTAACAAAAGATTTGTATCTATCTAATCTAATGACAACTCATACATGGGCTGACCCATAACATGGGTCGAGATGACCCATTAGGTCGAATTGACCTGGTGATCTGTTTCTTTACACCCCCTCTCAAGCTTTGGATGGGAGAAAGTGACCATCGAGAGCTTGGAAACTAGTTCTGAAAAACGAGAAGTGGAGTGGCTCTTGGTGAAAAAATCTGCTATCTGAGCAACGGATGAGATGTGAAAGAGCTTTATAGTACCACTCCGAACACGTTGACGGATGAAATGACAATCAACTTCAAGATTTTTGGATCGTTCATGGAAGACATCATTTGTTGCCAATTTCCGTGCACTTTCATTGTCTGTAAAGAGAGGGGTAGAGTTAGGAACTTGAACTCCTAAATCCCGAAGTAACCAGCGAAGCCAAATAAGTTCAGTAGTGGTGTGAGAGATAGCACGATATTCAGCTTCAGTGGAAGAACGGGAGACAACTTCTTGTTTCTTGCTCTTCCAAGAGATAAGAGAGGAGCCAAGAAAAATAGAGAAACCTGTTGTAGAGCGCCGATCATTGACATCTCCTGCCCAGTCGGAATCAGAATAACCATGCAAGTTAAGATTTTGACCGGAGGAAAGGAGGAGAGCAGGGTTGGAACTTCCTTGTAAGTATCTTAGTATGCGCAGTACAGCAGCCCAATGAAGATGAGTGGGTCGTGCGACAAATTGGCTCACCACATGTACTGCGAAGGCAATGTCAGGTCTGGTAATGGTCAGATAAACCAAACTGCCGACCACTTCCCGATAACGAGTAGGATCAGAAAGAAGATCTCCATCAGTAGCTCGAAGCTTCAGATTATGCTCGATCGGAGTAGAGACAGGCTTAAGGTCAGTGAGGCCAGCACGTTGGAGAACTTCATTGCAGTATTTTGTTTGCGACAAAAGATATCCTGTGGGAGAGTAGGCAACCTCAATGCCCAGAAAGTACCGTAGATGACCCAAATCTTTCATCTCAAATTGGCGATGAAGAAAACGTTTCAAGGATAGAATACCAGAAGCATCACTGCCAGTGATAATCATATCATCGACATATAGTAACAGAAAAACACAGCCAGATCGCGAATAGCGAGTGAAGAGAGCAGAGTCATGAGCACTCTGAGAAAAACCAATGCTGATGATGCTTGTGCTAAATCGTTCAAACCAAGCACGAGGGGCTTGTTTGAGTCCATATAAAGCACGTTTGAGACGACATACATAATGAGGAGGTCTCACGACGCCTGGAGGAGGGTGCATATAGATTTCCTCCTGAAGAAAGCCATTCAAGAAAGCATTCTTGACGTCGAGCTGATAGAGAGGCCAGTGTCTAACAGCAGCAACAGAGATAAAAGTGCAAACAGTTGTCATCTTAGCAACCGGCGCAAAAGTCTCCTCATAATCGACCCCATATTCTTGATTGTAGCCTTTGGCAACCAATCGAGCCTTGTAACGATCAACAGATCCATCAGATTTGGTCTTGATCTTAAATATCCATTTGCAGCCGATAGCCCGTTTTCCTGAAGGAAGAGGAACAAGATCCCATGTTTGAGTTTTCTGCAGAGCTGCAAGTTCTTCTGCAATGGCAGACCTCCAGTTTGGATGAGCAACGGCCTCCTTATAGGATTGTGGTTCTGCCAAGGTATGAATTGCTGCAAGGAAGGACTTATATGATGGAGAAAAATGATCAGTACAAACAAAGCCAAAACGAGAGGGAGGGATTCTGGTGCGCACTGGATACCTTTGAGTTGGAGGAGGATCCTGCACATCTGGAGCAGAGGAGATAGGCCCATGATCAGAAGGAGGAGGTGGGGCTGTAGATTCCAACGGAGCAGATGGAGGTTTGGGCCGACGATGATATACTTGCAGGGGTGGAGGAGAAGGGGTATCTGAGGGAAACAGGTCTGGAAAGGGATCAAGAGGATAGACTGTAGGTTGCTCAGGAGAAGGGGATTGAGTAGGTAATGTATAGAAGGGGATATGTTCCAAGAAGGTGACATTACGAGAGACCCGTAACCTATTGGTTTTAGGATCATAGCATCGATAGCCTTTCTGTTCGATGCCATACCCTAAGAAAACACAGACAGTGGATTTTGGGGAAAGTTTGGTTCTCTCATTAGCATGTAACAGAACAAAACACGTGCAGCCAAAAACTTTGAGATAGGACAAGTCAGGTTTACAGGAGAACAATTTTTCATAGGGAGATGTGCCAGATAATACAGAGGATGGTGTTCTGTTAATTAGATAGATGGCAGTCAGGACTGCTTCCCCCCAAAATTGCAGAGGAACATGTGAGGAATAAATCAAGGATCTAGCAGTTTCTAGGATATGTCTGTGTTTCCGTTCTGCTACACCATTTTGCTGTGGTGTGGCAGGACAGGATAATTGAGCTAGAGTTCCTTGGCTGGTCAGGTAAGAACGGAATTTCTGGGACATGTATTCTCCCCCGGAGTCAGACCTGAATATCTTAATCCTTATATTAAATTGAGTGGAAACCATGGTGGAGAAAGCAGTGTAGATAGTGTATAACTCAGAACGGTTTTTCATTAAATACAACCAAGTATATCTAGTGAAATCATCAATAAACAACACATAATAAATGGAACCACCTTTTGTGGGCTGAGAGGCAGGTCCCCAGACATCAGAATGCACCAAAGCGAAGGGAGCAGTTGTAAAAGTAATAGACCCAGCAGGCCCGACTCATGAAGTAATAGGCCCATCATGCCCAGCAGGCCCGAATCTGTATAGGATATGTTTTGTAATTCCTGATTTTTCTCCTCTGATTTTTCTCTCTTTGTATAGTATCTAATTGATTCTTTCTTCTGTGTAATATTATGATTTGTAACAGTTGCTTTATTACAGCCTTGATTAAGGCATATTATGATTATAAAAGATTAGTCGATGCTATGAGAAATGCACGACCTTCTCCCACATTGTTCTGTGCTCCTTCTTCTTCTCTTCCACATAATCTGACATGGTATCAGAGCCTTAATTGCCTTCTCTCTTTGATTTAGTCACTTGGATCTTCTTCCTGGAGTGTCTGATCATCCCTAATAGTGTCTGATCATCCCTGATCAAGACGTGGCCCACTTCGGATCATTTTCAACATCTCTCACGATCACCTCCATCTTGGTCGACCAGCATCATTGGTATTTATGAGCATTTTTCTGGATTTTTTCTCCCATCAGAGGTAAGGTTTCCAGCAACATTTGTGATATTACTATTTCTTGCCTCTGTTTTCATCAAAACCGTCCAAATTTGTGGATTTTGATCCGATTTGAGTGAAACTTTGGCCTGGAGTTGCGAAAATAACTCATCCTTCCATTCCATACCTCTGATCGGGCCGCGATCAACTACTCAGATCTCACAAGGAGATCGACTGACTGTCGAAGCATGTCGACATTGACGTTTCACGTCTGTTTGCCGCTGTTCTTCTCTTTTATCACTATGGCCCACCTGTGATGATCACAAAATTAACAACGATCATTCCCAACTTGGTCGACTGATTATTCTGGGAATTGTAGTGATTTTTTCTGGATTTTTGGCATTATCTTTGTGATAGTTTTCACCTCTTCTTCATCCGACTATTTTCTCAGAAGGTTTTCATCAGATCCGTCCAGTATTGCGGATTTTCATTAGATTAGTATGCAACTTGATCTGAAAGTCACTCAGAAGTATCACTCAGAGGTCTGTGTTCCCTGATCAAAGATTTGATCACTCTTTGGGCCCCACGTGTTCACTCCAGAAGCCAAAAGGGGGTCGTCAGCCTGTTTTACAAATTTTTTTTTTTTTGTCTGTTTTGAGTTCTCCTGCTCCAGCAACAGATCTGAACCATATTTCAGACTTCTTTGGCAGTTTAATTTCATTTGATTGCTGTCCCACTACTACTGATTGTACTGCTTGCTGTGAATTATCTGATCTGGACTTAGATCAGATTGTGGGGTACACATACCTCCTCTGTCTGGGGGCTGGAATTGAGCACTGTTTCTTGCTAGTTATTTTTTTTGTGCTGGAATTGGTGTGGATAGCTGTGTATGCTTTACTGGCAACTCATTAGAAGCTGAACAAGTTATCTTCTCTTGCTGCCTCTCTCTTGGTTGATTATTTGCTGCTGGTTCATAATAATTTAATATGGAGAAATATGATGTTATTCCCATTAAATTCAATGGAAATAATTACATGGCTTGGTCATTTCACTTGAAGAATTTCGTAGAAGGTCAAGGACTGTTTGGTTATCTTGATGGGTCGATACCTAAACCTGCTACAACTGATACCAAAGCCTTAGCCACCTGGGCTAAAGAAAATGCTAAGGTTATCACTTGGATTCTTAATTCCATTGATCCTTCTCTTGCTATTGCTCTTCAAGCTTATGCTGCTGCCTGTGATATGTGGGGACATTTAAAGAATGTTTATCACCAAACCAATAAAGCTCGCAAATTTCAACTTGATAGTGAGATTGCGAAATTCAGTCAAGGTGATAAAACAGTGCAAGAATACTACAATGGATTTCTCACATTATGGACAGAGAGGGATGCTATGATAATTCAGTCCGTATCTGTTGGGTTTCTGACTAAGGCTCTCAAATTACAAGAAGAAACTTACATTAGTCAGTTTCTTATGAACCTCAGATCCGAATTTGAATCTGTCCGTTCAGCCCTTATGAATAGAGAAGTCACAGCAAATCTGGACACATGCTTCCAAGAAGTTCTTAGAGAAGAACTTCGCCTGAACTCTCAGCGTGTCATCCTTGACGAACCAAAGGCTTCTCTTCAGGCTGAGAATGCTCTTCTTGCAACCCCCAATCAGAAGCCTACTCAATGCTATGAATGCAAAGGCTTTGGTCATCTCGCCAAGAACTGTCGGAAGAAATTGGTTTGCAGATATTGCAAACGCTCTGGTCATCTTATTGATGATTGTCGTAGTTTACAAAGGAAGAATGGACCCCAGCAGAAGCAACATCCTCCTACTGCGTCCAGACAACATACTCCAGCTGCATTCCAAGTTCAAGCTCCTTTTCCCGACTCAGGCAGCACTTCTTCCGGGACTGTATCCATGACTCCAGCCCAGATTCAAGATCTGATTCAGAGCACAGTCACTTCTGCATATGCATCTATGGGCATCTCTGGTGGTCGGTACCAAATTCCTTCTCCTATAGCATATCCTGTGTTTCATTCATCTGCTTACCTTTCTTCACCTATTACATCTTCCACCTGGTTTTTAGATTCAGGAGCCTCCAATCACATGACATCTGTCGAGCATAGCTTTACAGATTCTAACCCTTATCTTGGAAAAGAGAAAATAACCACTGCTAATGGTGATCAACTTCTCATTTCGGGAGTTGGTAACATTACTTTGTCCAGTATTTCTGGCCAGTCCTTCACACTTTCAAATGTTTACTTTGTTCCTCAATTATCAGCCAATCTTCTTTCTGTAGGTCAACTTATCGATGATGGCTATCTTGTTCACTTTTCTTCCTCTGGTTGTGTTATACAGGGGCGACAAACTGGGAAGGTGATCGCGACGGGGAGTAAATATGGGCGCCTGTTCTTGCTGGATATTGGACAACATTCTTTTTTTGCTTCTTATTCTGATTTCAAACAATTGTGGACTGTTTGGCATAAACGTCTTGGTCATGTCAACAATGCAAATTTGCTTTCCTTGTTTAAATTTGGTGATTTGGATTCTAAGTTTGATAATAAAATGATATCTTCTTTCTCTCAATCCAAGTGTGAAACTTGTTGTTTAAGTAAAAGTCATATTTTGCCTTTTCCTGTTCATAATACTCGTGCTTTAGCAGCATTTGATATCATTCATTCAGATGTTTGGGGAATTGCTCCTACCTTGAGTAGGACAGGATTTAAATACTATGTGACTTTTATTGATGATCATTCTCGTTATACTTGGATTTACTTTATGCGCATGAAATCTGAAGTCTTCTTCATTTTTCAAAAATTCTATAACATGGTCCAAACCCAATTTCAGAGAGCTATCAAAATTGTTAGATTAGATTCCGGTGGTGAATACATGTCTCATGAATTCTCTGCCTTTATGTCTAATAAAGGAATTATTCACCAAAAATCGTGTCCACATACTCCTCAGCAAAATGGGATTGCGGAACGCAAGAACAGACATATTTTTGAAACTGTTCGTACTTTGTTGATTGCATCTTTAGTTCCTCCAAAATTTTGGTGTGATGCTGCACAGACTGCTGTGTATCTTATCAACCGTCTTCCTAGCACTGTTCTAGGCAAGACTACTCCTTACGGAGTTCTCTTTGGTAAAAACCCTTCATACTCTCACTTACGTGTTTTTGGTTGCTTGTGTTTCGTTCATCTTCCTCCTAATGAACGCACAAAATTATCTCCACAGGCTGCTAAATGCATTTTTTTGGGTTACAGTCCTGAACATAAAGGATTTTTATGTTATGATCAGTTGGAAAAACGCATGCGCATATCTCGAAATGTTGTTTTCTTGGAACATATTCCATTCTTTTCTTTACATTTGGATCATCATCCTATTGCTGTATCATATCTGCCACAATTCTCAGAATCTCCTTCTTCATCACCTCCTCTCAAAGTTTATGTCCGGCGGAACAAGGTCCCTCTTTTGGCAACTCCCTCTCCTGATCCTCTCCCACTGCCGCCTACTGAGTTTTCAGGTAATAACACTTCTTCTGATAGCACCATCTCTTTGCGACGCTCTAGTCGTCCTTCTGTTGCTCCTAACCGCTATGGCTTTCCTGCCCTGTTTACTTCCTTAGATAGCACTCCCATACCCACTTCCTATTCACAGGCCTCCAAGATTGCTTACTGGCAGGATGCTATGACTGAGGAATTAGTTGCTCTTGAAGCCAACCAAACATGGGATTTGGTCCCGACTCCAGATGGCGCTTCTATAATTGGCAGCAAATGGATATACTCTATCAAAGTACACTCTGATGGGAGTCTTGATCGCTACAAAGCCCGATTGGTTGCCCAGGGATATAAGCAGGAATATGGTATTGATTATGAGGAAACCTTTGCACCGGTGGCAAAAATGACCACAGTTCGTACTCTTCTTGGTGTCGCGGCTGCCCGCAACTGGCCTCTATGGCAAATGGACGTCAAAAATGCTTTTCTACATGGGGACTTGCGCGAGACTGTTTATTTAAAACCTCCACCGGGATATGCTTGTCCTCCAAAGCATGCGTGCAAATTACGGAAAGCTCTTTATGGGCTTAAACAAGCTCCCCGGGCTTGGTTTGATAAGTTTCGTGCAGCAATTCTTCAAGCCGGGTTTCGTCAAAGTCACTCTGATAGTTCCCTCTTCCTACGATGGACATCGAAGGGCTACACATTCCTCTTGGTCTATGTTGATGATATGATTATCAGTAGCAATGATACTTCTGGTATCGCGGCTCTCAAACACCACCCTACTCGTCACTTTCGAATGAAGGATCTTGGTCCTCTTACCTACTTTCTGGGGCTTGAGTTTGTGCGTAATAAATCAGGCATTCGGGTTCTTCAGCGAAAATATGCGAAAGACTTGATCACGTCAGCCAGGCTTGATGATGCTAACTCTTTTGATACACCTCTGGAATTGAACACCAAAATCAGTTCCGATGATGGCACTCCCCTGGATGATCCTTCTATTTTCCGGCGAATAGTTGGGAGTTTACTCTACTTAACTATGACTCGGCCGGATATTTCTTATGCAGTTCATACGGTTAGTCAGTTTGTTAGCAATCCCCACAAACCGCACCTTGCTGCTGCATTACGCATCCTCCGCTATGTGAAAGGGACTCTTGATCATGGTCTCTTCTTCTCTTCTGATAATTCTCTGCAATTATCAGCTTATGCGGATGCTGACTGGGCTGGCTGTCCTGATTCTCGGAGGTCTACCACTGGCTGGTGTATGGTTCTTGGCAACTCTTTGATTTCTTGGAAGTGCAAGAAGCAAACCACTGTCTCCAAGTCTTCCGCTGAGGCAGAATATCGAGCGATGTCCTCTGCCAGTGCTGAAATTATCTGGCTTCGTCGCCTTATGTGTGAATTGGGTATTCCTGTTGGTAGTTCTACACCTCTCCATGGAGATAATACCAGTGCTACCAGAATTGCCAACAATCCCGTCTTCCATGAAAGGACAAAGCATATTGAGATTGACTGTCACTTCATCCGTCAACATGTCGTTACTGAGAAGATATCTCTGCCTCATGTGTCTTCTTTTAACCAGTTGGCGGATATCTTCACCAAAGCACTTCCCAAACACCGTCATCATGATCTAACTACCAAATTGATGTTTTCAATCTCCCCACATCAATTTGAGGGGGAGTGTAAAAGTAATAGACCCAGCAGGCCCGACTCATGAAGTAATAGGCCCATCATGCCCAGCTGGCCCGAATCTGTATAGGATATGTTTTGTAATTCCTGATTTTTCTCCTCTGATTTTTCTCTCTTTGTATAGTATCTAATTGATTCTTTCTTCTGTGTAATATTATGATTTGTAACAGTTGCTTTATTACAGCCTTGATTAAGGCATATTATGATTATAAAAGATTAGTCGATGCTATGAGAAATGCACGACCTTCTCCCACATTGTTCTGTGCTCCTTCTTCTTCTCTTCCACATAATCTGACAGCAGTAGTAAAAGAAGTGCTTTTATTATAAGGGAATGCATGTTGTTTACCAAATTGACAACCAAAACATGTAGAAATGTCTGATACAGAAATGTTGCCAAATACACCACTAGTCAATAAAAACTTCATTTTATTTAAAGATAAATGGCCTAAACGAGAGTGCCAAAGGGCAAAAGATGATGTAGATGAAACAAGTGCGGCAGGAGATATGCTGGTGGATGGAAGATGCAGTGAGTGGAGATAGTAAAGTCCTCCTGATCTAAGGCCGGTCCCAATCTGTGTCCCGGTGCGCGGATCCTGTACAGAACAACCAGTAGAAGAAAATGAGACAAGAAATCCAGATGAAGTCAATTGGCTAACAGAGATTAAGTTGATAGAAAGATGAGGAACACATAAAACATTAGGAAGAGAGATCAACTTATTTGAAATGGAGCCAATAAGGGAGACTGGGAGAGGAGTGGCATCAGCTGTATGGATGGTGAGAGAACTAGCAGGGGTATAACAATTATGAAGTTTGGAAACATCATTTGTCATATGATAGGATGCACCAGAATCAAAAATCCATGTAGAATCAAGAGTACCTGACGGACCAGAAATGGTCATGGCAGAACCAGAGGCTGAGGGTGTAGTGGCCATCTGAGAAGCAGAACCAGTGGAGGAGGTCAGAAACAACTGTTGCATGCGCTCATCAACCATAGCCTGAATCTGAGATGTAAGATCCATTTGCGGAGGCACAAAACAATCATCTTCAGTAACATTAGCCGCATAGGGTCGCTGTGGATAAGATTGCATGGGACCACGACTGAGTTGCGGACCAGATTGTTTGTTCTTATTGTTTGGCCTTTGAGGTCTGATTGGACAATCCCGCTTCCAATGTCCTTTCTTATTACAATAGTTGCAAAGTCATTGGTACCAGAAGTAAAAGAACGATCGTTCTGTTGGGTACTAACATTTGCAGACAGAACATGGGTGGGTTCCACATGTTTCTTCCTTGTAAGAGAAAGCTGAGTTTGTTCTTCCGCCAGAAGTTCTGAGAGTGCCGTATCAACGAAAGGCAGTGGTGTCCGATGTAATAACTGACCACGAACATGTTCAAAATCTGGGCGGAGGGCCATAAGAAACTGAACTAGGCGAGTCTGCTGCCTATAGACTTCAAAGGTGTGAGCATCATCAGTAGTTTTAAAAGTGGGTTCCATTAGAGCCAGTTGATCCCATAATGCAGTCATTTTGATAAAGAAATCATGAATGGAGTCGGTGCCTTGGTCTGCATTTTTGATTTCACATTCTAATTGATACCGTCGAGCTGCATTAGACTGAGTATATAAGCGTGCTAAATAATCCCAAGCAGCCTTAGGATAATTGAATTTAGCCAATTGATTCCCAATAGATGGAGTGACTGAATTGACAATCCAAGAGTTTATTTTCCCGACAGAAGCTTCCCATTCCTCAAACGTATCAGCCTTACTATCTGGTGTAGGGATCTGTTGTGCAACATATTTCCACAGTTTTTGACCTTTGAGGAAATTTTGCATGAGATGGGACCAATAGGGATAATTGGTGCCATCAAGTTTGACAGTGATACCCAAAACAGTTCGATCAGAAGACATTGGAACAACAAAGTTCTCACAGATGGAATATATGTGAAATCCAGTCCCTAATCCAAGTCAGAATGGAAATCCAGCCACAAACCCACAAAACCGAAGCAGATTTTGAAAAAAAAATTCAATAAATAGGTCCAGGCGACCTTGAATTCGGGCACAGATCTGATCTGTGGGCCCCACTGGATGATCAATTTGAAGATCAGATCACACAGTGATCTTTGTTTCAAAAATCCGAAACACCTCAAACTGGAATGAAGGTGATTGCTTGAGAAACAAAAATTCTGAACGGATTTGATGAAAACTAATTGCACAAAGTTGTCACAGACAGATCAGATCAAATGGCCTACCTCAGATGAGCATAAAATCTTGGAAAAATTTGTAGAATTCCCAGGAGTGATTGGCGACCAAGATAGGGAGATTTTGATGACAAAAAAAAAATGATCAGCAAGTGGGCCACCCTTGATCACAGCAGATGCAATGCTTCTCTTAGATGACTGAACTGTCGAAATGCTTTTCTTATGCTTGAATGGACAGCTGATCAGGCTCTGATACCATGTAAGATTATATTGAAACAACCTAGAAGCATAGAGATATGCAGACGAGAGAGAACTTTGCAAGAAGATTTTCTGATTCTTTGTATTGACAATGATATGTATTTATAATACACTGTTGCCTAGATTAGGGAAACTAATTACATAATTACAGGAAATGATTTAAGGAACTAAATCTAATTACATGATTACAGCCTTAACAAAAGATTTGTATCTATCTAATCTAATGACAACTCATACATGGGCTGACCCATAACATGGGTCGAGATGACCCATTAGGTCGAATTGACCTGGTGATCTGTTTCTTTACAGTTTTAATCCACAGAAAAAAGTCTTTTTGAAAATGGATGGCACATGCTCGAGGCTTATTGCAGTTTGGCTGTTTTTTTTCTTATTTCAGAAAGCAAGTGCCCATCTTGCATACCATTTTGTTTCATATTTGCTCTTTCAGTGTTTAACTGATTGTTTAAGATTTTTTATGCATGAATTGCTAGTTGTGTTGTTTAACCACTACTTATTTGGAATCTTCACTTTCTGTATTCTCATAGATGGATTATGTTGGCCTTTTTCCCTTTATATGACTAATTTGTGCTATATAATCTGCAAAAAACATGCACCTTGGAACTTCCTCTTGGAAATACTTGGTGCAATCCAACTCTGATTGGGAACTCAGATGTCACTCTGCACATGGTTTTCACACTCATTATTGATCCTTTGCCCATATTCACTGATTTATAATGAATGTGAAAATCATTGGAACCATTGAATCCTGGATATTATTATGACTGGTTTTGAATTTGAATTTTGGTATCTATTGCCAGCGTGTTATTCACTCTTGGAAAATTTCCACATCTGCATGTGTAGTTGCTTGCTGAGATCCTTTATATTTTTGAGGAAATATTTGATACACTTATTTACTAATTTTTCAGGTTGATTTTGTCATGGAAATACTCTCGAAACTTGTGAATAAGCAGGTAGTGGATCTCTCAATCTTTACAGATGTGGTTCTTCACTTTTTTCTTTCTTTTTTGAAATTGGCATCTGAATAATATTTCTAGGATGTTTGAAATTGGCATCTGCTAAATTGGAGATCTCTCTCTCTCTCTCTATATATATATATATATTGGACACCAATACCAACCAGGTCCATAGCCTGCAGAGAGTTTTAGCCCTGTAACTTGGACACAAATGTTTATCAATATGAAACATGGAAGTGGTGTGTCTGATATGACAATTTTAAGAAGCCCTATATGCTAATCATTCTATGCAAATATCCTAATAAATTAAAATGATTATATAGAGAAATAATCTAAAGGGGAACTTTTCTGTGTGGGCCAAATGGATGCATACCAATCGTGGGGGAAAGAGGGCAACATGTGGGTTAGGGGTAGACCAGAAATGTCCAAATCAAATTATCCTACCCTTCTTTTAGAAGCCTTCAAGTTTCAAGCGTTAGATAAAATGTGTGTTTTTGTTTTCTAAATTCAATGGTTTATATTATTGAGTGTCAAAGTTATTGTGATAGCTGATACATAGAAGGTTTAAGTGTATGTGAAGGTCTGATTCATCATAGGTATGGACAAATGTATTTATTTTTTAAATTTTCTTTTGATTGTTCACACTAGTTGAAACCACAATCTCAAGGTTGCAATAGCATTGTAGCAAGCACCTTCCATTATACCATGGGCTCTTGTCCAAGGATGAAAATAGCGGTAGCGGCGGGCGTAGCGGCCCGCCGCCAAAACGCTACGAAGCGGGGGATACGTAGTGTAGCGGGGATACGTAGCGGCGTAGCGGTGCGATTTGAAAAAATCGCCCAAAAAATCTGAAAAAATTCCAGAAAATCCAGAAAATTGTAAAATGAAAGAATATGTGGTTCTTTTGCAAAAGTAAGTAAGAAAAGGGGGAGTAGCGGTGCCCTCAATATATGAAGTCCTGTATCGCTGTATAAATAGAAAATAATAGTAATTATTAGTTTTTTCACATGTATTCATGTTTCTTAGTCATAGTAATTTAGAAAGTAATGGAAAGCTCATAAAAAAAAAACTAGAATATGAAATAAAGGCATAAGACTTAAGAGTTAGATCATTACTCATTACTCATTAGTGAACATTGAACAATCAAATATCAATACTTCAACATCCAAGGTTCAAATTCAATCAAGTGAATGAACTATGAAGTATGAAGTGATCAACAATCAACATTCATGATTCAACACCAATTTAGAAATGACAGAGTAGAGAGTTAGTGAAGGAAATAGGATTAGGAATACCTTAATCACCACCAAAAGGAATGTCAAGGCGCCATGGTTATCCTCATCATCATCATTGTTTTCATTTCTATTGGCACCATATTGAATTTGATATTGATGAGCATTGGCATCCACAATTCCAAAGAAGGCAGCCGGATCATCATAGGAAATTGGAGGTGGAGGTGGATGTCTACCATATTGCGTTTCACCATAGTCACCATATGAGTAGGATCCTGAAGTTGAAGACTGTTCTTGTCCTTGTACTTGACCATATGGAAAATAATGTGAGGGTCCTTGTCCACTGTAACTAGGGTTCCACGAATCAGTCCATGATGCTGTTTGTTGTCCTCCAACATCTCCACCCATATTTCCTTGCTCATTACCACCTCCAACCCCAAGTGGTGAGTCTCTTCGGCGCCGTTAATAACCACGGCTTGGATCAAATCTTCCAGATGGTAACTCCCGTACTTCCTCTACCGGAACGACATCATCTTCATCATGTTGGTAGTATTCACTAGTACCACCTGTCCCACTGTCTCCTCCTACATCTCCTCCACCATGGCTACTCGAAGAGACGGTGGTGGAACTAGCTTTCTCAGAAGATCCAATAGTTGCAGGTTCTTTCCCACTCCTCGTCCTACTGGACCTGGTACTAGTACCTTCTCCTTGAGGTGGCTGGCCTTCTGCAGGTGCCTCACCTATATCCTCATCTATCAACTCTTGAATCGTTCCTTGAAACCCAGGATCTGAATCTAGCAGTGGATCCTCTATCTCGGCTAGCCATGGGAGTAAGGGATCGTCATCTCTGAATATGTTATCCAAATTAATAGGACAATAAGCAGGATCATCCCTTGCTTTTCTCTCCCTAGTTCTGTTTCTCAACTTCAAATTGTAATGACAGTATACAAGCTTGTTGAGTTTATGCATGGTAAGCCGATTCCTGGCCTTCGTGTGGATCAAAGAGAAAGTGCTCCAATTCCTCTCACAGTTGGAAGATGTTGTAGTTTGACTAAGGATGCGAACAACCGCTCTCCTTAGATGTGGAGCACTCTCTCCATAATTCATCCACCAATCAGCTGAAATGCAAAAAAAAAATATTAGATATTCGTAACCCTCTAGTCCTTCTAATCAAATTAAGATAAATAGATCAAGACTATTTGGGTGGGGTCTTTTGTTCATAGTCATACCAGGTGGGATCCTTCCAATCGATCGTATCACAAGAGGGTCAGCAAAGGTTCCTCTCCTTTGTGTATACATAGATATCTACAATGTGAAAATTAGAAATAAGTCAGTCAACCCCTACAGCATGTATGGCAATTGGCACTTGGCAGCATAATTAAATTCTCTTTTAAGTAACCACCCACTAACCTCTTGTACGGCATCAACTTGATCATCTGCGCTTAACAATCTCTTCAATACCTCCCGTAATCTTACCCGCAATTCTGTATCTATTGCTTCGGTGTGTAGTTCGGCATTTTGGTAATAGAATTCGGGATTCAAAAAATAACCTACATTAAAAATATGTAGAATGTACTGTGAGCAAACAATATAATAAATACATTAGTTAGGAAAACAAAAGAGTATAACTATCAAAGATATATATTAATTACCTGCAGCATGCAATGGATGGTGCAACTGATCGTTCCAACGGGCATCAATAATGTCTATATATTTCTGATGATATCTAACATTTTCCATAATGGCTCGTTTTGCCCGATCCATTGCTTCATATATAAAGCCCATTGTCGGCTTGTCATCACCATCTACAAGACGCAACACTTTAATTAAAGGCTCAAAAACCTTTAATACTTTCTTCACTTTCTTCCAAAATTTATTGTCCCTCATCAAGTTTGGGACTTCAAACTCCGGACCATGAGTTGCATTGCCCCATTTCGAACGAAGCCATTCTTCCGATGCAAACATCTGAATCAGCTCTGTTCTAAACCTTACAAGGCTTTCCATAGCCAGAAAATGGGTTGCAAACCTAGTTAATCCTGGACGTAGCAAGGCATGGTTATTTGTGTATCTTTTCATCAAGCTTAACACCCATGAATGATCATATATAAATCTTGTAATTCCTCTACATGCCTTGATCAATGACGCCACTTTTGTCTTCCTTCCAATCTCTTCCAATATGAGATCTACGCAGTGTGCTGCACATGGGGTCCAGAATAAATGTTCCCTCTTGTCCATCAACATCTTACCAGCTGCCTTGAAATTGGCACCATTATCTGTAACAATTTGTACAACATGCTCCTCTCCCACACTCTCTACAATTTTATCCATAAGAGTGTATATATATACGGCTGTCCGTCTATGTTCAGTTGCATCAACGGACTTCACAAAGACGGTCCCAGCGACTGAATACACCAAAAAGTTTATTAATTGTGTTTGAGTGCCGCTGGTCCACCCGTCACACATGATGGTAACACCATTCTGTTGCCACATGGGCCTAAATTTTTCCACCCATTCTTTTATTTCTCTATATTCTTCTTCAAGGTATTTAGTGCCCACATCATATACGGAGGGCGCCTGTATACCCCGCCCAGCTTCGGCGGCAACATCAAGAATAGTCTGAAAATATGGGGAATCTACTGCTGTAGGTGGTATGTTCTTGTGAATTAGCCATTTTGCTGTAGCTTTGGCTAACCTATCTCTTGCAGCCTTCATTACCCCTTTCACAACACTCGATATTTTTGGTTGTTTAGCTCCCTCTTTTCTATGTGCTAGAGGGGGAGGAACTGCTCTTCTAGTAGAGATAACTTCTACGTCAACATCCCGTTCCCGGGTGCTAAATGCCCTACGCATAGCCCCCCCAATGCCCTTGCCCCTGCTTGGGACAGCAGATGATGAGCCTCCTGCATCATAAAATTTGCTTCCAGCAAATGAACGACGTCCATATTCTTCTTGTTGACTCATGATGGACTCTCGGCGTGCAGCCTCCATTTGTGCATCTTCCTCCTCATCAAAGTATTCATCCCCAAATACTTCATAACGAGCAGCATCAACATCTTGCCGCCTCTTTTCTTTTATCTCTACTTTTCTAGCTTTGTTTTGGCTAAACAAAGCTTTCATTTGTTCCTTTACTTCCCTTGGTACTTCGGTACAGCCTGCAACATTACCAGAAATATGGCCCAAGTGGTGCTTGAATCTTGTAATGCCCCCATGGGTCACTTTCCCACAAAACTTGCATTTGATTTTCAACCTGTTATTATCAACTGCCTCACCAAAGCTCCATGCGGGATCAATATCACGAGGCATTTTCACTTATCAATAGAAGATTGAATACCTGGCTATAAATAATTAAATATGAACAAGTAGTATGTTAAAAATTAAAAAAACAAAGAAACATATTAGAGGAAACATATATCTAACGCTTAGGAATCATTCTCTTGACATTTAATTGGTATTTCATTACTTAAAGTATAATTTTTTTTCAAAAATTTAAAAAATCCGAAAATAAGAAAATAAATTAGAATTAGGAAAAGACAAAGATATGTTGGATTGATCTATGCCAAACATAGATATAACATTGAGGAGCATTTTTCAATACATTTGATTGGCATTCCATTATTAAAAATATTTTTTTTTTCAAAAAATAACAAAAATCCGAAATTAAAAAATAAAAAAAGTAAAAACACAAGCAATATATGTTGGAATGATCTATGGAAAACATAAATATCAAATGTAGGAACCATTTTCAAGACATTTGATTGGTATTCAAATATTAAAAAATTTTTTTTTTCAAAAAATAAATAAATCCGAAAATAAAAAATAGAAAAAAAATCAACAAACATTCAAAATGTGATGGATTGATCTATGGGGAACATAGATCTATCATTTAGAATGCATTTCCAAGTGGTTTCATGGGTTGTCCATGAGTATTCACATTTTTTTTTTCAAAAAATAAATAAATCCGAAAATAAAAAATAGAGAAAAATCAACAAACATTCAAAATGTGATGGATTGATCTATGGGGAACATAGATCTATCATTTAGAATGCATTTCCAAGTGATTTCATGGGTTGTCCATGAGTATTCACATTTTTTTTTTCAAAAAATAAATAAATCCGAAAATAAAAAATAGAGAAAAATCAACAAACATTCAAAATGTGATGGATTGATCTATGGGGAACATAGATCTATCATTTAGAATGCATTTCCAAGTGATTTCATGGGTTGTCCATGAGTCTTTACATTTTTTTTTTCAAAAAATAAATAAATCCGAAAATAAAAAATAGAGAAAAATCAATAATCATTCAAAATGTGATGGATTGATCTATGGGAAACATAGATCTATCATTTAGAATGCATTTCCAAGTGGTTTCATGGGTTGTCCATGAGTATTCACATTTTTTTTTCAAAAAATAAAACAATTCCGAAAATAAAAAATAGAAAAAAATAAAATAAAAATAAAAATAAGTGTGCATGATGAAAGGGAAACATGGATCTCATCATATTACAAGACAAGGAAGCATTTTATAGTACTTAGACTCTTAGAAAGACATGAATAGATGATCTCAAAAGTTAAAAGACTAGAAAAAAATCCAAAAGAAAAACATACCTAGATGGAATGGAAGCTTGGGCCTTGGATCTTGTAATTGTTTGTGTTTGATTCCTTCCAATTTGATGTTAAACACTTGTCTTGTAGTAAAATCTTGAAAATGAGTTGAAAATTTGGAGTTGGGAGGCTCTCACAGCAGTGAAGGGGGAGTTACTTAGACAAAAATAGTGAAAAAGGAGTGCTAGGGCCGGCTGGGAAGGAAGGGGGGGTTTTATACCCCCAGCCGCAACGTAGCGGCCGCTACGTTTTGTGGCGGCCGCTACACCTATTTATCGGCCGCCACGGCCGATACGGGTGCGATACGGTCGTGGCGGCCGCTATTTTGCACCTAGTCCGCCACGCCCGATTTATCGGCCGCTACGCTACGTAGCGGCCGATATTTTCATCCATGCTCTTGTCCATTGGTGTGCACAATTTGAAGTTCCTTTTTTCGAAAAATAACCACCAATATGCTACTAAAACATAAAAATGAAATGAAGTATACCAAAAATGGAAAATACCAAGACGAGGAAAAATCTTCATATGGTCTTCATCTATATAGAGAGAGCCTACGACAAGGTACCTAAATATTTGATTTGGCATGTTTTAGATAAAAGGTGTGGCTTAGGCGTTTCAAGTGACTATGGTTTTGCATCAAGGGTCAGCCGTAAGTCCTTATCTACTTGCATTGATTATGAATGAGTTAATTGCTCATATTCAAGTGGAGGTACCTCAGTGTATGTTGTTAATAGGTGATATAGTGTTGTTTTATGGAATTTAGTATTATATGCTACTCTTTGGAAGCTTTGATTGGAGAGAGAGAGAGAGAGAGAGAGAGAGAGAGAGAGTCCAGAAATAAAAAGCAAATATGCTGGGGAGGTAGTCGAGCCCATTGTTTGGACTATGTCAGGGTAGGTGTGTAAGAAAAAAGAGTTTTTCGGTATCTCATTGGAAGATTTTACTAGGTCTTGGGCTTAAGTTTTATTGGGGGGCAGCCGTACAAAAACTGTGCATAGATTAATGTGGATTCATCCACCTTTTGGAATTTTTAAGCTAAATTTTGGAGGTAGTTTTTTACGAAGTGGTCAGCGAGTTGTAAGATACCATGTACCAATCCAAAAGT
Organism: Litsea cubeba; assembly: GCA_012931725.1. Taxonomy (NCBI): domain Eukaryota; kingdom Viridiplantae; phylum Streptophyta; class Magnoliopsida; order Laurales; family Lauraceae; genus Litsea; species Litsea cubeba. The sequence continues at coordinate 132,581,678 of CM022944.1, forward strand.
GTAAGCTGATAGGTGGAAGGCCCAAAAAGGTATATGAAGCCCTATGAAACTCATTACTTGGGCAATGTCGGATGTGGGACTTTCCCATCACTCCCCCTCATGTGTAGGCCCAACAAATTTCATGGACGGGCTTGCCACGTGGGCTACACAAGAATGACAGGAATTGACTCCGATACCATGTACCAACCCAAAAGCTTAAGCTAATAAGTGAAAGGCCCCAACAGGTATATGAAGCCCTATCAAACCCATTACTTGGGCAATGTTGGATGTGGGACTTTCCCAACAAAGGGATTGGTGGCTTCATTCACGAATGAAATGGCAATGTTAGGAATTTTTCAGGGTAAGTGGATTCTTCAGATGCCAATGAAAGCTAAAGTGTTGCTCTTCTGATTGGGGTATCGTGAGTTGCGTCAAATTGGAGGTTTTAATCCTATTCTTGAAGGTGATTCTTTTTCATCTTTTTAATGGGGTCTTGGGAAGGCAATTCATTCTTAGAGGCTAGCATATTCGGTGGTGGAGGTGTAGGATATTTTTGTAAGATACCATGTACCAACTTAAAAGTTTAAGATGATAGGTGGAAGGCCCAAACAGATATATGAAGCCTATCAAACCCATTACTTGGGCGATGTGGGTAGTCGGACTTTCCCCAAACACTCCCCCTCACGTGCAGGCCCAACGGATTTCATGAACGGGCCTGCCAGCTAGGCTACACAAGAACGACGAGATCGAAATCCGCTCTGATACCATGTACCAACCCAAAACCTTAAGCTGATAGGTTGATGGCACAAACAGGTGTATGAAGGCCTATCAAACCCATTACTTGGGCAATGTGGGATGTGGGACTTACCCTAACAATTTCGAGCCATTTGGGTGCTTTTTTTTTAGCATATAGAAGAGGCTAAATTTGATCGCAGATGTACTCTTGCTATGGCAGGAGTTTTTCGCTCTTCTATTTCTTTCAATGAATAGATTCTTTTATTTTTTTTGTTCGTTGTGGTTTTGTTTATGAAATGTTTGCTTGGTGAAATAAAATTTTATATGTTATAAAAAAAAAAGAGCAGATGATATAGTGTTGGTGGGTGAATCAAGAGATGGTTTGAATGTGAGACTTGAGAGATGTCGGGAGGTGTTAGAATCCAAGGGATTTAAAATAATTTGTACAAAGATAGAAAGTATGTAATGTAACTTTAGTGAGGATGTACAAAGAGCTGAAACTACCACAAAGAGATTTCATTCTGATACATTGGCTCGATGATTACTAAGGATGGAGAGATTGAAGAAGATGTTGACCATAGGATAAGAGCGGGATGGTTGAAATGGAGACTTGCTTTTGGAGTGCTATGTGATCGATGCAGACCAATAAGATTGAAGGAAAAATTTTACATGATAGCAATTAGACCAACTTTGACCTATGGAGCAAAATGTTGTCCAACAATAAGCAACACATGCATAAAATGAGTGTAGTGGAGATGAGATTTTGAGGTGGATGTGTGGTAGTGGTTGTAAAGATAGAATAAAAATGAGCGCTTTTAGGAGCATTTAGCCATTTAGGGGTTGCATCAGTATGTGATAAAATACGGAAAACTTGTTTGAGATGGTTTTAACATGTCCAATGCAAGCTAGCTATGGTACCAGTGAGGAAAAGTTTTTCGATGTAGGTTGATAGCCCCCACCAAGGAGAAGGGGTAGTAGGGCAAAGAGGATGTGGATGAAAGTAGTAATAATAAATCTGGGGAAATGAAACCTATCCGAGGATTTGGCTCAAGATAGATTAGAATGGAGAAATAGAATTCATGTAGCCATTCATTTAAAAAAAATAAATAAATTTAATCTAGCCAACCCCAACATTGTTGGGATAAGGCTTTGATGAAGATGATGATGATGATGATTTTTCCCTTTCTATCTAGAAGCTTAAGGTGTGCATGCACAAGTAGAGAATACCACAAATTTTCTAGGGAGCCTTGTCTTTTAGTGGATTCCTTGAGGCTCACATTGAAGTAGTTCCTTAAAGAAAAAGGTGTTTGAAACCCTCAACTGATAATCACCGTTGTTTTGAAGTCATCTTCATCCAAAGATAAAAGTGTGACATAAATATGCAAGGAAGACTATTTTAATGCTTAGTGATATTTGGCCCAACACAGCTCACAGGATAACAGATCCATGGTCTGCCTTAAAAGAGACTGGTTCCCCTCCAATGTACATTTTACCCACCTGTGTCAAAACTTACGGATCTGATATCTCTATATTGGCATCACCTTTGCCATCATCATCATCTGGATATATTTTACTGACTATCCTAATAAATTTGTATAGAAGTGTCAGCAAATGGCTTCAGGGAATTTTGGTATAGAACGTGATTTCTTAACAATGTTTTATGCGTGCATGTAGCTCAGTTAATGTGGGAAATTTGCAATTCTTTTCTCTCTTTTTTTTTCTTCCTTCATTTTTAATGGTTGGGGATTTTGGTACTATTTAACTAGTCATCAGGGAGAACACTTATTTCATGAGAAACTGTCTACAGATATGGAAGATGCCAAAATTGTGGGTTGGTTTCTTGAAATGCGCTTCTCAGACGCAGCCACACTCTTTTCGAGTGCTATTGAAGGTATAGATTATCTGTCTATTGAATTGCTCCATGTTCTGTCCTCTTTTTCATTTATGGGTTCTTATGCCAATCTTCTGCTTGCAGTTACCTCCTGCACAATTAGAGAGTGTTCTGAACAAATATGCCAGTCTCAGAAGTCCACTTGCTGCCCATGCAAGCCAGCCTAGCATTAGAACCTCATTACCAAGGTATTTATTTCTTTTATCACATTGACCATCCACGCAACCCTTCATTCAAATGCATTCAGGCTATTGAGAATGACGCGCAGTTCTCTTAGCAAGTACTATTTCCATCATCTTATATCCTATGATACCCGGATACGGCAATTTGCCTATGGTACCCGTACCGATACGGTCCGATACGGATACGGGTGCGGGATACAGAAAGATACGGCTGGAGATGTATCTCAGCTGTATCCCAAATTTAGGGGATCCCTCTCTCTATTCAAACAAAAGGAAAAAAAAAAAACAGAGAGAGAGAGGAGGAGGAGGAAGAAGACCCCTAACCTGCTTTGATTGGGGCTGCTGTTGATGCCAGTCCTCTTCTCCTACGTGCTCTTTTTTTTTTTTTCATCTGGAGCTTGGAGATGGGGTGATTCTAAACTCACCCACATGGTTTGCTGAACACACCCACCTTTTAAAAAAAAAATACACATTACGAAAATTCCCTCTTCCTCTCCTTCTCTCTCCCTCTCCCTGCTCCGGCGACCTCCGGCTGGGAGGGAGCGACATAGAGAAATGGAGGGATAGAGAGAGAGCCTGGAGGGGGAGAGGGAGATGGAGAGGGCGGGAAGGGAGGGAGGCAGAGGGAGTAAGGGAGAAAGAGGGAGAGGGCGGGTGGAAGGAGAGGGGAGATGGAGCTGGTGGGGTGAGAGAGGCAGAAAGAGAAAGGGAGAAGGAGGGAGAGGGAGGGCTAGAGCTTCCAGATATCTGGTCTCCGTCGAACAATTTCACCGATCGGGCGATCTCCGAAGGGGAGACCTACGCCACGGTGGCGACGAGCAGTCCCAAACGGAAAGCGGGAGGAACTGGGACAAATGGGTCTGCGAGGTGCGACGACGGAGAAATGTAGCCGTGCATATCTTATGTGCACGGGGTTGATAAACCGTGCAAATGAAAAATGCACGGTGTTTCCCAGCCGTGCACCTTACTATGTGCACGGCTCCGAAACTCCGTGCACATTTGGAGAAGACTGCGATCTGCTCACGGATATGATCAACCATGTAAATGAAAAATGCACGGGATTTTCCGGCCGTGCACCTCTCTATGTGGACGGCTCCGAAACTCCGTGCACCTCGGGAGAAGACTGTGATCAAGAGAGGGCGGAGAGAGTTGCAGGGCGGAGGGGAAAATGGAGATGGAAGAAGAGATATGGTGTAGCATGGACAGAAAGAAACAAAGAAATGAAGAGGGGGGGGGGGGGGGAATGAAGGAGAGAGAGGGGAGATGGAGTGGGCGGTCGCAGAGAGGGAGAGAGAGATGGGTGCGCAGTGGGGTGGAGAGAGTTGCAGGGCGGAGGGGAAAAATGGAGATAGAGAGGGTGAAGCAGGGAGAGGAGAAGATGGCGAAGAGAGAGGGAGATGAAGAGGGTTGTGCGCAGTGGGTGCAGGTGGCAGGGAGGAAGGGAAGAAGGCTGGCAGAGGAGGAGAACGGTGATCAGGGGAGAGAAGATGAGTGTATTTTGGGTATTTTTTGAAAAGTGGGTGGGCACAGCAAAAAACGTGGGTGCATATAGAATCTCCCTTGGAGATGCCCAGTGAAAAGGGCTTCATTCTTACTTTTTTCTCATCCGGAGCGTGGAGACGCCCAGCGAAAAGAGAAAGTATCCCACCTTTTATAAAGAAGCATGGTACGGGCCACAAAACTTTTGTTTTTCTTTCTTTTATTAACATGGGCTATTGTGCCACTCAGTCGACCCACTTTTCTTCTCTTTTCATTTCTTTTTGATAGGATGAGCTATTGTCCAGTGAGGCCCACCTCATAAAAAATTTAATCCACATAGTGGGCCTTGCAATGTTTGAGCCCTAAATTGAAATAAAATAATATTTTACATTAAATAAATTCCTAATCAAATGTTTATATATATATATAAAAATGCCGTACCGTATCTGTATCCTAAAATTTTGAAGTTAGCGTATTGAATCCGCATTCCCCGTGTCTGTCCTTATAGCTTAAATCTGATACATTTGAGCTTTTAGTTGAAACTAATGGCTCATGCTGTCTTGAGCCATCAGTATAATTCTTTTTCCTGTGACCAAAGACGCAAAAATCGAGATGAAAATTCTTTGCTCTCATGTACAAGTAGTTGGTTAAAAGCATATTTAGTGATCTGTTAATTAGCAGTAAGCTCGAAATGTCATAGAACAGTCTTGGTTGACATGGAACTTGACTTGCAATCTGTAACCTGACTCAAAATTTGTAAAACCAGATCGACGCTAGTTGTTCTGGGTCTTGCTAATGAACCACAGGCACCACGATCATACATGTCTTCTGCTGCCCTGCATGCTTCGGACACGAGCTCTTCAGTCCATGGTGCAACCCTGACGTGATGCTGGCTGCCACAACTCCATGGTTCTACACAGCACCATTTTCAGTCCTCTCAAATGGAAAGGGCATTTACTGATGGGACCAATTTGCCGTTACAAGAACGGCGAAAGGCGGATGTCCTATGCCACAGCTGATAATTAAGCCACACCTGGTCTTTATAAAACTGGCATCAACAACAGGTGTGATTGGGGGCAAGGTATCTATCTCTCTTGGCGAGTTCATTTTTCTTTCTACTGGCCTTGGCGCCAGTGGGTGTACCATAGCTGTATCCATTAATTGCTTGCAAGGGGTTCATTAGATTATGTATTTTTTTTTAATATATATGTATAATTTCTTCCTCAGTTCTTTGTCTGTTCAATCCAGAACATGTTCAGTGAGAACCTGTTTTTAGTTGGTTCTGTAACTTGTAATTTGGAATGAGCTTCGATTGACTTGAAAGAGAAAGGGAGAAGAGAAAAAAAAAAAAGCGAGGGAAAAAGTGGTTGATGTTGTGTTGGAGTAGGAACTCGTACATACATGATATTTTTTTTAAAAACAAATTCAAACTAATAACTTGCATTCGGCCACGTCCAATTTGTTGCTTCTATTATCTGCATCATTTTTTGTTTGATGGAATCTAGACCCAATCAACGCACCCAAAGGTTGGTGCGTGCATGTGTCATGCATGCCATAAATCCCATAAAGAAAGGGGTCACCCAAATATGGGGCACCAATGGTCAGTAGGTCTGATGTATTTTTTTTTTTAATTTATTGAAATCGAGCATTTTATCGATTTATTGGTTGGCTTTAATCTGATTGGAGTGAAATCTGAGCCGGCGCTATAACGAGTTAAGTTTGGTTTGGATTTTTGAAATGGGCCCTTTGGCTGCCCTCTGGGAATTGGATTCCCTGCCTAAAATGTTATTTTGTATTTGGTCGTTTCAGTCAATTATTATTTTTGGAGTGTATTTTACACGTCGCAAACTTGATGACCTCCTATTGGAGATCTGGGCCATTTGGTCGTGGTTACAAACGTTTGTATTTCCTGGCTGTTTCACTGTCACTACTCTAGTAGGCTTTGGTGATAAATTCATTTCCTAGACTCCAAACTTGGGGTTGTCCCAATTCGTGGAGGGATTGAATAGGCCTTGAAGGTACTTATAATGTGATCTTATATTGAATAAGAACTTTGATCTTAAAAGAATGTTTTTTTTTTTTAAACGGTAACAAATATTTCATTAAAGAGGGAAAAAAAAAGAGTACATTATAATTTTAAAAAATGAGTTGGAAGGTGCACGTGAGAAGCACCAGCCACAACTCCAATTACGAGATGACATCCACCCAAGGAATTAATTTATCCACATCTTGCTTTGCTAGCACATCTGCCATTGAATTGGCGGATCTAATCCCATGACGGAAGAAGACATTAATGTGAGGTGAAATCTCCTTAATTTCATTGAAGATGAATTGAAATTTTCATGGGTTAGGCTTTTGGTTAGATACCAACGCAATCGCATTTAAAGAATCACTTTCTAAGACAAGAGCACCACTATATCTTGTTGAGAACAATCTAAGACCTTCGAAAATTGCTAGCACCTCCGCTTCATTAGAGTCGCACACACCAACATGCTTGGAGAACATAAGAACAACATCACCCTTGCTATTGCAAAGCACTCCTCCAATCCCTGCCGGGCCCAACTTACCCCTTGAAGCATCATCAACATTAAACTTTAAAACTCCATAAGGAGGGGGACTCCAAGGAATAGATCTCCTCTCCTTACGCGGGCAACATCCCATGCAAGCTCCCCAATTAGAAAGAATATCATCAAAAGAAAATTCGAAGAACTCCTTTCTAATCAAAGCCCATGACGCAATTCTGAAAGCGATTTTGGATATCAAAACTTATAATGAGGAAGAAGAGCTTCTGAATATCCTTTCGTTCCTTTCCTTCCAAATAGACCATAAGATGGCAAATAGGATTATCCTCCACAATACCCTACTGCACCCTACAAAGCACCCTTCCAACTATGATTGAACCACCTCTGTAATATTATTCGGGCAACACCAAGTAAGACCGCATCTCCCGATAAAGTTGCTCCAAACATAAGACGCCACCTCACAATGAAGAAAAAGATGATTGCCCTATGAGTTTTAATTTTTATGAAAAATGTCCAAATGAAACAGTGCTTTTTTGGGGAAATAAAAAAAAAAAAAAATCACCACCTACAGACCTTACATGGGTATATATAAACGGGTAGATTGGAATTTGGTAATGGGCCGAATAAGGATTTGTTTTCACCTTGACCCGCCTGGTATGATGAACCTTTTTATAATTGTTACTCAGAAGTAGTAGTAACCCAGTTCAAGCAATACATATGATAGGCAAATGATCTAGTGAAAGATGGCTCTCACCTCACCTGTGATTAAGTTGCTCCCCACATAAGCTGCCCCTGCGAAATGGAAGAAGCTCAAATTTGATAACAGCCTAAACTTGAAATCTGGCAAGCACTTTTGTCTTTTCATTAGTATCTTGATTGTCTATTACCATTAATATTTGTGATCTTGCCCATACGGCTGCCTTAAGACCTGATGTTTAACTGTTAATTGTTGAAGTTTAAAAAAAAAAAAAAAACTCCTACAGAACTATTGCTACAACAGAGGGGGCTAAAAAGTTATAAAGGGGAGATTGTGTGACATCCTAAGCCTGTGAGATATCATACAAATAACCGTGCAGGGATTTTTTAAACTTCAACTATGACAGCCAAATGACATGTCTTACGGCAGCAGTAAGATGGAACTCCCTCAAATGTTTTGACCGTCTATTATCATTAATGTGAGCAACTTTCCATGATTCGTTCCTCTGTAAAATCTAGAAAGTCAAGCAAAAGGGAATCTGTACCAATTTCAATCAAATAATGGAACGTCGACACCAAAAGCTAGAAGGTTTAATCGAATCTTTCAACTACCCCAAGAAAACCCGAGGCATACATTATGAAACTCAGTTGAGCCATACTACTCGGATTCTCTTACACTGTCCAGATTCTTGGGTTGGGTTTCATTAATTGAAGCATCAGTTTCGGACTCTGTATCAGCCATGTGAAAAAACCACTACGTGTCGCGATAAGACTGATTTAAATTATTGTGTCAAACCATGTACCAGCAGTGAGGAAAACTATGGCCCCATTGACCATTTCAGATTTGGATGAGTCAGGTTCGAGTTTGGCCCCGACCCAAACTCGTATCTAGTTGACTCAACATGTGAGAGGATGTTGATATCTCAACAATTTTGTAGGCTACTTAAGTCAAGTTATGACTTGCATTATGCATTATTGATGGAGATGTATCTATTTGGGAGTATGTATTCTGGTCCCTATATATATATTCTTGAAAATGATACTCAAATTATTCCCTTGCATACAAAAGGCATCCAACAAATAGCAAGATTCCAAAAATTCCACTAATATATGGGAATACATCACCTTTTCTTTAACATTGACAAACCTACAACAGAGATCCTCAAAGAAAAATCACAAGAAGCTCAACCCTGTCACTTCTGTTTACTTTCCTCCTCTTCTTTTTTATATTCCTTTATAAAGGAAAGAGACCCAAAGCTCAAAACCCAACTTCCAAACTATCCTCCGGTCCATGGAAACTGCCCATCATAGGAAACATGCACCAACTGTTAGGACCACTTCCGCATCACAGTCAGACCCTCTGGGCACGGACCTCTTAATTATGATGCACTTAAGTCTAGGTGAGATGTCCACCATTATAGTTGCCTCCCCAGCAATGGCCAAAGATATTCTGAAGACCCATAATCTCAATTTCTCCGATAGGCCACACCCCTATGTAATGCCCCCACGATTGTGACCCTACCTGAAGAAGGGCAATTAGAAGGGTCTAGATTTACAATGTAAGGAATACATGAGTCCCACACTACAAATGAGTTGTCTAGATTCCTAGGCTTATAAGTCAAACTTCGTCTTAACTCAACATGAGGTCTTTTAAAATCGTGTTGCCCTAAAAACCGTAAAAACTATGGAGTTAAAAGTAATCGGGCAAGAGCAGTACTAGGATGGGTGACTATCTGTGAAGATATTCACTTACGATTGCACAGATGTCAATGACAAACAATATAATTGTGAGGACCGCTTTCCGGAAGAAAAACAATTCTCTCTGCATTGAGGGAGATGGTGAGATTGACAGGGGTTTTCTATACCGCCAATTTCTTCCCTTCATGGAGATTCCTTCCTTCCATCTTTTTTTTTTTTTTTTTCGTAGAATGAAGTCTTAGATGAAAATTGTTCATCGGAAGATGGATGGGATCTTCGACCAATCATTGAGAATCATAGGCAAAAGATCACGATTCACGACAAAGACTACTGGGGGTGGATCAGACTCAGAGGGCAAAGATGAGGATTTGATAGATTACCTATTTCATGTATGTTAATTCATTGAGTCTCAAGTTTCGGTCATACTGTAGTTGGACACAGAAAAGTATGAACTGTATTTACCTATTTAGGTAGCTGCAACATAGTCTCTGCATGAGAGTGATTTTGTCTTCCAAGTACCGCCATGTTATCTATATAGTGGTCACACCATGATATTAAATTCCTTCGTGAAATTATGGGTACCAGTGGTCTGTTTACAATTATATTTGTGTACTCTCATCATAGTTACAACCATCATGGGAGAATATATATATATTATATATATATATATATATATATTTATGTAGTTTATGTGGATTATGCCATTTTGCTAGGATTCACTGTTAGAGATGTCATTATTTGATTCGTATATGTCTCATACGTTTATGTGTGCTTAGTTGTAGACTTAATTTATCATCATATGATCACATGTCTTTTTATTCACATTGGATGCATCATGTTTATGTTTATTATAATTGCTCTGAGTGGCATTATAGGTGACAACACGACCCTTACCCTTATATAGGAGACTGAGGTGATTGAGGAGACTCCTCAGGGATTGAGTAAGTAGACTTCTGATGATGTTATTAAGACATCTGACTACGTGAGCTTAGTCACAGAGGAATGGTTTTGGTTTGATGGGTGTATTGACCTTTATTGGTCAGTACTTGGGAGAGTTTCTTGTGGATAGTTATATGATAGACTTGTTGGTTTTGGGGATTGTATATACAACACTTTTCTTCATGTTGTAAACTTAAACACTCCTATATTGAACATACTTTCTGACTGTATATACTCTGCATATGCTGATGTACATAGCTAGCTACATGTTTATTGTGGTTCATACAAGCTCTTGCAGAAAAATTTTAAAATATGTTTAAAATGCATGTATCCTTACACATGATATGTTGTAGGCATAGTACTCGCCAGTTTGGTAATTCTACTAATAGAGTCAAGTGAACTAAAGATAATTTTAAAGAAAGAAAGAAAAAAATATAAGTGGGTTATTTTATTTTTAGTTATTTGTTGTGGAATCTTTTTGACTTTTTGTATAGAAAAGTGAAGTTTTTTTAGATTTTAGTGGATAAAGGTAGTTGCTTTTTTACTTTCTTTTTAGAAAAGATAGGAGTAGTTTTGAATAAAGTGCATTTGATGTGATATCTTGTCTGAAAAATGAAGGCTTTACTTGACATTTATTATATTAGTAAAGTGTCAAACTAGTCATTCCCACAGTACGTACTTACGTCTCGAAACTGGGATCATTAAACTAATCCAATTTGGGGCCTTGACAGGCCATAAACCCAACAGTAGTTGGGTCAGGTCTTGGCTCAACTCATTTACAGCCTAGTTGTTCCTAGCTCTTCAAAGAGAATATAGGAAAAATGCTAATCTGTCAAAAAAATTCTTTCGGGGAGAAAAAATACCACCAATGTTCACTCCTTTTTTTAGGACATCTTAATAGTGGGGACTGAAACCTCATCTGCTACCTTGGAATCTTCATAGTGGCTGAGTTAATGTGAAATCTAATAGTGATGGAGAAGGCGCGTGTCAAGGTGTGACAAGCTCTTAATGGAAAGGAGAAGGTGAATGTTAGAGACATTGAAAGCTACTTGAAATTAGTGATCAAGGAGACTCTCTATGGAGAAGGGGCTGCAGGCACCCTCCTCTAGCCTTACTTGTCCAAAGGGAATGCAGGGAGAGGTGTGAAATAGCCGGATACAAAGTATCTGAAAAGACGAGAGTCATTGTCAAAGGGCAATAGTAGGAAGAGACCCACGAAACTTGGATGATGCTGATAGCTTCACGCCAGAGAGATATGATGGACCTTTCATTTTATTTCAAGGGGAGCCAACTGTTCATCCCTTTTGGGGCTAGTTGGAGGATATATATATATATATGTAAGTGCACAAAAATTCACGAACCCGGTGAGGGTGGTGTTCTTGAGACTCACTGAGGAGGACGAAGACTGAGGCTCCCCGTCTCCTCGTTGAAGGTGGAAGAACCGATGCCTGAGAACCTGGAAGAAGGAGAAGAAACAGGTCAGAGGACCCTGGCTGTGGGCAGCGCAGGGCTCTCCGATGCCTAAGTCAGTATGAGTACTGGACAGTAGGAGGAGATTTTGGGGGAGAAGGTGATACCAGTGTGGTTCTTTCGGACGGGAGAGAGAGCGCCCTTATTGTTCTGGTTTGGCCCCTTTTATAGAGGAGGAGAGGAGACAAGGAGGTGACTCTGTCAGGGAGCTATCCCATCGTGGCATGTCGTGTCGCATCGAGCCATACCCGGGCGTCTGTGGACGCCGCTCTGTCAGAGGACGTGGGCGGTATGGGAGGCTCTGTCAGAGAGTATGGGCGTGCCCTTGTCTTGTCGCGCGTGCTCTAGCGTGCTTAAGTGTCCAAGGGTGGACAGCTGTCAGGCCCTGCCTTGGCTAATCCTGGCATCCTGACCGAGGTCGGGGAGTGCTGAGGTCGGGGGGCGACCTTGACGTGGCAGGGGACCTTGCAGGAACGCCGAAGTGGAGTTGTGCAAGGGGCCGAGATGAGTCTCTGGCCGAAGTGGGAGCACTCGGCCGAGCTGATGGTCATTGAGACGGGCCTTGCCGAGATGGCCTAGCTGGCGCCGGAGCATGAGATAGAGCATCCGGCCAGTCATCCGGTGAGTTCGAAAATATCCCCACACAATATATATATATATATATATATGGCCAGTGGCCAACTTGGTGTATTCCCATTTACTACTTCTCTACCACTTCAACTGGGAGCTCCCCAGTGAGACGGAGCCAAAGGATCTCTAGACATGACTGGGACCTTTGGAGTAAGTGTTATGTTACTAAAAGGAACACTTCTCTACTTGCTTGCTCATCGCTTTAATTCCTTTGCCTAGCACGTCAAAAGAACATTGACCAACAAAGAAATGCACCAGCTGCTACATACACTATATGAAAATCAGATGCATTTGTAGCAAGAAGATAATAATAATAAGATGCATTTCAAAAGTAAAAATAAAATGGTAAACATTTCAAACATTCTCCCTTTATTTCTCTATTTAGAGTGAGAGGTAGATGCATACAAATAGGCCAAACAAGGACAGCATAAACTTCCAAGCACTTAATTTTTTTTCAGTTTCTAAAAATGGTGGGGCCAGGCCAAATCCCTCCTTCAACCTTGCATTATCATAAATGACCAGGCTCGGGCCTCACAATTATAACCCATGTCAAGCTTGCACCTCATACTGGCCTGTGTTTCTAAGGTCGGACAAGGTCTAGATATGCGTTGGCCGAGCCGACCTGGCCCATGAACACCCCTAATAAAAACGATCTACTTCCATGGATTAAAACTAAACTGATGGTCACCTTTATATATTTATTACACTTCACCATTTAGCCCTAGTGTGTGGTACCCATGTAGGACCTACATCTACTTCCAAGTTTGCTATTATAATTTGGCAAATGCAATTGTTAGTTGTTAGTGGTTACCAATCAAAAAACAAAAGAAAAAAAAAGTGGGGGGAAGTTTGCCTCCTGTGGACCATGATGGTGCACTTATTTGACTCCTACACAGAACTAGCATCTAGGATCACCAAATTATAGCCCACAAGGAGAGAGGTATAAAGTAGGCTGTAGGCCAGGCATCTAAAATAAAATAGATGGCTGACACAATAGGTACACTACACCAACCTCTCCTCTAATTATTTATATAGCCTGCAAGAAGAGGGGTATCAACTATCAAGGGCTTGCTTGCTCATGTTTATTTCTACTGACCTTGGAGCCGATGGGTGTACCATAGCTGTATCCATTAATTGCTTGCAAGGGGTTCATTCATTATATTATGTGTTTTTTAAAGTATCTATGTATGTATAATTTCTTCCTCGGTTCTTTCTTGTTCAATCCAGAGCATGTACAGTGAGAACCTGTTTTTAGTTGGTTCTGTAACTTGTATTTTGGAATGAGCTTCTGAGACTTGGCAGAGTAAAGGAGAAGGTGAAAAAAAAAGGTGGGGGAGGAGAGAAACAGGAGTTGCTGTTGTGTGGGAATAGGAAATAGTGCATACATGATTTTTCTTGAGAAAAAAGCTGAATAGTATTGGGCACACGCCCAATTTGGTGCATCTATTATCTCTTGTCATTTATTTGATGGAATCTAGACCCCATTAACGCACCCAAAGAGAGGTGCGTCCGTGCGTCATGCATTCCAATAACCGGGGAGGAAAACCCACCCAAAGGAACCCACCTTAAATTGAAAGGGCTTTGGTTTAGTGGTGGACCAAACTACTTGAGTCTGTAGGTGAGTCTGATAGGCACGCCATCAGATTGAACACTGATAAATTGTAATATATTTTGATTTATTTTAACTTTTTTTATTAATTTTTGGATGGTTTGGATTTTCGTAAAGGGGCGACATATGGATTTGTTTTCACCTTGTCCCAGCTGGTATGATGAAACTTTATATAATTTTTCTCAAAAGTTGTAACCCAATTCAAGCACATACATTGCCCTCTCACACATCATACCTCTATAAATTGACACAAGCCTTTTACCAAAACGAAAAAAAAAAAAGACTCAAGCCCAAGTTTGGCACTCACCCAGCATCACTCATTTTTGGGTTGAAATTTAAAAATATGATGCCTTCCTCATGGGTGAGGATGGCGGTCATGCCTCTTATTTTAGTAGAGAGAAGTTCGGTGCTTTATCGGATTCATATATCATCAGCCGACCCCGTCACTCTCACTGACCCCCCTTGCATTGGTACCTACCTAATTTATCACTTCTCTAAATTATACTCACCGTTAAATAGAATCGCATAAAAATTACAACATAAGAAATCATTGAGATTTTGAGAACCTTAAATCAATATTTGTGATGGTCCAAATGGGATGATCTCTTTTGCACAAATTCTAATAAACAATGTTCCCTTTCCATCACACTATCGTCCATGATTGACAAACATTTTAGTAGAACCCATTAGGGGCTTCCATTTTTACTTCATAGAAACCACAAAAAATTACCTCTCTATACTTGTACATTTGTATCATATATATATAGTCTTATTCAATAACAATTCAACTTGGATGGTCCATCTAAAAACGTGACAATCATGGGTCGAATGATATTGCTATTATGAGTCATGAGTTTGTATTGGTGTGTGAATAGTCTAACTATTTCAGCTCCTTGAATGTGTGTCCTAATCATGTAGTAATAGAGTGTTGGAATAGATACTGCATTCCAAATAGATTTTAGGAAGAAAAAAAAAAAAAAAAAAAACAACAAAAACAAAAACAACTTGCTCGGTTGGATCGTCTCAACCCGCACTTTGAAATGCGACAAGCAGTTTTGTCTTTTCTTTAGTGAGCAACTTTCCATGGTTATTAATCAATACCATGTAAAATCTAGGAATCCTCAAGGTAAGGGGAATCTTTACTAACTTTAACAGAAGTTGGAAAGTCAAAACCAAAACCTAGAGAGGTTAATCGAATCTTACACCAACTATAACCCAATTGGGTTTCGAGGCATATATTCTGAAAAGGGTCGAGTCATATTGCTCGATTGGGTTAGATCCTGTCCAGATAGTGGGGTTGAATTCATCAATTAAAGTATCGGTTTTCGAGCTTTGCTGGCCCAACCCAAACTCATATCTAGTTGACTAAACATGTTTTTACTTTAATCAGTAACAAAAGATTTCATTAAAAAAAGAAGATACAAGAATAAGACAGTCATACAAAGACCAAAACAAAAACTTATGATTTAACAGTATTATACCAAACAACAAAAGCATCACAAAGCTGACTAAACATGTGAGAAGATGTTGATATCTCAATAAATTTATAGAAGAAAAATACATTTCATTACTTAAATCAACTTATCACTTGCATTATGCATCATTAATGGAGATGTATCCATTTCGTAGGTAGGTATTTAGGTGCCTAGTTTTTCTTGAAAACGATACTTAATTATTGCCTTGCATACAAAAGGAATCCAACACCATAGCAAGACTCCAAGAATTCCACTTACATATATGGGGTTGCTCACCTTTACAACAACATTGACAAACCCACAGCAGAGAATCCTCAAAAAGATCCACGCCAATCTCTCCATGGAGCTCCAGTTCTCTCCCCTGCCTCTTCTGTTTACATTCCTCCTCTTCTTGTTCATGTTCCTGAAGAAAGGAAAGAGACCCAAACCTCAAAACCCAACTTCCAAACTACCCCCTGGTCCATGGAAACTGCCCATTATAGGGAACATGCACCAGCTGTTAGGACCACTACCACATCAGACCCTCAGGGACTTGGCCCAAAAGCATGGACCTCTTATGCACCTGAGTCTAGGTGAGATATCCACCATTGTAGTTACCTCCCCAGCAGTGGCCAAAGATGTTCTTAAGACACATGATCTCAATTTCGCCAATAGGCCACAGCCCCTATCTGTGAAGATCTTCACTTATGATTGCACAGACATAGCATTCGCTCCCTATGGCGAGTACTGGAGACAACTGCGCAAAATTTGCGCGCTAGAGCTCTTAAGCACAAAGCGCGTCGAATCATTCCAGCACCTTAGAGAGGAAGAGGCGTCGAATCTCATTCGATCCATATACAATGAGACAGATTCTCCAATAAACTTCACTCAGAAGATCATGTCAATGACAAACAACATAATTGCAAGGGCTGCTTTCGGAAAGAAAAACAAAGATCAAGAAAAATTTCTCTCCGCATTGAGGGAGACGGTGAAATTGGCCGGGGGTTTCTATTTCGCTGATCTCTTCCCTTCATGGAAATCCCTTCATTTTCTTAGCAGAATGAAGTCTCAGATGGAAATCGTTCATCGGAAGATGGATGAGGTCTTTGACGACATCATTGAAGATCATAGGCAAAAAATTGCGGCAGCGCAGACTACCAGGGGTGGATCAGACAGCAAAGTTGAGGATTTGGTTGATGTTCTTCTGAGAATTCAACAGCATAGGGAGCTTGGTTTTCCAATTACAACCGACAATATAAAAGGTGTAATCTATGTAAGTATATGCTTCTATGCTAGTCATCACAAGAAAACCTGCCAGTAAATTCATCCTAGCAATAGTTCCATGAGATGTTAAAGTGATACTTCTCACTTTAGATGGTGTATTGTGGGATTAGAATCCATCATTGCTTAACAAGATTATGTTTCTAAGCTTCCTTGAAAAAAAGAAATAGCTTTTATTTCTCCCCCTCACCCCACCACCAAAAAAACAAACAAACAGAAGATCCATGCATGGACCAATGGCAGAGATCATGTGGTTAATGAATCTTTTTTTACCAGACATGTCGACCGAGGCAGATCTCATTAGGGTCCAAGGTTAAACTTAAGTGACTTATATATACAATATCGAAGTATATTATAAAAAGTATATTGTTGTTAGGACCACTACTGCACTACACAGTCTACACCATCACAGTATTTGGTACGCCAGGTCCTGGGCTGTAATCTAAGACCCAACCATGCTAAACATGGCCACAAACGCAATATTAGTTGGCTTAGGTCCAGTTGGGTCTCAGGTTTTGGCTCAACTCAGTCTACAGCCTACTTCTTGTTGTTCCTAGATCCGGAAAGAGAGTATTGGAAAAATGCTATCTGTAAAACCAACTTCAAGTCACTTCTTAATTTTTTTTCCTTTTTTTTCAGGACATCTTCATAGGTGGGACTGAAACTTCATCTGCTACCTTGGAATGGGCCATGGCGGAGTTGATGAAAAACCCGAGAGTGATGGAGAAGGCGCAGGGCGAGGTGCGACAAGCTCTCAATGGAAAGGAGAAGGTGGATGTGAGGGACACTGAAAAATTAGAGTACATGAAATTAGTCATCAAGGAGACTCTAAGACTCCACCCTCCTCTAGCCTTACTAGTCCAAAGGGAATGCAGGGAGAGATGTGAAATAGACGGATACGAAATACCCGAAAAGACAAGAGTCATTGTGAATGCATGGGCAATAGGAAGAGACCCGCGAAACTGGGATGATGCTGATAGCTTCAAGCCAGAGAGATTTGATGGAAGTTCAATTGATTACAAGGGGTACAACTTTGAGTTCATCCCTTTTGGGGCTGGTAGGAGGATATGCCCAGGCATGACTTTTGGGCTGGCCAACTTGGTGTATCCCCTTGCACTACTTCTATATCACTTTAACTGGAAGCTCCCCAATGGAATGGAGCCAGAGGATCTGGACATGACTGAGATCTTTGGAGCAAGTGTTACTAAAAGAAACAATCTCTACTTGCATGCTTATCCCTTTAATTCCTTTGCCTAGTAAGTCAAAAGAACATGGACCGACGATGATATGCACCTGCTACACTATATGAAAATCAGAAGCATTTTGTAGCAAAAACAGAAACAACATTTCCCTCATTCTCCCTTTATTTATTTTTGTGTGTAAATTGTAAAGTGAGAAGTTCACGTAATCATGATTGGTGAACGAATCGCCTGCAAAATTTTCTCCTAGACTATGCCATAGATGTTAAAATGGTCAGTCGACCCAATCGATCCTAATAGGGGTGAGTTTGGTAGTAGTTTTTTTTTTCTTTTTTTCTTTTTTTTTTTTTAGAATGGAATTTGATTCTTGTTGTGCTTAACCCAATCCATCCTAATTAGTAATTGATGTATATCACTTATGTCAGCTTTTTACACAATACTATTGTAATTCAATTGATATCAGATGTTCTATAAGAGCATTAAGTCACATGCATGTGTGATGATATTTTATTTTATTTTTTTGTACCCGTCTATGAGGCTAATACCTATAAAAGACCCCAGCTATGGGGAAAGAAATCAGCTCCCGCACAGATATAACACCCGCTTTTATCAGGGAAAAAAGCCAGCTCACACTTCCTAATAATCGATCCCGTGATAGTTGGGTGGGAAACGGGATATCCAACCAAGTAGGTGATCCCTGTTCCCTTTATCCTCCATGGATTTGAATTTGGTTCTTGACAAGATGAAAAAGAAATCTTTTTAAATAAAAATCAATATTTTCATACCCGAACCCATTCTGTAACCGCCATAGGTCAGGTTTAGTATTACAAACCATATATAGGCCCGTTATGGGATGCAGTATGTATCAGTTCAGCTGGATTTGGGTTTATCCCCACCTTTATCAAATCATCCCCATTGTCATCCCTACAAAAGTACAAATCAACCTTCCTCCCCATTTACAACTGCTGTAATTTAATTAGAAAGAGCACTCCCTTAACAGGACCCTTGTAGTGGTGTTAATTACTTCAAATCTGGGGTACGTGGTTATGAGTTTATATATTGTGATCCGACTTGGGTCCAGGGGTAGATTCAAGTTTTATTGCCTCACCCCATTAATAACTATTTTAGATATTTTCTAACAAAGTCTAAAACAAAAAAAACTATGTGGTTTAATAGCAGATATATTTTGGTTGATATATATGGAGTCTCTCATCATTTCAATGGCTTGAAATCTTTGGATATAAAAGTGAGAACTACTTGTAAATTTAGGCGTGGGTTTGCTCCCCACGTCTTGTGTTTCAAATCATCTTTGCATCTATCTGTTGTTCGTTTGTGCAGGTTTAGCGAGTGCCGGGGGACTATTCATTCCTATTGATCGAGTCAAAAACCTCATGGATACCACATCATTATAAATAAAAAAAAAAAGTATTTAAATGAAAGGTTTCATGTGAAGGATCCAAAATTGAATAATAAAATCCTACATACTTATAGGAAAGCAGGACCATATGCTACTATAGTTGTGTGTAGAATAAGTGCCTGCCATGTTTCATAGGATGACCTTTTCAAGGAGAAATTTGTCTGTGAACCAAGACAACTTTCAAACTTTTTTTTTTATAGATTGGTAATAACTTATATGATTGCAGACCTGAGTAGATGTGGGCCCTATGTAGGTACCACCACAACGGCCAAATGGTAAAGGGTCATAGGTAAATATATAAAAATAAAAGTGACCATCATTTTAAACCGTGGAAGTAAATCGCACCCAGTGTGTACCTGGATCAGTACGTACTATTGCAACAAGGAGAGAGATATCAAGTGGGCCATAAATAAATACATCTAAGAAGAATAGATCGATGGCTAACAAGAGCATGTAACAATGATTTAGAATAAATCACTTGCACACAGGTTAATTAGTAGATCATGTCCCACCTATGATGAAGGCCACAAGAAAAATTGTAAAGATGTCGACATCTATGAGAGTGACCCTCTCATGCGGATTTGAGCACAAGTAAGATCTGGGTGCTTATTCAAATGATGTGCACAGAGGAAACAAACATTTCTTCCCACTCAATACTAATGTTAAATAAACATCCACAAAACAAGAAAACAATATAGCCAGCCATGCTTTCAACTTTTAGTGAAGGGCCGTCTGGAAACTATAGCCTCACTTGATGAGAACCAATTAAATTACTAATTCTTAATTTCTAATTTCTAATTTTTATGTTAGGTAAAATTATATATAAAAATAAATGTCTTATTTCATGAGGTAATTGGAGCCCACTTTAAGGATTGTGGTAATTGGGGTCCACTTTTTAAATTTTCTAATGTAGAACCCAACATTTGCTTCATTTTGAGAATTTTATGGGGTCGTTTTCGTCTAAAACAGTTGTAAATTTTACCTTGTCTGCCTCTGTCCGTTTTAGCTAAAAAAAAAAAAGAAGCCCCTCTTAGCTCACTTTTTCTAAAAGCAAAAGCTCTAATTTGTTATAATATCTAAAAATAAAAAATATAATTAGAGGTTTACCAAATGCTATAATATGTATAGAAGCTCTAAATTATAAAATAAGAGCATATTTTTGGAGTTTCCATATGCCCTACTAAATAAACCAAATGAATATAAATTACAAATATAAATAGGATATAAAACTTCTATCCACCAAAATAAATAAATAAAAAGATCATATAAGGATGTTTGTCATTACATGATTGTCATGTTTCTAGAAGCATGATCAAATGATGGGTTGCATTATTAATTGGAGGGCTTTGCAATTAGGATGAGTGTCAAAATTGGATTGTTATGTGCAGGGCTTAGATTGATCTTGGGCATGTTTGTTTACATGTGTGGTTTAGTACAGCCAAATATCACATCAACATAAAAAGTAAGATAAAGTTTGTAGTGAAATAATATATGTATCTTATTTGTAAGAGATAAAAAAGTAAAGGTGAACGTAAAGTTTAATTTATGAGGTGAAGTTTTCTGTGGAATGGTAAAGGTAGAACTTATGGCAGCTAAAAGTTTACAGTACTACTCTCTTTTTACCATCCAAGAATGGGAGAGTTTAGCCCCTGTTTGGCATGTCTATTTTTTCCCTCTAAACCTCTATTTCTCTAAAGCATGTAGAAGTTTTGAAATTAGAGGTGTTTGATAGTGATTTATAGCCTCTGTACACTCTAGAGCAAAAGCGGCAAAGCCTCTAAAAAGGAAATGCCCCAAAATTGGGCATGTAGAAATAAGAGGCAATGACTCTTGAAAAAGCAGATGTGGAACCCAATTTTGATGACAAAAATGACCACGACGGAATTTTATTGTCAATGAACTTCTCGTTCTTTCTGCAACTTGAAACCACACATCTCCATGAAAGAGGCTAGAAGGGAGAACGGGGAAGAGGAAACAGATAACGGCACATGTCTACTGCTTTGTAGTGCTTTAAATCTTACAAATGATTGCTACAACATAGTTTGACATTCCCTTTAACATTTGTATATAATGGTCTTTAGGTAAATACTACTTGGTTGATGTTGGTTACACAAATATGGAGGGTTTCTTTCTCCATTTCAAAATGTTCGCTTCTAGATTTTCACGGTGTTGCCATTCCTCATACTAGAGAGGAGCATTTTAATAGATTGCATTCATCCTTGAGGAATGTGATCGAGCGAAGCTTTGGAGTAAGCGGATGGCTCCTTATCCATTTCCTGTACAACGAAGCATCGTTGCTGCAATGGCTATGCATAATTTCATTAGGAAAGAGGATATGGATGATCAATTATTTTCACAATTTTCAGAGGATGATGCCCAAGTAAAGCGTCACACTGTTGGGGAATCACATGGAGAAAACGCTTATACATTTGATATCACAGATAGGACAGAGATTGATGCCAAGAAGAATTCAATTGCAGATGCCATTTGGCGAGATGCTTCTTTTGATGTTTGATTTTTATCATCTTATGTCATGGTTCTGGGTTTTTTTTTTTTTTTTATCATCTTATGTTATGGTTTATCTTATGTCATGCAACATGGAGTGATGGTATGTGATGATGGAATGATGGAGATAATATATAATTGTATTTGAAGTTGTAATTTTGAAATTGTTTACAATTTACAGGCCATATTTTGATAGAAATGGTTGTAGTTTTCAAATGATAAGAGATTATAATGTTATGGTATGTGTGTAGAGGGCATATTTTGATGAAAATGTGCATAAATTCATTTTTTACATAATGACAGAAGATACCCTCTAAAAAAAGACAAACCCCTCTAAAAAAGGGTAAAGAGAGGGCATACCAAACGGTCTATTTGAAGTAGACTCGTTCATTACCAAATACGTTTTTTTGTTCTGTCCTCTTTTTATTATAGCTCTATTTTGAACGGTCTATCAGAAAAAGAATAGAGACGCCAAACAAAGTAATAAATAAAAAAAAAAAAAAGTGACTGCTGTCTGCTGGTCTCGCTTTACCATTGCAAAAACAAACATACCCAGACCTAGGAACTTTGGAATGCAAGCAGCAGTTCTATCTTTTCATCTCTATCTTTTCACTATCTTTTATTTTAGTGTGAGCAACAACCAACTGCAATTAATTAATGTCATATTGCACATGATCAAGGAAACCAAGAAAAAGGGAATCTATACCAACTTTAATTAATTTAGTGGAAAGTGTTTTTTTTTTTTTTTATAACACCAAATTCTAGAAGGATTGATTCAATCTCACCTCAACTAACCCAATCTCACCCGAGGCATATATTCTGAACCTCTGTTGAGCCAGATTGGCTCACATGCAGTTGGATTGTGTCCATATTATTGTGTTGGATTCATTAATGGAAGCGTCCGCATCGGACACTGCATCAGTCAAGCAAAACCCGGACATGTATCACCGATAAGACCGATACAAAATTATTGTGTCAGCCATACCAATTTGATTTCATGTTCAGCTGAAAGAGTAAATTATAGACCCTAACAACAATGATCAGATGCATCTTTTTCACAGTAGGTCATGACTTCTTCATATAAAAAAAAAGGTTTCTTCTTGATTCAGAGAGAGTGAATGATAATAGACTTAGCCTAGATTTTATTTCTTGCTATTTAATCAAAAGCCCAGCAGCATCTAAAGAAGTTGAATTTTTTGACATGTCTAAAATCTGAACTCTTCAAAACTTTGTGGGCACCCTTGTATGTAGTGAAACTTTATCAAGCATCATCCACTCATCTAGGATAGATTAAATAGGGATATGCATTGACTTTGAACTGTCAAAATCAAAGATTAAGATCATTTGAACAAGAGTGGCATTTGGAAAAACCTAATCCACATCAAGCCCTTCCCATCCCCTTTTACCATGGAGGACATTAACACAATCACCACAAAGTGGAGTGTACTTTAAAAAAAAAAAAAAAAAAAAACTAATTTTTTTCTTCCTTCCTGTTGGTGGTTGATGCCACTGCCAGGGCAGACGTGCCCTCCGCCCAATATTATATAATAAGGTTGAAACAAATTAGAGGAAAACGATACTTGCATTATTCCCTTGCATACAAAAGGATCTTGCAAATGGCAAGACTCCAAGACAGTTAACTAATAAATGGGAACAGACCACCTTTCCTCCAAAAAGAAGCCCATAGCAAACGATCCTTCAAAGATCCACCATCTTCTCACATATACCAATCCATCCATGGAACTGCAGTACTCCACTGTGTCTGTGTCTGTGTCTCTCCTCTTCACTTTCCTCCTCTTCTTGTTCATGTTCAAGAAGAAAGCTTCCAAACTACCCCCCGGGCCAAGGAAACTACCCATTATAGGAAACATGCACCAGCTGTCAGGACCACTACCACATCACACCCTCAGGGACTTGGCCCATAAGCATGGACCTCTTGTGCACCTAAGGTTAGGTGAGATATCCACCATTATTGTAACCTCCCCAGAAATGGCCAAAGAAATCATGAAGACATATGATCTCAACTTTGCCGATAGGCCACAGACCATGGGCGTGAAGATCTTCACCTACAATTGCGCAGACATGGCATTTGCCCCCCATGGCGAGTTTTGGAGACAACTGCGCAAGGTTTGCGCGCTAGAGCTCTTCAGCACTAAGCGCGTTGAATCCTTCCAGTTCCTGAGGGAGGAAGAGGTGTCGAATCTTATTCGATCTGTATATGCTGAAATTGATTCTCCGGTAAACTTAAGTAAGAAGATCTTGTCAATGACAAATAACATAATTGCAAGAGCCGCTTTCGGTAAGAAATGCAAAGATCAGGAGAGATTCCTCACTGCATTGAGGGAGGCAGTGGCATTAGCAGGGAGGTTCCATGGGACCGATTTCTTCCCTTCATGGAAATTTCTACACTGTTTTAGTAGAATCAAGTCACAGATGGAAATCGTTCAACAGAAGTTGGATGGGATCTTCAACGACATCATTGAAGATCACAGGCAAGAAATCATGACAGCGCAGACTACTAAGGGTGGACAGGAGGGCAAAGACGAGGACTTGATTGATGTTCTTCTGAGAATTCAACAACATAGGGAGCTTGGTTTTCCAATTACAACTGACAATATAAAAGGAGTTATCTTTGTAAGTATATACAGCCATGCTAGTCACGAGAAAATCTGACAGTAAATTCATCTTAGTAATATATACTATATAGTTCCATGAGATGGTTAAGTTATAGGAGACATTAGTCTGATCTCACAGGATCAGACAGATCAGATCAAGCAAAGCAGGGTCCATCCCATATTGCATGGGACATGTCAGATCCTACATACAAGGCTACAATCAAGGATGCAATATGGGATGGGCCTTGCTTTGCTTGATCTGATCAGTCTGATCCTGTGATTGGACTAACATTGCGTTGCTTGACAAGAATGGTCTATCTAAGTTCTTGAACAACAGAAGTAGCTTTTCATAAGCCCCCCAGCCCCCACACACACACCAGAACAGGAAAAACAAAAAAAAAATATTTTCTTTTCTAGACTAGCTGCTAATTGTTAGGGCTGTCAGTTGAGTTCAGTTTAGGTCCAGGTCTTAATACCATGATCCAGACATGTTGGCACAGAAATATAGGCAGATTTGGTTAGGGTTAAAGGTCTAGCTTAAATAAGTTTACATAATATGAAATTATAATATAAAACGTTTATTGTTATTAGGACCACTACTTCACCATTAAAGTATTTGTTCCACCAAGTCCTGGACTCCAACCTGAGACCCAACCATGCTAGACATGGCCTCAAACCCTAATTCACCATTAAAGTATTTGGGTTAGGTCCGCTTGGATATTGGGTCTTAGCTCAACTTACAGCCCTACTTGTTTCTAGCTCTTAAAAGGAGAATCTTGGAAAATTGCTGTCTCTAAAACCAAGTTCATCTTTTTCTTCCAGGACATTTTTATAGGAGGGACTGAAACCTCATCTGCTACCTTGGAATGGGCCATGGCGGAGTTGATGAGAAACCCAAGAGTGATGGTGAAGGCACAGGATGAGGTCCGACAAGCTCTCAATGGAAAAGAGAAGGTGGATGAGAGAGACACTGACAAACTAAACTACCTTAGATTAGTTATCAAGGAGACTCTAAGACTGCACCCTCCCCTAGCCTTACTAGTCCAAAGACAAGGTCGGGAGAGGTGTGAAATAGCCGGATACGAAATACCTGAAAAGACAAGAGTCATTGTCAATGCATGGGCAATAGGAAGAGACCCACAAAACTGGGATGATGCTGAGAGCTTCAAGCCAGAGAGATTTGATGGAAGTTCATTGGATTTCAAGGGGGCCAACTTTGAGTACATCCCTTTTGGGGCTGGTAGGAGGATCTGCCCAGGTATAACATTTGGACTGGCCAACATGGTGTATCCCCTTGCACTTCTTCTCTACCACTTCGACTGGAAGCTCCCCAATGAGATGGAGCCAAAGGATCTAGACATGACTGAGACCTTTGGAGCAAGTGTTACTAAAAGAACACATCTCTACTTGCATGCTCGTCCCTTTGATTCCAATGCATAGAGAGAAGTCAAAGGAACAGGTCCCCAAGCTGTAGTTCAGCTGTTAAGGGACGTGAGTGTGTGAGCTAGAGTATGTGAGTTAAGAGTTCCCAATGTAGCAAAAAAAAAAAAAACATCAATGTACCTGCTTCGTTACATGAAAAAAGATGCATTTTCAGAAAGTAAGAATAAATTGGTTAGCATTTCCCTCATTCTCCCTTCTATTCCTCTGCATTGAGTGAGAATTACATGCATGAAAATAGGCCAAACAAGGGACAAGGACAGCAGAGACGTAAGGAAGAAAAAATCACATACTACTCTTCCTTCAAGTTTCTAAAAGTAAATTACATTTTCATGAAAGAGCACTTCAAGAGAAGAGGCACACATAGCGAACGTAGCAATTGTATTAGGTTGAATGATTAGAAGGTATGGCCAACTTGATTTCTGATTTCTTATAATGATGGGTCACTACGAGTTGTAGGAGCGTAATAAAGGAACTAGAACTCTATTCCTTTCCCGCTTCCCCACGGAAAATCAATTCTCAAACAAGGGAAATAGATCTAAACCCTTGCACTTCTCAGAAATTAAAAAAAAAAAAAATTGTCTTGTGTAGTGCGTGCAGGCACATGAGTTCGAGTCTCTTCGAAAGCAGAATATAAAAAAGGGATTTTTACAAAATAATTAAGCTTAAACTCTAATTAAACAGTTATAAAAAGAAAAGCAATGAAACTAGTTCGTATATTTTTTTTTGACAATTATACCCCAATTGACGATATCGTCAATGGTTAATGACGATATAGTCAACCAGCAATTCATCTCATCCGCAACACTCATTTTCATTTTCATTTAGCTTCCAAATCAATCTCATGTACCAATCTCCATCACCACTCCTCCAAGGCTCTCGACTCACACAGACCAAACAGCTCCATCACGATTCCAAATCCCAACCCCCTTCAAAGCCATCCAGATAGCAAACAAAGTTTCATCCTACCATAACACCCTTCTCTGTTATCTTTTTTCTCTTTTCTGTTTCTCCATTCTTTCTCCCCCATCACAACATGTTACCACCATCCAATCCTCCCAATCAAACATGCCCTCAAAATCTCATCTTCATTGTAGGATTTTCTACGATGAAAACAAGAGCAAAGAAATATAGGAAATGTGAATTTCTGAATCTCTAGAAAAAAGAAAAGGAAAGCATTAGGGCAAGCCAAATCTGAGAATACACACATCACTTGCTCATAAAATAAGGGACCAGGGTTCCTTGAAATGAAAGGGGAAAATGAGAATCTGCAAGACGAGCTCAAGAAAGTGACTAGAGAACCAGCACCATCACCTCCTTATCCTCCTGAACCATCGTAAAAGAGGAAGAAAAAAGGTTGCAGGAAGAAAAAAAGTTGCAGAAAGTTGATGATATCATCAATAGGGGTAGTTTCATCAAAAAAAATATACACGAACAACTCTGCCGCCATTTTATGGGTTTTCTTCATAAAATCGTTTAATGTAAGTTTAAGGCTAGTTTTTTCATAAAAATCCCTATAAAAAATGGAAGAATTGTCATTTCATGCGAGGGATCTATAAATTGAATCATTTCATCCTATTCATAGCAATGCAGGATCACTAACATGAAGCGAACCACACCGACTAACGAAGAATGGCATTAATAGTGATACAGGTAACCTGGGTGTGTTTCACTTTCACAGAAGAAAAGATGAGAAACTAAAATGGTTACAAAATTGAAGGTTTATGTCTAGGTTAACAGACAAATTTTCCTCATGAGCTATAGAGGTGCACTTATTTTACCCCTACACAGAACTAGCATTGGAGAATCAAATATCATGGCCTGCAATGAGGTATCGAGTGTCATTCTCATAATTGCAGAATACAAGAATGAAACAAGAGTCCTTGGAAAACTTTGGAAAACTGATTGTATTAATTTATGTGTATTCTCTTGGAGAACAACCACCAATATAAAGGAATTTACATGCCAAGGCTCTTTACAAAGGAAACTAGCCAATTACAATAATTACTAATCTAAGTTAGGAAAGCAATCAATTAAAATATGTACAGCTGTTTCAAGCATTGACCAAATCAAATCCACGTGATATGTAGCTTGTTGGACTGATGGGCCTTGGGCCCCTTCATGGGTTGAGGGCCAACTTAACCCCCCCCCCCCCCCCCTCTTCAAATTGATGTGGGAGAATTAACGAGCATCAATTTGCCAACCAAGAATTGATGGCGAGGTCGGGGAAGACCTTTAGTAAGAATATCAGCAATTTAAAGCTCAGTGGAGACATGTGGAAGGCTGATGACATCACGTTTAAACTCATCACGTATGAAGTGACAATCAACCTCGATGTGTTTAGTACGTTCATGAAAAATCGGATTTCCAGTAATCCAAATTGCACTTGTATTATCTGTATAGAGGGGGGTAGCTCCTTCTGTGGGAAATCCAATGTCAGAGAGCAAACCGCGGAGCCGAAGTATTTCGGAGCAGGCAACAGACATAGCTCGGTACTCAGCCTTGGTAGAAGATTTTGAAACTTTATCATGTTTCTTGCATTTTCAGGAAATCAAACTATCACCCAAGAACAAACACCATCCGGTGGTTGATTTGCGAGTATCCGGACAACCAGCCCAATCAGCATCTGAATAAGCTATGAGAGAAAGAGGATTGGCTGATGGAAAAAACAACCCGTGAGTTAGTGTGCGAATAAGGTAACGAATGATGCGACGAATAGCAGCCAGATGAGGTGACAAGGAGTAGTCATGAACTGACTCATAACGTTGACCGCAAAAGAGATATCAGGACGGGTGATCGTGAGGTAAATCAAGCTACCCACTAACTGGCGATATGCGGTAGGGTCCGGAAGAAGGTCGCCCTCCTCTTTACTGAGTTTGACATTCAGTTCGATCGGTGTATCGACTAGAGCGGAAGAAGTAAGGCCAGCCAATTCAATAAGATCAACCGTGTATTTGTGCTGATTGAGAACTATACCTTTAGGCGATTGATGAACTTCAAGACCAAGGAAATAGTGTAAGGAGCCGAGATCCTTCATTTGAAATGTCTAATGAAGAGAAGCTTGGAGTGCCTGAATCATTTGTGCATTGGACCAGTAATGACAATGTCATCAACGTAGACCAGTAGTACAGTAATCTCAGACGGAGCATGATGTAAGAACATGGAAGGATCATACTGGCTAGGATGAAAATCCAAACGGAGAAGAGCATCTTGAAATTTCTCAAACCATGCGCGAGGAGCTTGCTTCAGACCATAGAGGGAGCGACGGAGCTTAGCAACCATACCCTTCTCAGATGAGGACCCTGGAGGCAGACGCATATAAACGTCTTCTTTGAGATCACCATGAAGAAACGCATTTTTGACATCCATTTGATAGAGAGGTCAAGACTGGGATGCAGCAACAGCAAGGATTATGCGTACGGTGGTCATCTTGGCCACGGGAGCAAAAGTTTCATCATAATCAATGCCATATTCTTGCCGATTTCCGAGAGCAACAAGGCACTCCTTATATCGATCTAGAGTGCCATCTGATTTTAACTTGAGAGAAAAAATCCACTTGCAGCCAATAGGTTTGACACCCACAGGAGAGGGGACAATATCCCACGTATGATTTTTCTCTAAAGCATCCAATTCATCTTGCATAGCCTGGCTCCAACATTTGTCCTGCACAGCCTGAGAATAGGATTGGGGAATGGAAGAAGAGGACAAAGTGGCCATTAAGGTAGTATGAGAGAATCCATAGCGGTCGGGTGGTACCGAAATGCGAGTAGAGCGACGCAATGAATAATGTCCAGATGGATCAAATGCCGGAGGTGGACCAGAGGCTGGAGGAAGATCAGGAGGGGGATCCCTGGGAGGCGCGTCTTTGTTCCGTCTGTGATACACAAAGTTAGGATTAAAGCGAACAACTGAAGTGTTGTCTGAAAACCAGGTAAAGATACCAAGGAGGAGGAGTCAAGAGGTTCAAGGTGTTTTTGAAAAAAATGCTAATTTAAAAAAAAAAAAAAAAAAACGACATTCCTAGAGGTCCGCAAGTGACGAATGTGAGGATCGTAGTAGAGGAACCCTTTCTGGAAGGGCGCATAGCCTAAAAATACACACTGAGCAGATTGGGTGGTCAGTTTGTTTCTCTCAGAAGGAAGCAAGTGCACAAAGCAAACGGAGCCAAAAACATGAAGATCATCATAAGATGGAGATGCATGATACAATCGGTAATATGGGCTCTGATTTTGAAAAGAGGTTGAAGGCAGACGATTTATAAAATGAGCTGCCGTAGCCAGTGCCTTAACCCAAAAACGGGTAGGAACAGATGATTCAAGAAGAAGGGAACGAGTGACATCAAGCAAATGTCGATTTTTCCTTTCAGTGACTCCATTCTGCTGAAGAGTATAAGGACAAGTTCTCTGAGAAATAATGCCTTTGTTTTGCGAAAACGTTTAAAAATCAGAAGACACATATTCCCCGCTCGAATCAGATCGCAAGATTTTGATACAGGTGGAAAATTGATTCTCAACGTAAGCTAAAAAAATTTAAAAAACTGTGAAAACATCAGATTTGGAATGTAGAAAGTAAACCCATGTGAACCGACTAAAATCATCAATAAAAGTCACAAAATATTTGTAGTGAGCATGAGAAAGAGCTGGAGCAATTCCCCATACATCGCTATGAACTAAATCAAAACACCGAGTGCTGTGTGAAGTGGAAATAGGAAAAGGAAGAATTTTGCTCTTTCCCATTTTACAAGTAGCACAATCAAAAGGTACACAAGAAGATAAGCCAATAGATTTATTTAATAAACCAAAATTTAACATAAGGAACAGCCTTGGAATTAGGGTGTCCGAGTTTTTTATGCCACAATTGGCAGTTATCTCTAATAGAAACACAAAACACATCATTGGCAACTCTAGTCCTAGAAAGATTAGAAAAATCTAGCGGAAACAAGCGTCCACACTTAGGTCCCCTCGCGATCTCCTTCCCGGACATCTAGTCCTGCACAACACAACCAGAAGAAGAAAAAGATATGTTACAATTATTTTCAACAAGTTGCCTGACTGACAATAGGTTTGAACTTAAATTTGGACAAAGGAAAATATTTTTCAATGGGATGGGACCAGGGATGTCTCCGATGGCAATAATGGTAACAGTGCCTCCATTAGCAGTTTGGATTTGAAGATTACCATTGTAGTGTGTCACAATGGAGAGAGGGTTACGAGAATATGTCATATGAATCAAGAAACCAAGTAAAAGATGGAGACGAGGTACCTGAGAGACCAAAAGCAGAAAGGGCATTGACAATCATTTGCTGAACCAATTCAGGAGTCAGAGAAGATGAGGACCCAGACTGTGAGGGTGCAGATGTAGAGGCAGGCATATCTAAAGAAGCAACATAAGCATGCGGAGTCGGAGATTGTGGAGGCTGATACGGCGGAGTCGGAGATTGTGGAGGCTGATACGGCGGAGCCTGATACTGTGGAGCCTGATGCTGAGAAATCTGATGTTGGGGAGGGGAGTGATGCTGTGGAGTCTGGTACTGTGGAGTCTGACGTTGTGGGCGGCGGCGACATTCAGAGATGATATGTCCCGACTTTTTATAGTAACTACAGACATTCTGTTTGCATTGAGATGCAAGATGCCCAAATTTTTGATAACTGTAGCATTGTGTTTTGCTTAAGTCTCGAGGCGGAGGCTGAGAAGACTTAGTGGCTGAAAACGCGACGGAATAGGTCTCAGTCTTTTGTTGAGCTATATGGGCTGAGGTTGAAATGCGTTGTTCCTCGCGTAAGAGTTCATTCAAGCAAACATTCAAGGAAGGTAAAGGCGTCCGATTCATCAGGGCCGATCGGACACTTTCATATTCAGTGCGTAATTTCATCAAGAATTGATCCCGCTGACTAAAGGCCTGAAGATCGCGAATCACGATCAAAACGTCGGCAGCCACATCTGCATACTTAATACTATCGTATTCCGACCATAGGGTTCGGAATCCTGAATAGTAGTCTTGGATTGACAATGTCCCTTGTGCATATTCAACAATCGCACATTCAAGA
Organism: Litsea cubeba; assembly: GCA_012931725.1. Lineage (NCBI taxonomy): Eukaryota > Viridiplantae > Streptophyta > Magnoliopsida > Laurales > Lauraceae > Litsea > Litsea cubeba. The sequence goes on from CM022944.1 coordinate 132,613,466, forward strand.
TGAAATTGACGTGCTGAGTTATCTTGATGGTACACTTGCTTCAGATATCCCCACATGTCTTTAGAGGTGGGGTAAGGTTTGAGGTTCATTATCAGATGTGGTTCGACGGAACCCAGCATCAATGTTTTTATTTTTACATCTTTAGTAAGCCAGGCGGATATCTTCTTCTCATCTTCCGTGGGTTTAGGGTCAGATCCAGAAATATATCCCCACAATTCCTTAGCCTCAAGGTAAACCTGGAACTGAAACGACCAGGCGGGGTAATTTTTTCCCATGAATCGGATCAAGGTAACCTAAGATTTTTCCATCTTCAATCGTGATTGCAAAATCCAACAACAGTGAAGAGATGAAGTCCAAATGTTGATAACAAACTGTGCTAGGAGTGCTGAAAAAATGTGAAAAAAATCTCCAATATTCCTAGAAAATCCAGGCGACCATGTCTGGATAGATCTCTGATGGTGATTTGATGATCAAAGGTGGGCCACCATGAAAATGAGATTGCCGCAGTGTCAAACTCCTTGAAACAGATCCTTGATCTGTCGATCTTCACAAGAGAGATTGATTTCTCTCTATCTTGAATGCCTTGATGCTATATAAGATCAAGAATAAGATTTTCTTGAAACGTGGCTCTGATACCATGTCATTATCATAATTGTAGAATACAAGAATGAAACGAGAGTCCTTGGAAAACTTTGGAAAACTGATTGTATTAATTTCTGTGTATTCTCTTGGAGAACGACCACCAATATAAAGGAATTTACATGCCTTAATCAAGGCTCTTTACAAAGGAAACTAGCCAGTTACAATAGTTACTAATCTAAGTTAGGAAAGCAATCAATTAAAATATGTACAGCTGTTTCAAGCATTGACCAAATCAAATCCACGTGATATGTAGCTTGTTGGACTGATGGGCCTTGGGCCCCTTCATGGGTTGAGGGCCAACTTAACATCGAGTGGGCCACAAATCTAAGAAAAATAGATGGCTGAGAAGGGCATGTAACAATAATAAAAGGTGCCGCTCAGGTGCTAATGATCTCAACCACAAGTGGCAAGATAGAGCCAGCTTGTCTTCTATGAATGGGGAAAATAAATAATTAGAGAAGCAAGTCAATAAATCATTTGCACACAACGTACTTCTGTCTATTTAACCCCCAATCAAAAACAATATGCAGAACCATCGTAGTTAAGAGAGTAACCCACCTATGATGAAGGCCGCTAGATAAATTGTTCAGATCTTACTCTTGACCTTCTTATGCATATTTAAGGCCAAATCAGATCTGTGTATTTATTCAAAAGATGTGCACAAATGAAACAACCTTTACTTCCTATATAGTCATACTGTGATCCAAAAAAAGGATGTAGAACCATTCCAAGTGTATAATTTGTGAGTTAACAAATTACGATCTCAAAAAGGTTATAAAAAAATAAATATTCAGGCTAGTAGAACTTGACTGCCCAGTTGATAGCAACCTTCTTTTAATCATTGAAAGCAATTATATTGACAAGCAAAATGTAAACAAACTACCCAAAATACAAAAATGACATCAGGAAAGGACTGTATAAAGCCTCATACCAACCCCCAACCACAACTTACAAAAGAGTACCTTTACTCATTCAAGATTACAATTCCACCACAATATGAAAAATCAGGACTGATGTAATCGATTGAAGTACCATTTTTTTTTTTTTATAATGGAGGGTGTCCCAGTACTTTGGGCCGGACTAATCCCTATGGGCCCAGGGGGAGCAGGGTAAATCCGCTGTGGCCCCAGTGTGGTAGCGCAGTTTCGAACCCTCAACCTCTCGGAGCAAACCATGGTCCTAGGCCAACTGAGCTACCCCTCGGGGTTTCAATTAAAGTACCATTGCTCATTCAAGATAACAAATCTACTTCCACCACAATACGAAAGACTACAACTGATGTAAACACATGCCGTGCTTGTACAGTGGCGCAAACGCAAGCATATGGATGGTATTTCCTGAATCTTATCATGCCTCATGTTGTATTCATGTCAAGGATTAAAAACTTGAAAGTCAAGGGAGATTCAGCTATGCCACATGCAACTTAGCTAAGCTGGCCAAGTAGCCCCATAGTTATTAATTCTGTACAATTTCAGTCGAAATTTCTCATTTTGGTCAAGTTGCTGAAACGAAATTTCGCATAAAAATTTCCGGTTTAAATTTCGGTCCATTTTAGCCGAAATTTCGGATATCGGACAATTTATGTCACATTTCGGCCGAAATGAGATTTTACAAAATTAATTATTTAAAAAAAATATATACATATATATTCTTTGTATTTCTTATATTTGCACAAAATGTATTTCCAAAAAGTTTTACTAAAATGGATTAAATCCATATTTCTTATTTTATTTTTTATTGTTTATTTTTCTACATATATATATATATAAATATATTATTTTTATATTTACCCGAAATATAATTTCGATAAATTTCACCGAAATCTCAAATCGGATAAAACTTTTCATTTTGGAGGCCTGGCCGAATGAGGACCAAAACGATATTGACAACGGAGTAGCCCCCAAGTCCCTAAAACCCCCCAAAACGTTAAATATTCTCTTCTTGGAAACCATGGCAATGAATTTTAGAGGACGGGCCTTTTGGGGGGAGAGGTGAAGGTTTGAAGACAAGGAAGAAAAGAGGGGAATGGAGGGTTGAAATTGATACTGCCATTAGAAAAAGGAGATGAAATGGAGCGATATTCCTTTTTTTTAGTCTCTTCTTTCTCTTTTAAGTGTTGAGGCTTCGAGCTGCTGCTGATGAGGAGTGAGACACTTGAGTTTTTAATCCTCATTGGAGGGTGAAATTGAGTCCTAGTCAACCCCGACTGAACTCAATAAGGACCGAGTCTAAGTTGTCGCCCGAAGTCAACTCAGACTTAGCCAAGTTTTAATATCATGATTCACACAGATAGTTTAAAAGGTAAGCATAATAAATTTCTACTTCTAGGAATGTTCAATTCTCCCTTTGTAAACCACACATCAAGTGTGCTGATGAGAAGATAGCAAACACAGAGCATACAAGCCTCATGAATGAATATATATACATAAAAGGTCGTCACCCAGTGCAGTCCCGCCAAAGCAGGGTCCTAGGAGGGTCCAAACTAGAGATCGACCCAACCTTTGGCAATTTTGCACAAAGTAGCTGCTCACAAGTCTCGAACCTGCATTATTACACATGAAACCCGAGACTTTTACCATTGCACCTATGGATGAAAATATCGGCCGCTATGCTACATCGGCCGTGGCGACAGTGGCCGCCATGCTATCTGGGAAAAATCGGGTATCGCACCCGTAGCGGCCCGTATCGGCCGCTACAATGAACAATAAGGGAAAAAAAACATACTCTCCTCCCTCTTCCCTCCAATCGTTTCTTTGACTAGTGGAAAGAAGAAGAAAGGAAACGGAAAAAAAAAAAAAGACGAGGAAAACAGGAAGAAAGGAAGGGGGAAAAATGAAGAAAGGAAGGGAGAGAGGTAGAGCAGTTTAGACAACATAACAATAGAAAGCAGCAGTGGCGGCGGCAGCAAGAGGAGGTGGGGGCAGGAGAAGGCGGCAGCAACAGCAAGTGCTCCTCCTCTTCCTTCTCCTTCTTCTTCTTCCTTTCCTTTTCTCTTTTTTTCTTTTCCCTCCTTTTCCTTTCCCCCTTCTCCCGCTGTCTCTCGATCCTTCATTTCACACGAAATAGGGCACTGGGCAGTGGGCACCATATGGACCCTTCCATCTGGTTTATTTAAGGTAATTTATGGGCCCCACAATGGCCCACCTTATAAAAGGTTTAAATAAAATATAAATGGCCCCTCAAAAGCTGTTGTCTTCTTAACCATGATGGGCTCCACATTGATGCCCGAGTATTAAATAAAAAGGGCATGTCTTAACCAAATACAACTTAATTGAAATTAGAGCCTTAGCCAAATTTCGCTCTAATTAGAAATACAACCCAATAAAATTTCACTCTAATTGAAAATAGGGCCATAGCAAACTTTGACACTAACTAGAAATGGGATCCAGCCAAGTTTCACATTAATTGGAAATACGTTTTAGCCAAATTTCAATCTAATAGGAAATACTAAAATAAGGCCTTGACCAAAGTACACTTTATAGAAAATGAGCCCTTTTCATTTTAATAGGAAGTAGGCTCTAATCAAATTTAATTTTTAATAGAAAAATCTTTATGAGCTTTTCATTACTTTCTAAGTTAGCATGACTAAGAAACATGAATACATGTGAAAAAACTAATCATTACTATTATTTTCTATTTATGCAGTGATACAGAACCTTATTTATTGAGTGCACCGCTACGCCCCCTTTTCTTACTTACTTTTGCAAAAGAAACACATTTTCTTTCATTTTATAATTTTATGGATTTTCTGAAATTTTTTCAAATTTTTTGGTCGATTTTTTCAAATCGCACCGATACGCCGCTACGTAGCCCCACTTCGTAGCATAGCGGCCCACCGCCACCGCTATTTTCATCCTTGATTGCACCAAAGCAATGACCCCACATATATATATATTACTTTTTTCCCCCTCCTTTGCACGTGTGTCTAAGGCAGAATGTTATAGAGATAATATAGCCGTGCCTAAATACCACAACAAGAGTAATATTGATTGATGGAATGAATCACACTAAGAAGCGTGATCATATATACAAGCAAAGATCAGCGGAGATGGTAGTCCGAGACAGAAATAACCAAAACAGTATTTCATGGGGAGGCCCATACACATATAGATATACAAAAGACTTCAAACTCTCAAGACATGACTGAGGGAATCCACACACAACTAGGGTCATGGATAACAAAACAACAAAATGTGACACTACCTGAGGCCTGATGGCAGTGTCATCCGAGCATGAAGGTTGGGTTGCTCTATCACTGGGAGAGCATCCACAATGTCATTTGAGCTCCTGCTGCACAGCTGAGTACAGGGTTCCATTCTTCATGGCATTTGACAACACGTCAAAGTTAGTTCACTAATCCAAACATGAAGATCAAGTGCCTTCATCCTTGGAAGGGTGTCTGTCGTGCTGTGAAGCCAAGTCCCCACCTTGTTTACTACCTGCAGAAAATTTAGGATTACATTCACTATGGCATTTGCTAATGGTTTACGGTTACACAAGAAAAAACAGATGTACCATTGTGGTTCCAAGAATCATAGGAAACCATCTAACACAGATTCAGACTACCTTGATTGGAAGCAGAGAATTTTGCTAGTCTCAGTTCTGCTGGAACAGATTATATGACCCAAAAAGACACTTAACCATAGTGTAGCTGACTTTCCAGATAGTTTTCTCTTTTTTTGTTTAATCAATAACAGAATTTATATTAAAGGGAACAATACAGAGAGAAACATAAACAAACCTACACAAAGGGCAAGTATAAAAGCTTTATACCCCATCCCTCTCAAAACAAAAATAAAACAATAAAAAGCATCAAGAGTCAACAAAAGGAAGTAACAAACATCTCTATCCACCCTTGCTTGGCTATAGAATCCGTCAAGACATTGGCCAAACAATCGATACACTTAAACATCATTTGAATCAAGGATGACAATGATCTAACCTCACTGAGGAAGTAGTGAAATCTCCAAGGGACGTTATCATTCCAAAAAACCCAAGCAATAGCATTTGATGAATGGCTCTCCACTATCAAACTTTCATGGAAAGAACCAGAAAACATTTTCAACCCTTCATCAGAATCTCTGACTCCAATAGGCTTATTTAAACAAAAACAACCTCATGGTAGTGATTATGAGTGTGTTATTGTTAGCATACTGATGCATATGAGGTACTTTCAGCACTATAAGGCGTGCAAAACAAACAAGATTGGCCAAAGTCACACACTACTCTATAGACCCATATCAATACCACACAAGCTAAGCTGTGCATCAGGTAGACCCAATGTGAGTTGTCTGGCCCGAAAAGAAAGCCATTCGGTGACTGGACAACTAGATGGGAATGTAGGTGCATGATATGCTAAATACAAGCCCTTTGTTTTCAACAGCATATTTGTTTAATACACTGCAGCCACCAGATAAGTTAACAAGCACTTCCAACCTCAGTTTAAGCTGAGGCAATAACCACTTTGGGGGAAGATACAAAACACAAGTGCTCAAAAAGAATATTGCACAGTTTTTTTTTTTTTTCCACAGGAGAAGATAAAATTGGTAACCCTTGGTATGATTGGAACATTAAAAAAGTCACCTCGCATCATAACTAACAAGGCAGCATGCCTGCCACAATTCACAAAAAAAAATTTCAGCTACTAAGATGGTGTAAAACTTGCTGTGTAGGAGATGGCTTGATGGCAGAGAAAAGACAATATTTAAAGAAGAGAACAGAAGCAAAAAGCGAGAGTTTCAATTCACACAAGTTTCCCATCATGCAGCAAATATGGGATGTGAATTAGACCAATTGGCCAGGCCTTAGATTGCTATACACCTATTATGGTTGACAGAGGCCAGGGTAGGGCCTAGATTCAGGCCCAGGGACCGGTGACAGGCCTGCCCAAAATTAAAACAAATCCCTCTCAGGTCTCATCAAAGTGAGGACCAAGCCTGGTCTCTTCCAGTCCCTCTTCACAAAACGGAACCCAAGCATTGAGTAGTTTAATTTTAAGAATGAACTGCAAATATTTTATCGGAACAGTTTTTGCAGTTTTGCAACTTCCACTATTTTTTTATCAGTAACAGGTATAAAAGGATTTATACCGATAATAAAACCAAATGAAAAACAAAAAACACCACATTAAAATAAAGCCACCAAATCTGAATACACCCCTTGTTTTGCCAAAGAGTCCGCAAAACCATTTGCCAAATGCCACACATGCGACTTGCACTAGATTGGCACGAACCTGAAGCTTGGCAGAGCATCATCATTGCCCAAGGTAATCCCAGTAATAACACCATCCTGCAAATACAGCAATAGGCATTATTCAATATAGGTAAAGGGGAGAAAAGGGAAAAAATTAACTAGAAGAGATGAATCTTGGTAAAGTTTACACATCATCACCAAAGCGCTGTCCCAACTATGTTGGGATCAGCTACATGAATTCTATTTCTCCATTCGGATCTATCTTGCATAAAGTTTGCACATGACAAATTAAAATGGTTGAGTATAAACATAATGACTCACAGAGAGGTTACAGAGACACAAAAGCAAGCTGACATTACAGAGAAAATAAAACATTTAAGTCTTAATCGATCATTGTAATGGAGTAAAGATTGATTCAGGTTCATGAATTTAGAATAGGAAGAAGACCGGTCACAAATCATATCAACATTTTTGTCAGTAACAACTGTCCATGCAAGTAAACATGGACACAAAGGCTATGAAAACCATAAAATATATATATATATATATATATATTGAAGCCAAATGCAACACTGTCACAGACCTGATCATAAATTATTTGCTCGTTGCGCCAGTTCGCTAGTGGAGGAACAAGTAGTCGCCCTGCAAAGGGACCGCTTGAATAAATCGAATAGGCAAAAAGGAAAATGATAACCAAGATTTTTTTTTATTTTTTTTTTTTTTGCTGGTAACCAAAATTTTGTGTTAACATGAGAGATTATGAGGAAATCTCAGCTTTGGAATACAATGAGAAAACTACCCGATCTCGATCTCTTAAAATTGAGTGACTCAGGCGACACAAGAGATAATTTATTTGCTCTATTCCGAGTAACCAGTTGATACGCCTATAAGAAAAGCAGAAACAATCAACTAATCAAAAAGATTCTAACTAAAAAATCCAAACATGCAACAACATTGAAGATCGAAAATAATTTGAAATCCTTCTGGACCTGTAAATAAAAGCACTAAGAGATGGATCATGGAAATTTTTCTTTGCATAATCACACAATACACACCCTGCACGTGACAAAAAGATCAATCTACTGTTTAGGCCCCTCTGAAGGTTATATATCGCCTTTGGGTGGATAGCATTGTGGGGTGGAATTTTTACTCAGGACAACTTGTGGAGGTGGAATTTTGTAATGATAAACACTTGTCCTATGTACTTAGCAGTAGAGGAATCAGATGACCATCTCCTTCTCAATTGTAGAGTGGCTCATATAAGTATGGAGTGCTTTTCTCAGGTGGTTTGATTGCAATTGGGTGCTTCATTCTTCCTTTCCCGAACTTTTCGAGGCATGGAATATTCAAATGAGATCCACTAAGGGATGCGATATCTGGAGATCTTCCTTCTTGGCATCCATTTGGATTATTTTGAAAGTAAGGAACCTCGGATGTTTTGAAGGCATATCGTCCCCCTTGGATTCCATTATTGACAAGGTGAAATTCTCCACTGCTTCAAGGGTGGCCATTCTTTTGCACTTTCGTGGCATCCCCACTGATCTCATTTTGATTAAATGAACTTGGCCTTTTCTTCGCAGGGTGCTGAGTGCTTTTGTGTTTTTCTTCTTCTAGTGTCTTCTTTGTGTGCCCAGAGCATTGGTTCTTGCCCTTGTTGTTTCTTTTTGTGTTTTCTTTTAGGGATCGTTTTTCCCGCCTTGCGTGGTTTAAACTTGTCAGTACATCTCTCTTGTATTATTAAGCCATTTTTAATCAAAGTTATCATTCACAAAAAAAGACTAACAATAAATTCAGTCTTTCAAAAACTACCACATCTGGGTGAAATGATATGATCTACATGCACTCATATTTAAACATAATCTGTAAATAAATTTAGGAACCAGCAATTACTTACATGTGGCTTTGTCGCATTCGATTTCTGACGAGAGCCTTTAGCTTTATCATTGCTTTTCTGTTTCTTGACTGACAAATTTGAGCCTTTCTGAACATTTGGAAAGAGGAACAACATGTAAGATATCAAGATAAGTAGGCAAAACTGGCTCTACTCTCCTATTTAAGAGGAAATGTATAACAGCATATACAGTATCAGTCTACAATTTAAGGGCATGCGATACAACTACAAAAACTAAATTCATATGTATAACTGTTGTATAACTGACAAAATGTAGAAAAAGTGTCTGAAAACGATCCATCTGTATATGACGGCCAGTGCAGTGTTTCAGAAGCTGCCACACACTAGGGGCAATCAGTATTTAATCTAGGGGGTTTGACATATTAATCCCCCTTAAACCCTGCATCCCCAATTTCATGACCGAAAATATATTGATGTCACCAAACTATCAAAGTCGTTTGACTATGGTTCACATTTTTTCTTTACTTTTCTGCCCTGGATCCCATGATATCATGGGATCATATCATGGGATCCAAATGTAACAAGTTGAAAAGCCCTACATTAAAAAATCTAGACCGTCTTCTTATCTAGACCTGGATCCCATGATATCATGGGTTTTTACATTCGGATCCCATGATATCATGGGATCCAGGGTAGAAAAAGTATTAAAAAAAAATTTGTGGACCAGAGTCAAATGACTCTGGTGACATTAATAGATTTTCAGTCATGAAATTGGGGGAATAGGGTTTAAGGGGAATTAATATGTCAAATCCCCTTTAATCTATATGAACTCAGGATTTCAACATAAAGTTTCCACAAATTTAGGAGGTAGCAATTACTTACATATGAAGTAAATTCTGGCATCATCACATTCTTCTGACTAGAGTCGTTTGCTTTATCATTACTTTTTAGCATCTTAACTGATATGTTCGACCCTTTCTGAACATTAGCATGAACACCATGTTGACACGAGAGGCGGTCTAATTGAATTTCACATTCATGCTGACCATTATCAATCTTTTCTGGTGATGATTCCATCATCCTGTTCCCAAGGGCAGCTTCAGCTAAACCCAAAGAACTTGCCCCACTTTTTTTGTGTTTGATATTCATCGTTTCTTTACTCATGAAGGCTTCTCCCTTTTCAGTCTGTGGGCAGTCCTTCATTGTTTGACCCTGATCCTGCTTTCTCTTTGACTGCTTCAACCTACTGCACATTGTTTTAGGATCAGATTCGCGTAGAAATCTTTCAGAAGTTTCCACTTTCTCCTCGGATGGAAAAACAGTTGTCACATCAGAACCTGCTTGCATTTTACCTTTCAAGGCAGCATTCCCAGTAAATAATTCCCGAGACTCGTGTCTTGACTCCTGCCCACATTCTAGATGACTGTCATCTGTTTCTGTCGAGATAAACTTTCTCCTCGATTCAGGTTTCTCCGCACATTTCCTAGGGCTAACCTCATTCTTTTCAATATCCCTGCTTCTTTTGTTTGCTGCACAGTTCCTAGTGCTAACCTCATTCTTTTCAATACCAACATTTCTTGTGTCTTTAAGATTGTTCTTTGCATTTTTCAACCTGCGACTTGATCTTCTAGCTCCAAACTCACTTGATGTTTCATTTAAAATGTTCAGTTCCAACTTGGATGCAAAAGCATTCTTCTCATGATCACAAGTTTGCAATATAACCTCTGAGGTGACACTAGTACCACATCCAGTCTTACCCTTAGAGAGTTTACCAGTAAGAATTTCGTCCCTAGGCTCCTTGTCATATTCACCGCATCCATCATCTCTCTCTATTACAAATAAATCTTGTTTTTCAAACGCACTTACAAGTAAATCTTTCTGAACATCAGGAGTGCCAAGATTAGATACATTTGGAACACATCCGGCATTCAGATAGTATATAGATCCATCATTTTGAGAAACACAGGTCACTGATGACGAACTAAGAACATCCTCATTATTCACGCTGTGATCAGATGTTGGATTTGTTTTCTGGTTGCTTGTCAGATTCCTCAAACTGGTGATTGTTCTTGCTGCACCACATGTATCTAGAGTTAGAGTTTCGTTTTGCATGCCCAACCCCATCGCAGGAGGGGCAATTTTTTTATTGTTTCCTGTCTGGGAAGTGGGGCTATTCACATCACTATATGTGCATTTTTTCATTTCTACAGAATCATTGAAAAGCCCATTGCTTGTATCTACTGAGGTAGATTCTTGCACAATCTCTTCAGAGTGAACATTTGCAGCATCAGAATTGTTTTGATCATATAAAATTTCTGATACAAGCCTTACCCTGTCAGGAGCATGGTCCCCAAACACAGAAATAGACTGGAACTCTGTGCTTCCACTCTTTAAGCTATTCTTGGGCTTTTTATCATATTTCTTTCCACCTTTAAGAATTGACAGAACTGATGCTTTCGGAAAGAATTCACCCTGGACTTCTTCACATCCAATCTCATTAGCATTTGACGTGATTTTGTCATTTAGACAACTTTCATTCTCTTCTGCATCAACGCTTTTTGAAATATTTAACAGATCACTTGTTCTTGCCATTTCATGGTTATTAGGAGTTTCCTTGTGCAAGTTCTTTCCCACGATGCATGGGTTAATAAATCTTTCAGCAGTTTGCATTGAACAGTGCTTCCAGGCATCAATACTGGGATTTCCTGATTTCTCCATATACTTGTTTCCCTCAAAGACATCATCTACACGGTCTCCAAAACTTCCATGGTTGAGATTCTCCGGTTCTTTTGACAATACTGTATTTCTATTCTCTTCTGGAACATCATTTTTTATGTTGCTGGACCTTCGGCCATTTATATTTTCTTTCGAAATATCACCACACCACTGGTCACCATTAAACATCTCATGTTTACTAGGGTTTTCCTCGAGCAAGCAAGAATCCATCAAGAACGGAATAATATTTCTCATATCCATGTCCATTCGTGACGCAGAGTTTCTCGAAGCACTAGCACTGCAATTACCAAGTATCTCAGTACCCCTAACCATATCATTGTCAGAACTCCCATGGGTAGAAATTAAACAATCTAATACTCTATTTACTGGGAGTTCATCAAAGCAAGTCAGGGGATCGCTATTTGCAATGTCAGCCGACGGTGTGGACAACTCATCTAAACAAGAACTGCTTGTTTGAGCGCGTACAGACTCTTTCCCAAGATATAGATCAGAGTAAACTTCCCAGTTCAAAGGGAAACCGATCAGGAATTTATTGCAAACCTGTTCAAGTCGATAGTTAGCACGTGAGGAGACCTCAATCAGAAAGCAGCAAGGCCATGTTAAAATAATAAGGACATCATACCTCTGGAGGAAACCCATTTTCATTGGAGCGTGCCCTATTTATGAGACCCTGAATTATAACTATGATCCCATCTGTAGTCTCAAGAGTGTAGGCATCGTTTCTCTTTATGATTGGTGAAGAATAAAAAACTCTCTTTGCCTGATGCCTATGGAAGGTAAGAATGAAATGCCATTAACCAGTTACGACCAAAATTAGAAGAAATCTTTATTTTATAAGAAATATTTTGTAAAGCACCTAATAATTGAAAGGGATTCTTACTGCAATTGTGTGGAACAGTAACAGTGGAAGGGTACCTTAGAAACTAGAATCAATAGTAGAGAGGTCAAAGAAAGATAGAGTAAATTACAATTACCATCATCCATTCCAAGATAGGATATGGGTACAGCAATTCTAACCATAGCATGAAATTTTAAATTTTTATATTAAGGTTTTTATACAAAGGACTAATCTTTTTTCTTTAAAACACTTATAAATTGATTAAAGTAACACTATTTATATTCTTTTCCGACAATTCTTTATCTTGAAAATATGAAACATGAACTAACAGACTTAGTATAGTAGGAAAAGCTAAACCTGTATCCTAGAAGTATCTGTAGGGTGTCATATCAGTCTGACATGTACAAGTATCCAGGTATCTCGTAGAATAAAATAGAAAAGCTTACGCAACAAAACGTTTTCATAGGAAAATAAGAGGAAAATCCAGCTTTTACGAGGCAATCATACTGAATCATTGGCAAGAATGGCATTACAAGGTCTTTTAGTGTGTATTAAAGGTGGAACAAATATCACCAAGATCATCAGATCATACCCATCCATGTAAGAGCTCTAAAAATTAACAAATGCATATAGCACATAAAACCCTAAATGTTGTAAAGACCTTAAAATACAATGTATCCATTGTCAAATTCCACCAATTTATACGCACCCCAGATCCACAATAGGACTTTATGATCCCATTCCCATCCTAGATCATTAATCCATGATTAGGATTCATCCAAGTGAGCCCCACATGCCCATTTTGCAATTAGCAGGCTACTAGCCAAATTCTTTTCTGGATAGTAAGGTAAATAAACCAATGGCAATCAAAGCAAAGCATAATAAGATTGGGTGAGTTTACTCTACCCCTTGGATGTCAGTCCTCCGACGGCTAATCTCTTGCCATTGCAATCACTTTCTGCTTTAACCAGCCACCAGTCCTCCAAGCAAACCTGTCCACAAAAAGACCCACTATGTAATTTTTTCCTTAAAAAAAAAAACATCATTTGGTAGATATGGATGATGATGATGATGATGACAAACCCTAAATCTAAAATTTCTCTGCCATTTAGAGGAAAAGGAGAGAGAGAAGGGGGAAGAGAGGAGAAGCTTACGCATTTGTGGAAAGATGAGAGGGGGGTGTTGAGAGGGTGATTTGCTGAGTTGGGCGTGGGATTTGGAGAAACGAAATCATTTCCTGACCATGTTCTAGTAGACTTCTTCTCCACCTGAGGAGTAGTGGATTGCGACATGGGCACTTTCAGAGTTCGAACTCCTTGTTTTTTTTCTAGGGTGTTTGGTGATTTGGGATAGAAACCAAAGTGAAGAGGCTGCTAATGCATTGCTGGGTTGTTGTTGTTGTTCGACAATGCGCGGCAGGAGTAAAGGACTGAAAATGAAATCAAATCATCCAGATAGTCCGAGCGCGCCCCTGGGAGCTGTCTGTTCACCGTTTCACACCATGCCAACTCTCAATGCAATATGGGATGGGACTTTTTTTTATTTTATTTTCATATAGGCCCGGCTTGTTTCCACAAATTCATGACAACAATGTCATTTGTAGGGGTGTGCACAGTTTGGTTAAAACTGATTAACCGAACCCGACCGCTAACCGAATTTATCGGTTATTTTTAACCGATCGGACGGTTCGGTTAAAAATATTTGAATATTTCGATTTTCAGTTAACGGTTCGGTTAACAGAAAAAATTAACCAAATTAACTGAATTGAACCGAAATTATAGCATGCTATATAAATATATAATATATATAATAAAATGTGTACATGTATATAATATGAAAATCTATTAATACTTATAAAAAAAATTTTAAAAAAATATAACATACATCAATTAATAAGTATTAATTCATGTTACCAAGTACCAATTTAGTAACTTACCAATTTATCAAGATTAAATATGATAATGAAATTAATAATATGACAAAAAAATATAAACCATTGACATTAAACCCTAAATCCTAAGGTTAAAAGGTCCCAACAATTTAAAATCCTAAACAATTTCTTTTTTCTTGAATTGGGAACCATAAACCATATAAAACCTTATAAATATAAACCCTAAACTCTATTAACTATATAACTATAGTCGTGTTATAAACTTAAACCCTAACCGATAAAATAATAAAACTATAAAACTATATTATGATAATATAAACCCTAAACTATAACACTATAAAACCTTAAACCTTTTATTTTTTATAATGGGAACCCTAAACCCTATAAAACCTTATGAATGTAAACCCTAAACCCTAAAAACTATATAAATGTAGTCATGGTATAAACTTAACCCGAACCGATAAAACACTAAACCCATAAAATTATACTCTAATAATATGAACCCTAAACTCTAACACTATAAAATCTTAAACCTTTTATTTTTTTTTAAATGGGAACCCTAATTGGAATTAACCGAACCGACTGAAATTTAAACCGGTATTTTAGGTTAACCGAACCGATGGTTAATCCTCTAAAAAATTCTGGTTTGGTTAAATGGTTGAAATTAACCGAAAAATTTTGGTTAGGTTAAAAATATGTCAATAACCGAACCGACCGATGCACACCCCTAGTCATTTGTCAGCAGCCTCCCCCTTTAGGCCATTGTATCCTTGGAATTTCAGTTTCCTAAAATTGGGTTAATTTAAGTGATCTGAGAATTTGTACATGTTGAAGTTTGAAGTGATGTTGAATTTGTATAATTTAGAATCTTTTATTTTATTTTTTTGAATTTCTTTATTTGAGATTTGATGCATCCTGAATTCTATAAATTTCTTTATTCCATACTTATAAGGCGGGCGCCGAGCGGCATGTGGAGGCAGTGGAGCCCCACCTTTAGGGCTTGTTTGTACATAGTAGTAGTCTTATTTTTGTTTTGTGCGGTGCTTTGTTTCTACATGTGAGGCCCACTATTAAAAACTATAGGATAAGACCCACCTTTGACAATTGTGATATGTGGGGCACAAAAAATATATAGGTAGAAAATACACAGGCCAGCTTTAGAAATTATAATATTGGACTGTATTTAAAAATTATAATACGAGACCACCTTCAAAAATTAGTACTTACCTAGCTTGAGAGATTAGGGTATGGACACCCCGAATTAAAGGAAGGGACCAAACCTACGTTGTAGATTTGAAATAGTTTGAATTCTAATTGGATAATTCAAAGAAGATGATTTTGGTGGGATATAAAAGCTAAAGAGTTTTGAATGAGCTACAACTTGATCCCTATTGATTGAGTTCAAATTCAAAATGTGTGCAGATATAAAGTCCTTTTTAATTCAAGATTTGAGACTCAATTCCGTTTTTTCTAAAATTAGCATGTCTCAAAACGTTTATAACTCTAAATCCGAGCGTCGGGTCGGCACAATCGACCTACCGCTGGAAAGCTCTTTCAGAGTAGATGTTCGTGGAGTCCGAGATTGTGCAAATCGCTAAATTGACAAAGTCATGGGGCCAAAAAGTTGCATGTATATTTTTTGGTGGGATTGCAAATAAAATCTATAGCATTGAAGTATAACCGCCGCACATCCATCTGTGAGACCCATCTAAAAATTAGCTAAGCGCCACCTCACCTCATCTTCATTCCAGCTAAGACGGATAAGATCTCCATCTCATCTTTGAATTTAACCATAATCACAAGTTGCAAAAGGTGTATCGATACAATGAACGAGGTGGAGCCACAAAATTTAAAAGGAGGCCACCATGGGAGGCTCTGGAACGTTTTTTATTCCACAAACCAAGGACGTCCCATCTCTCCCTCCCTCTCTTCTCTACTTCTCTTCCCCCATATTCTGTATTTTTTGAGTTTTTTAAGGTATTTATGGAGCCTTGTTTCAAACACTTAGGCATAGAAGAGAGAATTTGTAGGGAATCAATATAAAGAATTGATGATTTTAATGAAGATACTCCTGAAGTTATATATTTTCAATGGCCGGCTAGACTTTTGGATTTGAGCACAAAGATGGAGTTAAGTAGATTTTTATTTTAAGTCATGTGATTTTTTTACTTCTTTTTTGTCTCTTTTAATGAATGCCTTATTAGAATAATATATTTGCCTTCATGCTTACGGCAAACCTCGGTTTTGGATTTTTACTAATTTGATCTTTGATCTCTTATTTTGTTTTGATAGACTATGCTTAGGAATCAGTTTATTTTGATAGTTTATATTTAGCTTGATAGGTGATGCTTGGGGATTTTCAGTCCTTTATGAGGTGAAGGAGATCTTGGACTTTGATTTTATTTAAAACTGATTTTTGCTATAGACAAATCCTCCGGATCAGAAACATCTAGTTGTTTATGATCTGAATTATTTTGAGACATAAGAGTAGATTAATTGCTTGAGTTAATTGATTATCTCACTTAATAGATTCTCGATCCTCTAATCTATCACTATCATTGAGATTTTCTGCAAATTTTTATTTAATTCAAGTTTCTGATCTACTACACATCACATTTTCTGTTTAGTTTAAAAAGTCCAATTTTTTAATTTTTAACTTAGTACGGTTCTATGTCGGATCAACATGTATTTGCCACTGTCTCATGCATGCAAATAAGTGTGCAATTGCAGTTTTATTGAATTCACATCACCTGCTATGGTAAGTATAGGATCGAGATTATGGCGCAATCTAAAATCTTGGATTAACCCGTTTCTCATCTATTGATGACAGATAAAAAAAAGTTTTTTTTTTCTTGTGATGAACTAAGAATAAGAAAAAAGAAAATATAAACACTTTCGAAATGGCTGACAAGTGGCATCTCTCTTCCATAGAAGAGGCCACAGTTCTAACTCGTCTTAGAGACTCCCTGAGCCAAATAACCCTACAAAAGACCAAATTAGCGAAATAGTTGAAGCTTTTCGCCTAACGTGATTCACAAGGTCGCCTGCTCATGGTTCCAAACCTTTGTACGCATGTCATTATTATGGCTGTAAATGGGGTAGTCTGACCATTGATGCCTACTCATCTACTCTATAAACTTTTTTCTCACCAACCTCTCCTAACCAAGGAGCTCCAAAATGTTCAGAATTGATCCAAAGGGCATGACATCACATCATCAATTAGTCATATAATCAAGTAATTAAGGATGAAAGCCGGTGACAATGGAAGACAAAACCAAATATTTAGCATTGTGAAAGCAAGAAACAGGAACCCAAAGACCAAAACAATATACAGATTATGAAAAAGAATTGATATCATTCTACATAATTGAAAGTCAGTCAAAAAACTTCTTCACCATAACAAAAATTTTGATGCTGAGAAAGCAGCCCCTTTCATGGTTTTTGCCTGCCAACATCACCCCGAACGGCAACTGTGCTTCAACTTAAGCGAGAGCCCTCCCGAGCACTCCAGAGAAGACATGTGCGGAACCCCATTGGGATCCACATAATCAAAACACTCTTTTACTTGAAAGAATATCTTAGACAGATTCAACAATAATATCTTCAACATTTTGTTGCCAACATAGGTAATGCTTGCTGTTGATTGGCTGCCATACATAGAGTACACAACTGGATGAGAAAATGGGATATAAACATGATAAGACATGAATATAAATACTACACAAATGGAGTATGATAGGATCAAATTTGACCCTGGATCATCCATCTGGAGGGGTAGCTCTGCCTTGGATGGCAATGACGGCAAAATTATAGTCATCGGAGGGCAGCCCCTCAAACGATCAGAAATATCCTTACAGTTAAAGGGTTATTAGTCAGGAGGAGATGTGAAGAAAGTAATGTGGCTACTGTTGTCCAATCAGTTCGATTTTCAAAGCATGGACCATCATACAATAGAACTCGGTAGATGGGCGATCCCTGTTCACAAAACCCCAATATGTGTACAGGTGAAGAGCTCTGCAAAAAAGGGTCACCCACAATCCACAAACTTTCAGTTCCACAGACATTTGGATCAAAACAAACAAATAAACAAAACCAGCTTGGATGGATAAGGCTGCTATGTTGAAGATGCTGATAATGTAACAAAGGTGAGCTCCCAAAGCAAGCCCCAAGATAGATGGTGTAAGGCACTGATGATAAATTGATAGTGAAGTAAAGATACAGAACAATTTGAGAAGGATGAACCTTAAATTTAACTACTTATTGAGCATCTCAACCCCTGAATACCATTTCCAAAAGCAGGCATTACCAACCTGGAGATGAGGGAGACAAGGAAAGAGGTTACACTTACCTAATCAACAGTTTCCCAAACAGGGGCACCCTGCAAGACTAGCCTGAAATAATCAATAAGAGGACAGCCCTCCATAGATGGGCCACTGGAAAAACGACCACTTGCTAT
Source organism: Litsea cubeba (assembly GCA_012931725.1). NCBI lineage: Eukaryota > Viridiplantae > Streptophyta > Magnoliopsida > Laurales > Lauraceae > Litsea > Litsea cubeba. Next base: position 132,632,073 of record CM022944.1, read on the forward strand.
AGATGATTCTACCGAGTTGAGAGAGAGCCCTGAATCTGTACAACTGGCAATTCTCTTCTATTAACTGTCCATGATAGGATTGTTAGATGTATTTTGTCCAACAGCCTATTCATCGTGTGTGTGGGCTACCCCTCTCGAACGGATCCTGAGCCAGAACCACCACTGCAGTTCCAAGGACTGCTGAAATGGTTCCCTTTCCATGAAATAATGGTTCCCTTTCCATGAAATAAAGGCAACATTGGAGAAATAAATGAACCCCGGGAAGTAGTGAGAGTTGAAATCAGGCTTCAACCTGAGAGAATGTCTCGAGGCTTCCAAGTAAATTTTAAAAATTAAAGTAGCAACATAGCTAGAGGGTGCCATTGGCTCAAAAATTCACTGTCCAACTGTCCATTAATGAAGGTCAATGGAATTTCCGGAGCAATTTAATATGTGATATTTTTTCCTTCAAAAATGAATGAAAGGAGAACAGACCTGTATCTGTGAAGAGGTCAGTGAGCAATTTACTGCTTGAGGGGGACAACAGCATCAAGATTCTTCTGAAGTAACCAGCCTCTAGGATAAAAAAAATTATGTACTTCCAAATGGAGATGCCAATTCATGATCCTTGAACAGCCATGAGGTGTGCCTTCCATTTGGCTTTCATCTTCAACCACTTGCTCAATAAATGTGGTCTCCTGCAAGAGTAAAAAGTGGTAAAGAAAAAAGTTCAAGATACCACAACCTAGAGAAATTGCCAAGTATAGGAAACAGGGAACGATGGTCTCTATTACAAAAACCCAATAAACCTTTCAAAATGGCTAGGACCCAACGCTACAAATTTTGGTGTCTTTCATTAAAAAGAAAAGAGAAATAGTTGTCTGGTGTGATGCTACGAAATCAGGTGGAATTTCCAAAAAGAAATGGAAAAATAATAAACAAAACACAGAAGAAAACCAAAAGAATATATATATGAAGCATACTTGAAATCCTTCCTTCACTTTGTCAAGCTGCCTTATAGAATCTGGTATGAGGCGGTGCCATCTCTTTGGGTCCCAGAGTATAGTGCTGTTGAAAGCAAATCCCGACATGTCAACATGAAATCTTCGAAGTTGCTTACTCTTTTCATTTGTGTGCCACCCAATAACTTCACTTCCATTGCATACTGGGCCTTCTAGCACTGCTTTGTTTTTGCTGTGAGCAAGCATGGCCACAGGCCACGTACCAAAACGCCTGCAAACCACAGACAGCTAGATGAGCCTCGTGGATTGAGCAAAAGTTATAAAAACAAGGATATGCAAAATGAGGCTTCAAATTAATTTATAGTAGAGAATAATATAGTTTCTATCAACAAAAAGTCAAGATTGATGCAACATTAAAATAAAAAAAAAATGATTCCAGCTTTCATTTAATGGAAGTTGGTATTATAGTGCAACGTGATCAAAATGGCGTGAGGCGGTGAGGGCCAATTAATAAAGCAAACTTGATGAACCAACAACTGGTACCACAGAGCAACGATGAGAAAAGCTATTGTGGAGGGCATATCGGTCACCCCTCAAAAGTCAAAACGATACATATCCGTTGCAGTGATACATATGGACTATTGGAGATATGTATCAGTTATAGGAGTGAAATTAAATTGAGATTAAAAAAAAAAAAGTGAAAATATCCAAAAATTTAGAACATTAGGAAAATATTAGATTTTAATGTTTATTTTCATCAGTAACCAAAAAATATGAAACTATCAGACCCTTTATTGTCATATAGTATCACTGTATATTTTAAAATAAGAAAATTGATGTATTTGTTCACATATATTCATGTTGATAAATTATATTAAGGCCTAAAGATAATTATTTAGCATTAACTACGTATACAATAGTAGTATCATTGCATCATCAATCATGTACTATGTACTATGCAGTATATTTTGTATTTAGATACTACTTGTTACTTATTTAATACTTACTACTAAGTACTTAGTAGTTAGTGCTTGCTACTTACTATTTAATAACTACATGTGTGGAACACAACCCTCAGTATTTCCCTTTCAAAAGAATGTAGAAAAAGAGGTGCTTTTGGGCCATTCATTACATAGTGGGATGTATCAGTTGATATGCCCGATAAATTGACCAATGCATCAAATCTATCGGCCAATACACTCTGATATAGTGATATGCATATGAATGCCAATAACTTGCAAAAGACAGAGCAGTCTTGGTCGATACGACTCAATACAGTACGCTTTGGCCGATATTTTGATCCATTCCATAGAGAAGCAGCCATAAAAAGACTTTTGAGTTTTGACCATTGCAAAAGATTATTCTCTATAGTTGCAATTGAATTTTGCATTTGCCTGTCAAGTCATGGAAACTAGGAAAGATAAAATCGGAATGAGCTCATTTGGGAGCACTTAGGAGTTAGGAGTAGCATCAATAGGTTATAAATTAAGAGGCCTATTTAAGATATTTTGGACATGTCCAACGCAGGCCAACAACAACGTCGGTGAAGAAAAGTTTTTCTATGTTGGTTGACGGCCCCTCAAGGAATAAGGGTTGGCCAAATAAGACATGAATGGAAGTAATAAGGATTGATATGAAGAACTACAGCCTATTTGGGACTTGGCCCAGGATAGACTAGAATGGTGAAATAGAATTCATGTTGGAACAAGGCTTTGATGATGACAATGATGATGAATTGATGATCATCGTCATCAATGAAACTCTAGAATTCATAACTGTCAATGATGATGGCATGATTTGTTTTTAGTTTCTTTTTGGGGCTCCTTGCCCAGTTCCCTCTGGTTTTTTGGTTTTTAAGGGGGTTTTTGTGTTCAGTATATATCTCTTATACTGTATAGTTTCCCTTTGAGCAATGAATATAGTCACCATTTTCAAAAATAAATAAACTCAAAAGCACTTTCCATCCTTCTAAAAATAAAAATAAACAAAATAAAATAAAATAAACAAAGAAATTCCTTCCTACAACATGAATATAGTACATTGTTTCCAGTTGAGTAGCCTTATGCTGCAAGTATTATTTTGCAGTGGAACTGAGAGTATATTACTGCTTGTTTTCAAATAATTTTTCAGTAAAGGATTATTATTACCATACCAACAAAAGGTGCAGAAGAAACAGTTATGAGAACTAAAGAAAACTAGTAAAGAAAGCACAACAAAAAAAAAAAAAAATGAAATCAACTAGAACTGAGTCCTTAAGAAACCAAAGCACTACAGCTAAATTCAAGACACAACTAGAACAGAATGTAAACAAAAATTGTGAAAGCAGCTAGAAGTGATTAGTTCACATGAACCAAAGCCCATCTAAATAACATTGTTTAAAGTTTTCTGCAAATAAAGGAGGGATGCAAGGTACGATGCCCAGATACAGAATGGAAACGTCACGAACATGCAATGAATATGGCAGGGACATGGATTTCACACATAAGAAATGAAGTATTGAATACATCAGATATGATACATTACCTATTTTGATGTATTCGGTTCATTGTTGTCAATTTCATCAGATAGGATGGAAATGGCACGGACATGCTATGAATACGGCAGGGACATGGATTTTACACATAAGAAATGAAGTATTGAATGATACATTGCCTGTTTTGATGTATGCAGGTCCTTGTTGTCAATTTCATTTTGGGCACTGTTTCATTTAGACTCTAGATTGAAACGTTATTGATGGTTTGGCATTTCAATGTTTTATTTAGAAGTTCTGTTATGGAAAAATAGTATAAACTTAAAAGCACAAATATTTCAAAAATAGTAAAAAGTTAAACAAACTAACAATATATATATATATACTAATAAACCAACTCAAATTGATATAAATTATAATATTTCGGTTCTTCTTTTTGTGGTTTTTTTTTTTTTTCCTCCTTTTGAGAGGGGGAAGGGGGGCTTCAGTTGATGTAGCGCTAAATCCCTTCCCTATTCACACACACACAAAATAAAAATAAAAATAAATAAAAAATTTGCCCTGATGAGGGCATTCTTTCCAATAAAATAGGAAAAAGGAGAAGCATTTGCACAGGATTCAGCCAAAATTAGGAACTCTGGCTATTTTGGCTTAATGAATTTGTAACTGAAATGCATAGTTTGATCAAATACGTCCAAAATTTAGACAGAATATTTTATGGGGGTTGGGGTTTGCTGGGTTTGGTACATTAACCAAACTGAATAGTTTTTTTTTTTTTAATAATTAAGGATATCTCCCGCCCAACCCAGCCCAGGAGCCTATGGCCCTAAGCCCGAGGGACACTTGATTTTGGATAGCCGAGAACTAATCCCTAGGGGCACGTGCAAACCCTCCTATCCACATACACTGGGTAAAATTATGGGAGGTGGCCAACAAAGGTAGACTGAATAGTTTTGGTCCATTCAACTGAAATGAACTGAATTTGGTTACTACGATCTAGGAATCATAGAATGCAAGAGTATATCAAAGATCGTACATACAAATGCCTTTAGCATCACTACAATATTACAGAAAAATACCAAATTCACTTAAATAACACGACCTACAGAATGCATAAATTAACACATTACTGAATGTACATAAAAGAAACATAATGAGGAACCATATGCTGAAAGTAACCAAGTAAGAGTAATTAAAGGAACTGGTTTATTATAAAGAATTTTCAAACAACAGACAACAATTTTCTTTTGTAAAAAAAGGCTAAAGTTAAATAATTCGACTGGGAAAATCTTTGTTCTTCTCTCTTCTTCTTTTTTTCTTTTTTTGAAATAGTGACTATATTAGAATCAAGAACTGTAAAATAAAAGAGAGCTCTACTGAACCAAAAGGGCCAGACTAAAGGCCACAAAAAAGACAAATAGACTGTCGAAATCAAACAAGCTGAAGTAGAAATCAAGCAAGCCACACGAAACAAGAAAGAAAGCTCAGAAGTACAATGGTGAAAAAAATATTCAACTAAGGTGTTGTAATTATGGGAGAGACTTTCAAGTACACTCAACAAAGGCATTGCAATTGTGGGAGAGACTTTCAAGTACACTCAACAAAGGCATTGCAATTGTAGAAGACACTTTCGAGGATTCTCAACAAAGGCAGTGCAATTGTGGAAGACACTTTCGAGGATTCTCAACAAAGGCAGTGCAATTGTGGAAGAGACTTTCAAGGACACACAGAAAGATAGAACCTGGTGCTGATGGCTGAAGAAGAGTTTAAACAGGTGTAGTGACACTGTAGCTTTGTACTTGTATGAAACAAAATAATTAGAAAAACTCTTCAACGAATTCCAAAAGCATATATGGGATAAAACTTTAAACAATTGCATTGAGGTATAGGATATAGAGAAAACCAATTAGAATCCACACTCCAGATTAATGTGGAAGTGAGATAATAAACTGCAATATATGAACAAATTAACTGAGTGCTTGCAGTCATCAGAGGTGTCAGAGAAAGATTAAAAGATAGTGATGAATTTATCATGGCAGAGGGTATATGAGAGTGACTCTGGCACTCTGCATCAGAGACTTTTGAGGGATAGACAACCTAAAGTCAAACGCTTAGCCTTTCAATTATTTCATTAAGGGCCAGCTGCTCAAGGTCCAGAAACCCAAAACTGGACCTGGACTCAGCAGAAAACTGATGCACATGTTGATGCCTCGATGGACAGTGTAGATGGGCTGGCACTGGACTAGAACTGTTGAAAACCAAATGGTCAAAGGGCCCAAGCAACCTATCCTGGCCAAACGGGCCCGCACTTGACCAAACCAGGTATGCACTCGGCCCAACCAACAAAGGAGCCTGATCGAGATGAGCCACAGGACCCATGCCTATGGGGCCGACAGCCCGAGCAGCTTGCGCAACCCTTGCGCAACTCCTCTTTTTCCTTCCCCTTTCCATCGTTCTCCACCTTCTATATGTCTCCCTTGTTTTGTCTTCCTAAAATCCTCTCGATATTTCTTTCCTCTTCAAAAAGTCTCTCTCATTGTATCTTCCCACATCCTAATCTCCCTCATTATTATTATTTTTCCATTATTTAGGAAATTTCTTCTTTTGCTATTCTCCCTTATTAAAGAGCTTTACGACTCTGTGGATGGAATGAATTAAGACTTGCCATAACAATGTGTGGATGAGATTAGGAGACACAAGTTATAAATACCAATGTAATGAGAGAATTAGTTTGTTTGTTTTTTTTTTATTCAATGTCTTAAAGAACAATGTTGGACATCTGACCCTAGTTTTTGTGGACAGCACCATTGAAGAAAATCTTTCTTATACAGATTGATAGTCCACCAAGAAAAAGGGTTGGGCCAAAGAGGACATGGATGGAAGTAGCGAGGATATATCTAAAGAAGTGCAACCTATCCCAGGATCTGGCTCAAGATAGATCAAAATGGAGAAACAGAATTCATGTACCTGATCCCAACATAATTGACTCAAGACTTTGATGATGATGACGACGACCGACCCTAGTTGGACAAATTCTACAACTTCTTTGGGCGTGTGAATCCTCAGATAGGGTATTTGCAGGTAAATTGAGTTGATTTTCCTTGTCTTTTGTGTGAACTTACTATATCTGCGTTGTTTGGCATGTGGTGATTGGAACCACTATCTTTAAGATAGTGGACCCTCACCATTAATAGGGTGGATCTACAAAAACCAACTCAACTCAAATCTCATTTTGTTTGGCTTCTTGCCTGCTTTGAGCATCAAACAAGAATTAATGGAATTCAATTTAACTTTCACATGTCAATGTTTTCCACTACTACAAACCTCTAGTTTTCTCTGCATCATCATCATCACCATCGAAGCCCTGCCCCAACTGTTGGGGTCGGCTACATGACTTATATTTCTCCTCTCCAACCTATCCCAAGCCAAATCCTCAAATAGGTTGCACACTTTCCAATCTAACCTTACTACTTCCATCCACGTCCTCTTGGGCCTACCCTTCCCCTTGGTGGGCCATTAACATGCAAAGAAAAACTTTGCCTCGCCGGCGTCGTTGCTGGCCTACATTGGACATATCCAGACCATCTCAAACACTAACACGTGAAAGTTAAATTGCCTATTTCATTTAAATTCTCTTTTTAGAAAGAGAAAAAAAAAATAGTCGGTCACATTGGCACGACCTTTTGCGTCTGCAATCGTGAAGGATTGCTGCTGAGCACGATGATGACACCCACATCCAGCAAGAGGCATACATCCATTCTGACAGGCCAACACGAAACAACTATTTTTTGCTTCAATCAAAACCTTCATAGATGGTTATCTGACAAGTGAATCCTACAAATGGCCTACACCAAAGTCCAACAAACAGGACAATAACAAATGCATTGGCAACAGTTTTTTCATAAAAGAAAAGGGAAATAGTAATTGCAACAATTAAACAAGGAATAGTTGTGGAGAGAAGTATTGCAAGTGAAATAATCGCATTCCTAGTTATCCGAAATCGAATATCTAAAAACCAGATGCCAAGTCATCAACAAGATTGACGATAAAATGAAATAAGATAATAAAAGAATAAAACAGATACTGCAGAAATGCATCAGTGATGAGAGACAATTCAATACCTGATTTCCCTCATTTGTTCGAATAGCTCTAAACTATACACATTGTCATCATCAGCAAAATAGACAATCCCATCCAGTCTATGGAGCTCGATGTGCTCAAGAGCCGCATTGCGCTGATGTACCCCTCTATCCTTCAAATCAGTGGAGTTCTTCTTACAAACAAGATGCCTATGCATGACTCCACTTTTCCTCAACATCTCTGCTGTCTCCGCAGACGCCGAATTCATCTCCACCACGATCCACAGAAGCGGCGGAGGAACAAGCCGGAGAGTCTGCCCCAACCGGTTGAGGTAGAACGCCTGGAGCCCGCGGTTATATGTCGGAGTCACCACGATCAACTGCTTCCGAGGAACAAAATCGAATCTTTCTCGTCTCACATCGAGCTTCAGGCTCGTGATCGCCTTCGGCTCCACCGTCTCAATCGCGCGGTTTTCAACACTAATTCCGCCGCCGCCGCTGCCGCCGGCTGAAGTAAGATCCGTATGCAGCGACGGCCGGATCTCGAATGACGAGTCCTGCCGCCGGTGGAGATCTTCGACGTCGGCGATCGGACTGATGCCGAGCAAGAATCCGAACATGAAGAAGAGAAAGTACTGGAAGAGCGGCCGCTTCCACGGCGGAATCCCGCTCTTCCGCGAGTGCTTCTGGATGATATTCCCCAACAAAAGCCTCCGCAGCCCAAAGGAAACCTGCTCAAAAGGAGCAGAATTTGAAGACGATGCCGACGGCGAAGACGAGAAAGTAGCAGAAGAGGACAACAGCTTGTGCGAGGGCGACGAAGTTGAAGACACCGACAACGGACTTCCTCCATTCGTATAAGCCCGTTCGTAATAGGCAGGCTGCTGCGTTCGCCGTATCGACGCCATGGACCGAATCCAAGCGTACAAAACCCTAGCAGAAAACGCCGATCCCTAGGGTTTCTCGAGATCTATAAATAGATACAGATATCAAATATCCAAACAGAAACTCACAAAACTGACTGCCGATCCCGATCTGCAAACCAAAGAAGAAGAGATCTGAGCTATAGATAAAGCAATGATCTTTCTATATAAGGGGACGAATGATTTCGACGAACTGAATCCATGGATCGAATCCGAGCGTATGAAACCCTAATTCGAGTCCGATTTCCACGATTTCTCAGAGAATCAATGAAAGAAAGAAGACATAGAGATTTCTGAATCCGAAGAGAAATGAAAGCAGCAGATTACGATCTGGAAATGAGAATTAGAGAGATCTGAAGAGGTGAGAGATTGAGGGAGAAGAAGAGATGGAATGAAGAAGATGTAGGAGTGATTTTAGCAAAGATTTCGCGCGAAGAGACGGCGGGCGTTCGTTGGAATCAGAGGACACTTGTTGTAATTTTGATTTTTTATTTTTTTTCTCTTCTTTTGAGTTTTATTTTTTGGGTTGGCGCGTTTAAAAAATTGAAATAAAAAGAGAGTGAAGGAAGAAGTGGAGAAGAAAAGAAGCGTTGGAAGTGTTGGGCGGGGTTCGTTGCATTGGATTTCTGTCGGTTCGTTGCAAGCTGCAACGTCGAAAGGTCATGGGAAGATATTCTCAATTTCTCATACGACAATCTCGGATTCGAGTTTTACAGATGGCGCGGGTTGAAATTTTTGACATCTTCTTCCACTTGTGGAATGCCCCCAAGTGAAGTAAAACCTCTATTTACTGGACAAGAAAACACTAATTTAAAATTTCTTTATTTATTATTTAAAAGTTAAAAAAATAATCTCATTTCACTATTATATGATTTTATATATATATATATAAATAAAAAAAGAATTTCTACAGGCCACTAAAAATAATATACCATCATAACTTCTTATATTTGATTCTTCACTTGATTTGATGCTTTGTCTCACCTCACTACATCGATCCACCGTTTATCCAGATACGCCCGAAAATTTCTGAATTCTGTGTTTGAATTGTGACGATTAGTTGAGTTGGACATGTGAAAAGTTATTTTTGGCTTAATAGATATTTTGGAATCTTTAATTTATGCATGTAGCATTTTGGACTTCACTTTAGGGGCAGCCTTTGGAGAGTCCCAACATTTTTCTTTGCACACATTTCATTTTAAAAAATTATTACGAACATACCCTTGTAGTAAATCCCCGAACTACCCATTCTCCCCAATCCTTCTCCACCTCCTTCATCTTCTCCATCTATCTATATTATAAGACAAAAGAGAGCTGCTACCTACACACTACGTTTTGCTCTCCTTACACTGCAATAGATTGTGACTAAAATGCCCATTTATAAATTTACCAAAATGTCTGAACTTCAGCCTTCCCAGTCAAAACGAGATGCTCTATACACACTGCGTTTTTTCCCTCCAACATGAACGTATGTTAAGGGCTCTACTTGAAGCATTCATCACTCCTCTCCACTAACTTCCATTTAGTTTGTGCTATGCATCATGAAATGAAGACAAGGGAGCTTCTTCTTCCTGCATTTAATTGATCCCTACTTCCCCCCCTCTTTCATCTTCTCTCTCGGTTACCTCTTTCTTCCTGCATTAATCTTGATTTCATTCAAAGTTTATACTCGCTTTGCTAGCATCCTTAATCAATGGACGAGGGAAAGGACAAGCAGATCATGTCTCTCGATCATTCTAGCAGCGTCGAGGTAAGCATATTCATTGCGATTTGTGTATTGAGGGCAGAGACGAACCGTTCGGCCCTGCATGTCCGACCGAATATCATCTGCACGGCCCTTCAGGGCCGACCAGATGAACTATGCGCGGCCCTACAAGGCCGATCATATGAAGCTTGCGCGGTACTACAGTGCCGAGAAGATTAAAAATATGCGGACATGCATGACCGAACATAAGGTCATCATGCGATGGTTTAGATCCGAACAATTTACTTTTGTTCGGATTTTCAGAGCCGTGCATTTTTTTCATTTATATACTCTAACAAAATGGTTCCATAGCAGTTTCATGCGCCTACTGAATGCAGCAAGGTTGGCTCGGAATGTGTAGTCGACTATAGTAATGAGTTTATCACTGAAGAGGTAATTAATCGAGATGAATCATTCGATATTTAAATTGATGTAGACACTTGGTTCAATATAATTTTTGTTTGGTTATGTGCAGATATTCACAAGTCGAGAAGCCCTAGTTAATTGGGCTCGTGAGGTTGGGAGGAGAAATGGTTTCATTGTTGTGATTAAGACATCATCAGCACCCAACAGGAGAAATAAAAAACCAAGGCTGACCCTTGGGTGTGAGAGAAGTGGGTCTTATAGAGGCACAAGGATAAATAAAGACGGGAATGGTGGGAGGAAATTGAAGCAGACTGGTTCGAAAAAATGTGGATGCCCATTCACGTTACAAGGCAAAGTGGTTGGTTCAAATGAAGAATGGATGTTGCATATAGTGTGTGGTGTGCATAATCATCCCGCTGCAGACTTTCTGGAAGGGCACTCATATGCAGGGAGATTGACTAAGGAGGAAACTTCATTGCTGGTAGATATGTCCAAGAATATGGTTCGGCCAAAGGATATCTTGGTGACACTAAAACATAAAAATGAGTTAAATGTAAGCACAGTGAAGACGATTTACAATGCACGTCAAAGGCATAAAGTTGCGAAGAGGGCTGGACGGAGTCAGATGCAACAACTTTTGAAATTACTGGCGGAGCATGGTTACACTAAGTGGCATAGGAATTGTCCTGCAACAGATAGTGTCATTGACTTGTTCTTCACACACCTTACCAGCCTAGACCTCTTGCGTGCATTTCCTCATGTGTTGATAATGGACTACACCTACAAGACCAATCGGTATCGAATGCCCTTATTGGAGATTGTTGGGGTTACATCGACAGAGAAGACTTTTTCGGTATGCATTGTATATCTCCAGAATAAACGTGAAGCCGGTTACTCATGGGCATTGGGTATTTTGCGCAAAGTTATTGGCGAGGGTGTTCTTCCTAGCGTTATCGTCACTGACAGAGAGATGACTTTAATGAATGCTATATCTATTGTTTTCCCCAGCGCCAAACATTTGTTATGCAGATGGCATATCAACAGAAATATTTTAACTAAATGCAAGAAATTATTTGAGACGAAGGAAAAGTGGGACCGGTTTATAATGAGCTGAAACATGTTGGTCTCCTCATCCACAGAGGAACATTACAATCTACAATTAAACTTATTTATGAAGGAGTTCATCACCTATCCGACAGCACTTCAGTATGTTAGAACGTCCTGGTTAGATGCGTACAATGACAGATTTGTAGCTGCCTGGACAGACAAGGTCATGCATCTTGGGAACACTACTACAAACAGGGTGGATAATTCACATGCACAGCTGAAGCGACAGCTTGGATCAAGCCAAGGGACTTTTGAAGACTCCTGGATGAAGATACACAACCTACTGCTACTGCAACATACAGATATAAAAACATCTTTTGAAAGAAGTAAGACGGTTGTACAACACAATTTCAAACCTTCCGAATTCAAAGAACTTCGTGAAAATATTTCTATAAGTGCATTAGAAAAAATTTTGGCTGAGACGAAACGAACCTCGTCGGTTGGTATTGATAAAGATGTTTGTGGCTGTGCACTTCAACAGACGCATTGCCTACCTTGTGCTCATGAGATTGCAGAATACATAAGTGTGGGTCGCCCTATTCCTTTAGATTGCACGCATATGCATTGGCGCAAGCTTGACTTGCTACCTACCGCTTCTGACCAGGACTCCAGTGTCAATTTGGATTGCATGCCAGAGATAGATTTAATTGTCGAACAGTTCAAGGGCTATGATTCGAGGAAGAAGTTACAGATATTGGATAAGCTTAGGGAGCTTGCAAAGCCTGAGACAACCTCACTGATCGAGCCAGATTCGTTAACTAAATGTCGGGGGCGCCCCAAATTGAAATTAAATAAGTCTACTAAATGTGAACCCTCTTCCTTTGAATATGTCGAATCAGCTCAAGATAGTTACTCTCCTGTCTTGAAGATGGAAGAGAATATTGTCAGTAGTGGGGCCTCATTGTTGCCCGTGAAGAAGCTTGTTCCTAAGCAAAAAGTTAGTCGCACCCGAAATTTAAAGCCAGTTTCTTATATTAACACATTCCCAGCTGGTTTAAGGCCTTTTATTCATCATGTAAAAGATGTCAGTGCGGATGGCAATTGTGGCTTTAGAGCTATTGCAGGGTTGATGGGACTTGGTGAGGATTCATGGCAACAAGTACGGAAAGATCTTTCTAAAGAGTTGGTGACTCATGCAGAACACTACAGACAATTATATGGATCGCACCAAAGGGTTGATGAACTTCTCAATATCATATCGTACCAAGGGGATTGCCCTCCATATGATCGGTGGATGACGATGCCGGACATGGGACATCTAATTGCTTCGCACTATAACGTTGTCCTATACCATTTGTCAGTTGAGCAATGCCTGACTTTTCTTCCTCTTCGATCGGTCCCCATTCCTACTGCTGCTAGGTGGGAAATCGCAATCGGTTTTGTCAATCAGAATCACTTTGTTCAGGTGATAAATAGTAGGTGCATAGATTCATCTTTCTTGTTTTGTCTGAAATCGATAGACTCATTTGAACCCCTTGTTGTATGTAGGTTTTCCTCGTACAAGGTCATCCAATTCCACCTATTGCTACTAATTGGATACGTCACCATCATCCTTCTGCAGATGGTTGGGATACAGCTTATCAATCTCGGATCCAACACTTTAGAGAAATTATCAATCCATCAGTTGCCACGTGCGAAACCATCGATTTGGAATGATTGTTATATTTGACAATGATGTACAAGGATCCAATTATTTATGAACTCAATGCAAATGAGCCTTATTGTAACTTTTTCCACCATTTTTTTCAAAAAAAAAAAAAAGAACATTTCGTATCTTCATGGTGCATGGCACATCACTTAAGCTGTTGATCAAAATTTCAAATAACAACTGGAGGGTCTCGGCCCTGAGACGCCGAGACAACTGCAGGGTCTCGGTATTGAGACGCCGAGACAACTGGAGGGTCTTGGCCCTGAGACGCCGAGACAACTGTAGGGTCTCGGTACTGAGACGCCGAGACAACTGGAGGGTCTCGGCCCTGAGACGCCGAGACAACTGGAGAGTCTCGGCATTGAGAGGCCGTGTCTACTGCGTGATCCCGGCCCTGAGACGCCGAGACACCCATTGGCGTCTTGGACAACACCAATTTAGAAGTCTACATTATCCATTTCATCTAAATGCTATGTGATTAAAAAAAATTGTCATTTTAAATCAATACATACTGCAACATTTAAGAAAGATATCCATAAAGATACCAATGTATGTATGAAGTTGTACATGTACCAACTTTGTTAAATCTAATAACTGAAACTCAGTTTACAAACTTTCAAAAAAAGTACTTCAACCAGACCCATAAAAAAAAACAAAAAAAGGAGTTCAAATGCTAGGTCCAAATCCTAGACCCCACGTCTCCCCCTGCGGCTGTAAGTGCGTGTCTCGCTCCGTGGCGGTCTATGAACTAGATCTTCCGGATCGGCTCCATCTAAGACCCTGTTGATATCCTCAAGGGCCGTGTGCAAGGCATCGGGATCTCGGACACTCAGAGTATGCCCTCTCCTTAGAATAGGCTGAATAATACTTTGGGCATTCACGATGCGCTGTTAATTAATCACATAATGCAGGAATTAGTCAGTTTGTTCATTTGATTATATTAATATAATAGATATGCTCGTGCGGCATACGTACCAAACGTGAATCTATATAAGAGTTGCCTTGATAATCTTGAACACGCGGATTGAACGTGGAGCGATGTTCAGGGTTCTGAATTATTGGGTGCGATACTCGGAGAAACCATTCCATATAATTGGGTGCACAGTCCCATGGGTGCGTTGCAGGAACACCGCGCTCCATCGGAGACAGGAGGTGGTTATGCCACCTCTCCCATATTTGATCCAAGTAATTGTAAGCGATCCGATACTGATTTGCGGTGGCACCCCTAGTGGCGCTGTGGAGCTTGTGGAGTGGGGGGGATGTGTTGGACCCTACCAAATTGCCTAAGCACCCGATCAGGATGATATGGTTCAACTATGTCCATGCACTTAAGACAGCCAGTATAATAAGCAACCTCATGCATGGGGTGATCTGCCCTCTGCTCTAGGTAGGGATCCCACACCACCTGCAACATCAATCAATAAATACATTAGTTAAATTGTACGGTACTCATTTACTTATATTTTTTTATTTATAACTTATAAGACCTTACCTCATGGGAACGAAGATCGTCAAGTGTCTCTCGTAATGACTGCAGGTTGGACATTTGGTCCCCAGACTCTCTTCGTGGCACCCAGCGATGCACTCGCGGTAAATTCTCTGTGTATGTGCGGTTTTGGTGAGGCCGACACATGGGGAAATGCTCGTAAATCCATGCCTCTAGTAGAGTAAGGTATCCTGCAATCTGTCTGACTCCACTCCGAGTAGCAAACCCCAACTGTTGGTATAGGTGCGCTAGCGCAGCAGCTCCCCAAGCATATGTGCATGCCTCATCGAAGTTCATTATCAGCCTTAGATAGACCACTGGGACCCTCGTGCCACTCTTGTCTGTGAAGAGTGTACAACCCAATATATACAATAGATATGCTCTTGCGGCATACCTAATGTGCTCTTCTGGATCCGCATCGGTCACGTCTCCATATAGGTCCCTCAGCCACTCCATTCTAACCGACGAGCCCCGCACACCTACTAACTCTTCGTGTGCCTGCTAGGATGTGACACCGAGACCATGCTCTACAAGTGTCTTTGATCTCTCAAATGACAGTTGCTCCACTGATACAGATTTGACAGTGATTGGGATCCCTAAAATGGTATTCACGTCATCAAGGGTAATCGTCATTTCATCAAAAGGTATATGGAATGTGTTTGTCTCATGCTGCCATCTTTCCACAAATGCTGACACCATGTTCTTGTTGATGAAACGATAAGATGTCGCCACTAATGGAGCCAACCCCGAACGGCCAATGAGACGACTAAAAATGGTATTTTGCCTTCTCTCTGCATTCCATGCCCAGTCATTGATTTTTTGGCCATAGCTTATGCATTTAAGTGGCGGTCTCTCCTGCAAAACGAAATAAAAAACAAATTAGTTAAGGTAATAAAATTTAAAACATGTTTACCAATATTAATCACAAACCTGTTGCCGCCAAATACTTGCAGCAATATGTGTCTGGAAACTAGGTAGTAGGCTCAAACTTGTAGGCCCCCCCAAGAATTTCTCCACTACTATCATGAGCAACAGATGTAGTTCGTTCACGTACTTCTTCTGCCTGTCCGGAGACTTCGGTCTCCACTTCGGCTTCGGGTTGTTTTTCAAGTACGTCTTCATCACCCTCAGACTCATCCAATAAAAACCTCTAACGGAGTCTCCTATTCGACACTATGGGTCGAATCCTAGAGGTCCTAGAGGTACTGGGTACATCCATATATATGAAAAAAATTCATGAAGAGATATTTCAGAACTGAGTCACAGCCCGTTCGGCCCTGAATATCCGTTTGAATATTAATCTCTCGGCGTTACAGTGCCGAGAAAGTGTTATTTACTCGAACCCATAACGCCGTGAGAGTGATTTCTACTCGGACCCATACTGCCGTGAGTTTTAGACTTTTACGGCTCGTGTCGTCCGAGAAAAATAACCTCTTTCGGACCTGCAGATCCAAACGGGCTCGTCACAAACACACGAAAATGAAGACGGTGTTTGGAGAAATGTGGGAGACAATGGCACATGAAGGAAGAAAATAAATATTAATAAACCAAATCTTTGATCTTAAAAGAAAACTAAAAGCATTTGTGATCAATCAAAAGGGATCTAACTCACTCACAGAGGTTGGAACGTCGATCCTTCACAGTAATGGAGTTTGAAGAAGAAGGCAAGAAGAGCACAGAGAGATGGCTGAAATGGATGAGGTGTGGCGTTCACATCCGGGTGGGGGAGATCGTCGAGTTCGCCTTCGTCTCCGAGTAGCAGTGAAACGTCGATTTAGATAGTGAAATGGGAGGGAAGAATGCAGAGTGTAGTGAGCATTTTCATCATGTAGGAAGAATGAGTGTTTTAGGGAAATTGCAGAGTGTAGAGAGAAAAACTTGAAAAATTATTCACTCAAGACCACTGTGTAAAGAGATGCAGTGTGGGGAGAGCAAAATGCAGTGTGCAGGTAGCAGCACTCAAGACAAAAACCAAGTCCTGCCATGTATATCATTCAGAAAAATCTGAAATTTTGACACTTGGCAGTTCTTCCTTTAAACATTTAATACCCTATTAATTAAGGATTATATTAGTATAACTACCATCACTAATCCCTATTAATTAGTATAAGTAAATATTATATAATATAATTAGAACGATTCAAATATAAGTGAGGGTCTACAAGGGGAGGGGCCTCATATAAGAGAAATAAATTTCTTTATGTAACTAATCACAAATATATAAATATAAGAACACATTGAATCCATGCTGCTCCAAAATACGGCCCGGGCAGCATGGGTTCAATTTGTTATTATCAAGTTTCATATTAATTTTTTTCTTTTTACCCAATGAATTCTCTTTAAATAAGAAAAATAAATTTCTTTATGTAACTAATCACAAATATATAAATATAAGAACACATTGAACCCATGCTGCTCCAAAATACAGCCCGGGCAGCATGGGTTCAATTTGTTCTTATCAAGTTTCATATTAATTTTTTTCTTTTTACCCAATGAATTCTCTTTATTAAAATTTATTATAATTTTTAGTTAAGTTTGCCACAAAGTTTAAATGATCTTAGTTTATTTTCCTAATCGATCAAAGGAGATCACAATTTGATGTAAGAATTTAGTAAGCCTGAGTCTTTTTTGCTAGTTACCCCCTATGTCGCATCCCTCTCTAATCACTGTTTCACCTTCCATCTCAACCCCTCCCTTGCCACCAACGGCACCTCTAACGCCGATAACCTCCAACTCCCCCTCTCCCGGTCCTTCGCTCCATATCCCTCTCCCTCTCCCTCTCTCTATCTAACCTAACCTCAAACCCTACCCCCACCCCAACCACCAACGCCCCCTCCCTCTCTTTCTTTGTCCCTGTCCCTCTCTGTCTCACTCCTTTTCCCCCTCTAGCGGTGTTGCTGAAGGGGAAGGTGGTGGTTAGGGTGGGGTTAGGATTTGAGGTGAGGTTAGTTTAGGTATTACGGGGTGCAAAAGAAAATTTTGAGATTCTCAAATTCAATGGTGGGTGTAGATAAAAAGATGGTGGGTGCGAAAAAAAGGGGGGGGGTACATTAAGAAGCTCTCAATGCTCTGCCAAGATGTTCCCAAATGCTTCGCTGTAAACGGGAACCGTCAGGGAGAAGGTGGAATCGCTTCCTTGGCTCCGGAACTGGAACCAGAACCAGAACCGTATATGGGACTGGTCTGGATCGAGGTCCGGGTCTAGGTAGAGAATGATATTTAAAAAATATATTTTTTAGGAGAGATTTTTTAAAATTGAGGTAATATGTCGGGTCTCAGGTCCCCGGGTCCGAACCAATATGGAACCGGACTCATTTACTTATTGAGTCCTAAATAAGGACCCAGACCCATTTTTTAACGGGTAAGAACCTTCGGATAATCGGAGAATCGAGAACCCATTTACATCCCTAAGGACGAGATGTTCCCAAATGCTTGGAACTAAATAGGTTCAAAGTATAGGGGACGATCAGCACTATAGCCAAGTAGGATTGCAAATGAAAACCGGACCATCAAAGTAGTAAAAGTCTTTGGTTTCGGATAAAGTAGGTATCGAACCTATTTTTGGATCGGTGGAACTTCATATCCAAATCCATAGATACAGCCATACTGGATCTCGAACATTTGGGTTCAAATTTGGAACCTTATATATTTCAACTTGAGGATCCGGGATTCATGATAATTGGATTCACATAAAAATAGATTTTAAGAGTCTAGGTGGCTTGATCTGTATTATATTTAATAATCTACTTAGCTTTAATCACCTGACATTTAAAAATCCCGCTTGTATATTAAAAATGATTTTTTGAAGCTCTTTTATCCAATCATACTAATGCACTCTTCCATCATGGTTCCATCCTAGGTCCAAACCTGTTTGCAACCCTACAACCACGGATTGATCCCTTACTATTTATGTAGAGGGGAGGTACCACACCATTGACTCACCAATGAAGCATGTGTTACATGCTATTTGATTGATAATATAAATTCAAGGTATTTTTTGATTGGAGAAGTTAAAATGCCCTTTAAAATTTTTGAATTTTGACACCAAAAAACTGATTTGTCAATCTAAACAAAAGTAAAAAATGGAATTTCCTTCAAACATAAAATTCTCCAAGTCTGGATTGACAAAGCAGTTGTAAATTTTAACACATCTCAAACTCCATTTATATTTTTTTTTATAAAATAAGATCTTAAGTTAGTTTTGAATATTTATCTTTTGCCATATTAATAAATAAGTTATGATCATCTAGGGATGACCCGACATTGCCCCGCATGCTGGTCAACGTGTTGCGGCCCAGCTTGGCACGTTGATCGGCCCAGCATGGCCAAGCCCATCCCAGGCATGAGCCGTGCTGGGTCAGGGTGCCAGCCCCATGGCCCGGATCCTTCAAGCCCATACTTGGATATATGAGAGACTCATATACTTATTGGTGAGCGGATGGACTTATGGATATTTGTGGAATAATCGATGCATTTAAAATACTTATTTTATGGAATGAAGATTTGAAATTTGAGAAATTCAAATTTCAATGAGTGTTATTTATGGCTAGAGATATCTAATGGGTCGTGCCGCCTAGGCACGATATGGTACAGCACAACAATCAACGTGCCCAGGCACGACACTGCCCACATACACGGGCCGTGCTGGGCCTAAGTCCCGGGCATGCTGGCACAACTGAGGCACGGCCCACCAGGTAGCAAAGCATGACAAACTGTGCAAATCAAACATATATTTGTGTATTTTGATCGTTTTACCCCCCAATGTAGTATTTTACTTTTAATTTTTTTACTATCTACAAAACTTGTAAAGATTTCAAAGGTAATCTTGTTGAAAAACCTCCAATAAAAAAGATCCAAATGCTTCTCTCATGAGTGGAGTATGTCGAGTTTGACTGAACCACTTAAATCTATGTCATACTTTTCTTTGTGTGTATCTTTTAATTTTTTTTAGCCTAAAGCCCTAAAATTGGAAGCACGGCACATTAATAGCCTAGCATGAAGGCTTGGCAAAATGGCACGGCTTAGGCTCAGGTGCGACACGAGTCATACCGTGCTGGGCCGAGCTATGTGTTAGGTGTGCCAGCATTGTCGTGCACAGTAGGACACGACACGTCCGACATCTCTATTTATAGCCTCGTATAGGTTCCAGTGTGGTATTTATGGTCCTATACAAGCTTCAATGTGGTATTTTATTTAAGAGGAATTTACCTGAAAAAGGACCTTAGATGGTCACTAGACGAAAAAGGGAACACTGGTTTATATGCTACAAAATCGGTATTCTTGCCAAATTTTTTTTTTTTTTTTGCTTATTTTCTACAAGCGACGACGTCTTCATAGATTAACACAGCAATTTTCGCATTACCTTCTATGAAGCAACGACGTCGTCAGATATTAAAGCACACTTTCTTCCACTAGCTTATGTGAATCAATGACGTCGTCAGATATTAAAGCATACTTTATTCCACTAGATCTGTGAAGCAACGACGTCGTCAGATATTAGAGCACACTTCCTTTCAAATTTTATCTTCTATGTTGCAACGACGTCGTCACTGACCATTGCAATCGAAAAAAATGATGTGTGTATTGATTTTATGTGCGAGCGCAATATAAGACATGGACATACAGGCTTCGTTTCTTGCCATAAAAAAGCACATAACTTGGCATTCAAAAATTCATATTAAAATATTCAATAATCCATCATAAAGCAATTTAGATATCTGTAATTTTAAACATTATATTATTACTTCATACAAACAATAATTTCTTCCACAATCTTCAATAAATCAACTCGATCCATAAAGCACAAAAATAACATAATAAGAATATCTCACAGACCATAAGTTTCTATTTCCAGATTCAAGTAGTGCCTCTAATCATCCATAAATTAATAAACATTCATATTAATCAATCCTCATCAATATAAAATGTTGATCTTTCAAAATCATCAATCTGCATAAAAAGTCACAATCATCAATAGCCTTACAAAATAAGTTGCTTGGTACGAAATAAACCCCAACTCTTTCTCCATTACAAAATATTAAACATCACTCCACAGCTGAAGCATTTCGAATTGTATCATCTCCACTAGTATCTGTTTGGCCTTCTAGGGTACCAAGTTGTTTGTTGTGAAACAGAAACACACAGAAGTAAATCTCACAGAATAGAAAATGTTTGCCTTCTAAATCTATACTACACATGTTGACTGCACAATAGTGGATCGATCAGATCCACTTTTTCTAGGCTGGCCACCTTCTTTCACCTCTTTTCTATTGGTGTCCCTCTTCAAATTCACATTTAGCTTATCCTCCCTTTATATAGCTTCTCGAGTTTTCCTCTCTCCAAAGCTCTCTTATGTGCTTCATCCACTCTTCTTGAGGCCACGAGTCTTGCCTGTATCAAAATAATAGCAATATTATACCATTTACCAGAACTAGCTCATTGAATTCCAACGAAAAATGAAGGGAAACAGAAGTTGCAAACAGGTTATGATTTTAAAACACCAGATCACTAATTCACCTAATGAACACGAAAATAGCAAAGAATAACATCAGGCACTGCTTGTCAAAAACAAAAAGAACTGAGAAATGCAACCATTTTTATGGGACCGTATAATCATTTCAGTTGAAAGGCACTAACTTTTATTTTTTCCTCAAGTGAGATTTCTCCAAATAATTCCTCCATTGAGGTAAACTCAGCACTCATATATCAAGAGAGCGAGCTTTATGCAAGTGCGATTGGCCAATTATCAGTTATCCATTTTATTCATTTTAGTTAAATATATTTTTATTTAAAAAGCATAGTGTTCAAACCATCCAGCCTCATATACCAAATTGAGCCAAAATCTTGAAATTGACATTCCACAAAAATCAAACCAAATCCTGGTCCCCTAACTTGCCACATACAGCCTGTTAGGTCACAAGACCAAAACCAAAAACCAAAACCTGATCCCCTAACTTGCCACATACAGCCTGTTAGGTCACAAGATCAAAACCAAAATTGATCCCCCAACATTCCACATACAGCTTGTTGGGTCACACGATCAAAACCAAACCCGACCCCCTAACCTGCCACATATAGCCTGTTAGGTCACAAGGTCAAAATCCAAATCCACATTCCTGATGTCATCTTCAAAACTTTGCCTCGAGATGGTACGTGATCCCTTTCACTACCATAAAATTCCCCTGGAAGCTCAAAAGGCTACAAATACCAAAAAGAAAGACTGCTCAAAGACTCTTGGTCAAGTCACAGGCTCTCCTTCAAAAATCTCTTCGAGGCACATCGACTACAAAAGTTAAGCAGCTCGTCGCTGTAGCTCGAGGGGGCATTTGTTGACACCAAAAATGTCACTTTGCCTCTTCAAGATTTAAAGAGCCACATGAAGTCGCAACCTGCCATAAATAGGCAATGCTACTTCCAAAAATCAAATCTTGTCAGAATTAAACAAAACTGCAAGATTCTTCAAGACAGCCAAAAGAGGAGTACACAAGAAGTTTCGGGCCATTTCAAAATCATTTGGCCTAACTTCGCTTCTCCGACAGCCGAAAAGGAGCTCTCGGCGGCAAAAGCATCGGAGACACCAAATCTTCGATCAGAGCCGATGGATAGTCTCAAAATACTTCCAAAAGGCTCCACGTCAAGTTCCGAGTCAAACTGACAACGTTTGACCCTACATCAACCCTCGAATAGCTAAATCAAGCCTCTCGGCGGCGAGAACCACCGAGGCCATTACTCATCAGATATAGCACATGGACGGCTTCAAAATGCTTATAAAGGGTTACACGTCAAATTTCAGGTCATTTCCACAACATTTGACCATAGTTTGACGCTCGGAAGCCAAATCAGGCCTCTCGGCGGCAAAGCTCTCCGGGACCATGGTTTCCAAGACAGAGCCTATGGATCATCTTAAAATGACTCCAATAGGTCCCTGTCAAATTTCAAGTCAATCGGACATCGGTTGACCGCACATCAAACCGCGATATCTCCATCGCGACAAAAGCAAGTCTACTGGTGATAAGACCCCAAACGGCTTCAAAACTCAAACAAAAGCCTATGGTTGGTCTTATTTATTGCTCAGGAGGCTTCACACCAAATTTCAGGTCATTCCGACATCGTTTGACCCAATTTCAGCTTCTGACGGAAAATCGGCAGCTTTGCGCGACAAAGTCTTCGGCTTTCTCAGGAAATTGGAAACTTTGCAAAATAAAATGCAAGGATTCTCATCAGGTTTCCTACAAAGAAATCAGGCCAATAAATGGTCAAAATGTCAAGGAAAAATACAGAAGAAAAAAGAATCGAAAAACAGCAAAAACAGACACAAAACGGGACACAAAGGGGGGAAAACCCCCAGGGTCGCAGACCCCTGAGGCCCTGGCCCAGGGTCGCAGGCCCTTGCGACCCTGGGCCAGGGTCGCCGGCGACCTTGGAGCCCGGGGTCGCCGGGAAGGCCCCGGAAACCCCGGTTTTCGCCCTTTTTTCCGCGATTCGAAGCGCCCAGCCTCTGGTACTTTCTAAAATTCATGCTTTTGAGACACCAAGTCCTCTGACATCCGTCCAAAACACGGGTCAATCATCAAGAGTATCGAAAACAATATTGATCGCCACCCGGTCAACCAAAAAAAGTGTGCTTTCTACCCGACCGATCGAGAAATCGACAGGACAGATGGCACCAACCTGCTGTTGGCAACAAACACCTGAAATTACATGGTCATCTGAAGTCGATCTACATGAAGATCCATCGATGATCATCACCAGAAGAATCCCAAAAGACGCGGCACGGCCCGCGACTCTTCAGATGCTCGGCGACCACTTAATGTGATTAATTGACTAGCTTTATTACAGTCATAAGAATTCAATTTTGTAACTCCTCCCATTATGCGGCTTAATGACAATAAAAGCCCATAAACCCTCCTAAATGGCTGCCAAAAAGCCTATAAATAGGAGAGCACTCCAAGAAGAAAGGACAGACAACAAATCACAGACAGAAGCACAGAAATTCAGAGAAGGAAAAGAGAGAAAACTCTGCAGAAGTTCTACACCGGCCACCGCTAGAAGGTGACAAAAGTCCCTTGGGGGGTACCCCCCAAGGTCCTTGCCTTCTCCTCCTGCCTCCAATGGCTTAGATGTGGCTTTTCAGCCCGTCTACTCGGCTTTTTATTGGATATAGGACCTCATTTTGGTCTTTGTCCTCTAAAAACCTGAGGTTATAGCCAAGCCAAGCGAATCAATAGCATCCTCTGTTCTCATCTGCATGGATGATGGCGAACCCCACATATGGCTTGCGACCGTCAATCTAAATGAGTCCCCCATAATCTCCTGAGAAGTTAGATCCTCCTTTTCTTGCTTTTCATTTTAGTTTGTATTTTTTCAAAAGAGACAAAAATCACAACTCTTGTCTTTCATTATTGATAAGGATTGTAAATCGGCTATAAACGCCAAAATCGGCTATAAACGCCAAAAAATCGGCTATAAACGCCAAAATCGGCTATAAATGCCAAAAAAATCGCCTTTCACGGCAAACCAAGAAAAATGTCTCTTTTCTTAAATATATGTGCAATGGAAAACTTGAAAGAAGTTGATTTCCTTTTACTTGAGAAGGTTGATCTCCGGATCACCACTTGCAATTCCAAGTAAAATATAAAATCTGGCACACCCACACAAAAAAAGAAATGTTGATGCACGCCCCTGCCCCCTGGTTACGTAAGGGTCGGACCCGACGGACTCCCACGTCCGCCGACCTCGGTAGGAACCGAGCAGGAGCGCGGTCCATCACTATGGCCAACTCAGGCCAACCCTACCTGACTCGTTGGCCCCAATCTTACCCATAGTGTCGAACTTGACCCGACTGGATCTAATCATTTTAGCTCTTACCTTGTGACAGCTCAAAAAGTCTTAAGTATAATGCTACATTCCATACCTACTAGGCATGTTTGTTTGTAGGAAAGAGAAGAATGGGATAAAATTGAGTGTCGATTGAAGATAAAAATAAAATGGACAGGGTTAGAGGAACAAAATGACAAAATTTATATTCTTTAGTTGCTCAATACGTAAAAGAAGTACTCTTCAAAAATAAAAACAAAAAATGACAAAAAAAAAAACTCTTAATTAACAACAAAATGTGTTTTTTCCTCCAACTCTCTCCACTTTGTTTTGATCTTGATTTGATGCTTAATTCTATTTCATTTTACTCCTCGGCTCCTCGCTATAAATAAAAAGGGAAATGATTCTGAAATCAAGGAAATGATTCTGAAATCAAACTTCTCAAAATAATACCGCACCGATTTTTCTCTCTTATTAAATAAAATTTAACTCCAATCATAGATTTCTACAACCCCACCCCCCCCCCCCCCCCCCCCCCCCCCCCCCCCCCCCCAAAAAAAAAAAAAAAAAAAAAAAAAACCTTCAATGAAAGCATTACTTCATTAATTACTTTCTTATCTTAATCATGTATTTTTCTTATAGGAGTCTTAATCATGTATCTAGATATAACCAGAAATAATACATTTTTTAATCTAGACTCTTTGTGACTTCGTCGAATTGGATCAATCTCAATTCGTCGCCAGTACGAGACTCAGTCAAAATAGGGTGTGGAACATTCATAGGACTATAGGAGTGACAATCAGTTGTCACCGACTCTTTGTAAAAGTATAAATTTTACCTATATCCACCTAATATTTACAAAATACCAACTCTAATTTTTGTAGTTTTTGCTTTTATAACCTTCTTTACTAGAAAGAAGTCCATCCACCTTTACACAAGATCAATGCTGAAAAAAAGAGAGCATTTTTTCCTTCAATCCACTTCAAAAGAATTAAATTACCTTTTTAATTAACTTAACCTTCAGAGTTTTGCTCTTGATTTAATTTAATTCGGAAAGATTTATACTAACAAAATTATAAAAAAAATCACAAATTTAATTAATTCAATGGTTAAACGGGATTTATTTATTGGTTTGAGTTGTTTTAAGCAAGGTCAAACACTGAATTTAGCATAAACGAATATAAGCTAAGATCACTCTTATCTTTGTTTAAAAAAAATTAAAGCCTACCTAAGAATCAAGGTGATTGACTAATATTTTTCGAGCATACATTGTGGATATGAAAAATAATATGAAAAGGTAGTTCTTGGTCAAATTTGAAAACAAGATGGTAGTTATTTGTAAACTTTCTCTTCTAAAAGAGAAGTAACATGAATTACGTAGCCAAAATACAAACATGGAATGCTGGGAAACTGGATGTTTCACATGCTAGGAAACTGGATGTTCAATATGATTGGAAAAAAAAAAAAAAGGTCAAAACGATTTCCCTCCCTTCATCAATGGATTATTCATGGTTACGGCTTTTAATTGAATGTCTTGAAACATTCAATCTAACCATTTTCACCAATGGCCGATCTCCAAATCCTTTGTATAATTCATGATTAGCACAAAAATCCTTGCTAATCACATGTATGCTAGAAGAGATATGATTCTATGTATGTTAGAAAGGGGGAAGATGAAAGTCTATAAATAGGTAAAGTTTATTAGTGAAAAGTAGAGGAAGAGTATGTTAGCATTTGTAGAAACCAAAAATAACTTGCTAGTAGATGTAGGAATCGAAAATAACTTCTGGTCAAAATTAAAAATTAAAGTAAAAAGTAGATCTAAAACCTTAGAGCTTAATATATTATAATTAGATTTGAGATTGGGTTCGTATTTAAATGATGAATATTCTACCTACCTTGTGAGAATGAGCTGGGGCCAGTGGAACGACAGCATGTCCTTTTCTCAATGAAATGGACCATCGAGTGCTTAATTGAAAATGATGCTGAAAAAACAGGATAAAGTTGTGATAAAATAGTAAAACAGATGTAATACCAACGGCAGCTTATGTTTATTGTTGAATCTAATTCATTTATCATTTAGAAATTAATAAAATGTTTGGGACATTTCCAATAACATCTCAAAGAAATCCCAAATTTGAAAAATATTTCAAACAACTCAGGATCTCCCAAGTGCCTGCCACACCTCAATCAATTTGATACGGATCAAAGTGTCTCCCCATTTTAAATTGAGTTAAAATAAAAGATGCACTCATAAAACCATTAAACGCAAGGGAAAGTTTTATCTTACAAGCGGAATGCATGTCTAGTCCAGCTCTATAGGGCTCAATTGGACTTATCTTTGATTAGAGCAACTCATTTAATACTCTTATCTCCAACAATGATATGCAACATGGCCAGTTTTATATTCATCAAGACTTTACTCATCATCAGCGGCAGACCTAGGATTTTCATTTGAGGAGTGCAGGGCTTAATAGATATTTTGGTTTTGGGGGAAAAGTGAAAATTTTCATATGGATTTTGAGGGTGGACTCGTGATTTTCATTAGATTTTTTGAAGCGCACTACAGGTTAACGAGTGTGACTACACTCACATGCTTGTACTTGGATCCGCCCCTGCTCATCATTGAAATGAATCTAAAAAAAATTAGTGGTAAAAAGACACCTAAAGTTCTATTAAATGAAGTGCTACGATAATTTGATGGGACTGTTATTTTTGCAGTGACATTTCTATCCATTCCACCAACAATGATATGGAAAGGAATCCCAATGATGCGAATACATCGATAGACCCCACGAGTTGGACCACATATACTACATGGTATGCACTCTCCATAGGATAAAATATTCCTAAACTCTGTAGAGCCATAACATAAGAAGTTAGAATGATGTGATTAAAGTAATAACTGGCCATCTCACTATTCAAACCACGCCCTTTTTTCTTATAACAATTCAAACCACACTTAAACGTGCTTCCTGATTTCCTCCTGTATGCCCTGGGCATGTTTTAAAGAGCAGAAATGGTTTTCACCAGTCTCCTTGAATCATGTTAAGTTTGTATAAAAATGAAATAAATCAGTGATATTGATTACGTAAAAGTATAGCTCCCCATAAAAGCAATTAGAGGGACCCACCTTCCCTGAACTCCAAATTGCTAACAAACTTAAACAGCCTCCTACTGGTACTCATTTTCCCCAGTCAGACAAAAGGTCCAGTGTTGGCTCAACACATGTTTTAAAAACAATATATTACTGTTTTTTTGTGAGATTGAGTGGAGTTAATCATGTTTATATGATGAATCACCAATCCGCTATTACACCTGAATTGAATTAAAACTGCGTTTAGACAACACAAGGGTTTGGATTTAGGGAAGAAGGAGGCCCACTCATATGCCTAGTGGGCACTTTTGTTATGTATTAAAGCCGTATTTCGTTAAATAGAATTCAGAGAATTCCTATCCTTCAATATGTGGAATCCTTGAATTCTCCTTTGTACTTTAGCATAAAAACTCTCACCAAAAAACAAGGGCTGAAATTCCATAAAGTCATTTGAGACTTTTTAGGTGTTTGGAATTTTAGAGTTTTAGTTAAAAAAAGAAAAAAAAATGGACATTTGAAAATGCCAATAGACAGGCCATCACATCATATTTATGAATTGTCAGCATACAAATTATTGTAAAAGAACGGGAGGGCCCGTTTGGGGTTTCTACTTGTAAAGTTAAGTGGAGTAAAGTCACCAACACATCACATCAAAAGTATTTTTTTATCAAAACTCCATATAACTTTTCCAACAAAAAGTAAAAAAGTAACCACATTTATTAACTAAAAGACAAAAAAACTCCATTTACCATACCAAAAGTCAACAATATTCCATCCCAAACAACTAAAAATAAAATACCATCATATCCACTACATATTTTATTCATACTTTTTATTTCAGTTAACTCTACTTGATTTTTAAAGTAAAATGTCAAACGGGCCAAAGTACCATGGCACCAAACTACAGTTCCACTTCCAACTTGTTTGTTTGCATTAAATTGCATATGAGTTCATGTTCAAGTCAGCTCCCCCAAACTATTGTTAAAGAGGTGAGGGCGAGGCATATAAGGTGAGAAAGGTTACCGAGTGATGTGTGAGTATTTATTCTTATCTTCTCTTTGAGTTGGTTTTCATTAAAGAAAAGGTTATTTAATGGTCATTTTGTATATTCACTTTTGTCCTTTGTTTTTAATTGCATGAATTCCTATCTATTCTATGCAAACAAACATGATTTTTTATGTAATTGAATATATGAGATTGTATTTCTACAAGTAGTCAATAATGAAGAATCAAAATGTAATTATGTAAAAACGACCATCAAATAACCAACTCTTCAATAGAAATTGATCAAAGGGAGTTTGAAAATGAATACCGGACATCACAGTAACAATTCAATAAATAAGAAAGCCAAAGTCCCATCTATATTCTATCTTATATCCTTCACCCCTCACATCTTTAATAATCCTTCAATGGAGCTCATATGTAAGTAGTTGAAAATAAAGATCAAAGGGAAATATTCAATAATAAGTATTGTTGAGGTCAACGTTCACCCTCGCTCCTGAGCGGTCATAATTGTGGTCGAGCCCGAGCCCTCACCATAAAACTATTGTTGTGCCGTTTCCTATCACCAATTGATTTTGGAATAAGTAGTACTTCAATAGGGTGTAGGATCTTACAAGTATCAAATGACATTCCCCTTCTATGAAAATCGAATAAAGGAAAGATGGAAAATCATTACTCAGCCATCATTCCCAACAATTCAAATCCTATGAAAGTCAAGGCACCTTCGACATCACTCCTTATCTCCTTCACGCCTCTTCTTCTCTAATAATCCTTCGGTACTAAGAACCATAAAATACAATGTGGGCCTTTCTTTAAAAATCAAATCAAAGTGAATAACACTATCAATTAGCCTAGATTGTCGATTCCATAAAAATCATAATCTTTGTTTGTTCAAGAAATCATCCTACTTATAGAGTGCGAATTACCTGGTGGTGCCATGTAATCCTCCTTGGTTTGTATTACTTGTCTAACTCGACCTATTAGCTTGAATTAATTTTTTGTTTTTAGCTGCACCTTCACTGTTATCATAGGTTGTTCATATGGCTTTGTGTATTCATTAATGTTGACTACCAAAGCAGCTTCTTATCTCTTTGGTCTTTAATATAGTATAATCTTTTCAGGCTTAAGAAGAGCAGTTGAGACTTGAAAGGATAGAGAAATTGAAATGGAAAATGGGTACCATTTGTTTCAAGAACTCCTCATGTTGTCCTTTGAACCAATTGCTTGTCACTTAGTAGATGCTGTTTAATGGGTTTGTGCCACCTACCAAGACTATAGAGGCATGGGCCACTTGGCACTGCCTAAGAGTTTCATACCTAATTCCAAGCATTAAAAGTAAACAAATTCTCCATGCAAATGAAAGGACAAAAAAATCACAAAAAAAGTGGCCGAATCCTTTGAATGACAATAGCCCATTCTTCTCTCTCTTCCCATACACACCACAAAAGAGTCAACAGCTAAATGAAGACCTAACTATGTGAGCACTTTCTGAATTTGCAGACTCCTCGGTTCTTTGATTGTTGATTCCATTTATAGAAAATGTTACCAGATATTCAAGAAATTGGAATATCATATGGACCCCTTGTAGCCAACTAATATAGTCAACATTCTGAAGAGGTCATTGTGAAATTGGAATATAGACCGCAGACCCTTTATAACATAATCTACACGAGGAGACTTTCTCAAAAGTATAAACATCTTTGAAGTTGAAAAAAATGTGTTTTTTCTTCACATGTCTTGTCTTCTGCTACG
Source organism: Litsea cubeba (assembly GCA_012931725.1). Taxonomy (NCBI): domain Eukaryota; kingdom Viridiplantae; phylum Streptophyta; class Magnoliopsida; order Laurales; family Lauraceae; genus Litsea; species Litsea cubeba. The sequence goes on from CM022944.1 coordinate 132,662,504, forward strand.
CAAAACGCCCCTCGTGAGACTCACTTGTCATCAATCAAAGACTCTAACACCAAGCAACCCTCTTCTACTTATCTAAAATATACTATACGTTTAATAACAATTATAAAAAAATGAATCTCAATAAAATAATAAAGTTAAAACCCTTAAATCAATGGTTGTTAGGACCCAATTGTGATGATTATTGCCCCGAAACCTAACTCACAATAAGGCTTTTCTATCACACAAACTTCTAATAATTGGCATGTGACATGATAGGTCCTATAATGGATTCAGGTCTTACTTGGCATCTCTACTCAGCCATTAAAGAAAATTGGCAAAAGCTCTTCTTCTTCTCTTCACAAGACTAGAGATGGGGTCTTTCATTTTAAGAGAATTTGCATCTACTTCTCTAAAGCGTGTAAATGATAGAATCGTATGCCAAACACCTTTTACTTGCTATAGACATTAAGGATGGTAGAATTGTGTGACAAACACGCTTCTACTTGATTTAGACATTTAGGGGTTGTTTGTGCAGCGTCCGACGCCACGGAAATCATGGGGGGTTCCCGCGCCCTCATTGCAGCATTTGTGCAGTATCGAATGGTGCAAAAATCATTGGGAGATAGTTTGTCGCCTTCCTTGTAGCGTTTGTGTAGCCCTAAATGCAGCGTAAATGAGTGATTTTATGCTGTTTTTCCATTGTTGGACGGGATTCGTAAATTCTACCTATCTACATAGGAAATGGGTGCCGAATTTTTTTCTTTTATGGCTTTGCACTAGTGCCTTCCTAGATAAATTGAAGTTTGAAAATAAAAATGCCAAACATGTGCTTCAACCTTTACTTGTCCCGTATAATGAATCATTCAAGAGATTTATGACCTTTACTTGACAACCCCGAGGTTTAACTCGGTTGGCTTAAGACAGGATTCAAAACTACACTATTATACTGGGGTCACATGAGATTTATTCGACTCCTTTGAGCCCGTAAAAATTATTCTGGTCTAAAGAATTTGGATTTGGGACACCCTCGGTCATAAAAAAATAAAAAAATTAAAATAAATAAATAAAAGACCTTTACTTGACTTTGACAGGAATTAGGATCATTCAAGGGACTCATGACCTTTACTTTTACTTGACAGGCACCGTGAGAGGGTACTTCTTGACACATGTAACTAAAACTTCAAAGATGTCTGTGGATTTGCAGGTCCTGTCCATGAGAACTACTGAACTAGGATTCGGATTCCCTTTCATGACTGTGTCTGACTCGTTTGGCGCGACAAACCAGAGGCGCTTTCATTTTACCCATGAGAACATGGATCATATGAAAACCGGCGATGATTTCGGGCTTATATTGGTCAAGTGGAGCCGGATGATGGTTTCATTTACAAAAAAGTCCCTGAAGTTATTGTTGTTATTGCATAGCACCGACTATGGTAGCTGGAACTGGATGCCAGATTTACCAAATAAATATAAAAGAATATGAGTAAAAATTATTTAAATCAAATCTTCTTACATTAAAAGGCAAAAAATTTATGTAACCAAGATATAAGCAAATGACTATCATAAGATAAATACAATTGTTAATTTATCCTTTTCTTTTGAAGGTTTACTTGAGGATACATAGTAGTTATTTATAATGCATTAAATTGATATTATGTAAAAGGTCTAAGCATTCATATTATATATCCAACCAGGGGCACCTGTGATATGGGAGGGCCTCACTCTTTTGAGCCCTTCTCTCCCTAGAGGGTAATAAATGAAATAACAATATATTGATACTAGCCTTTTTAATTAGTTTGAAATTAAATTTTTTAAGTTTAAATAATTATATGACTTTTGGCTTGCATCTAATCTTATTTGTTAGTTAGGAATTTGAACAATTTTGAAGCCTTCATACACTATCTTCTTATATTAGATCTGTTATCTCTAATGGTTCTCGTGATTTCTAGTGATTTCCATAGGTATGACTAGTCTTTGCTTGGGAACGGTCTACTCATTTCTTAAAATGGTTTTGTAATTTATTATGCATATGCCAATTCACCGGTAGCTCAATGGTGAGAACCTTCTTTTTTAACATTAATAATTCGGGAGTAATCCTTCGGTTTAGTGCTTATGGTAAGTTAGACTTGAGCGACCTATTTTCAAAAATGGGCTTCATTAAAAAGCTAGGGCCCGGCCCATACGACAGACATCTTTGGTCAGGCCTGGGTCGGATGGAGGAAATAATAGACCCGGTGTCTTTTCTTCTCTCGCGTTCTTAGATTGTCTAGAGAGTGACGTAATGTACACATTACGGCCCAAAGACGCACACTGCACTTCTGGGTGTTGTATCAACGAATAAACATACGACGCGTGTCCTTCAAAATAGGCAACTTCCCCAGTTTCCTTCCCTACATCGTAGGAAAATTTGTTAGGATTCATAAACAGGCAATGACCAATTCAAAAATTGGGTCCCTTTCTATTTTCAGCTACGTGCCCACACCAATGACCTATTCAATTATTTCAAACTGCTTATTCATCTTGAGAGACGCAGTCTAAGGATTCGAGATTTTCGTTTGAAAGAGGCAGATCTAAATAAGTAGTTGAATTTAATAGGACAAAATTTTTTTTCATGGACGGACCTAAGATCTTTCATATTTTTGAAAGGGACCCGGATTTATTGAGTGTTTTGGAAGAAGATTCAAGTCCAAAGGAGGTGACTGCCTCCATCACTATATATGTAGGTCTGCCTCTGATCTTGACAAGGTTAAGATGTATAATCATTAATATTGAGTGCCTAAATTAATTCATGGCCAAGGTTATTGGATTGGGCCGGTTCGATGTCGAAAACAATCCATATCCATTACCTCCATTGATGGTTATGTGGATGTGGATGATGGGCCCTAGAGGAGGTGGTCATGTTTTGGAGAAAGCAATACAGGTGCCATGTCTTGCGACCTATAAGATGTTTAAATAGACGGATAGATCATACGATGGAACCTATGATTGGTGGGCCATCTATGGACATGACACGTCAGATTACAGAATATGTTCCTCTTGAATATTCCTTCCAAGTTCCAACCAAGGTCTATTGAGGTGGGGGCCGGGGCTTGCCTAAGATTGAGGTGAGCTTTCATTGATGGGGGTAGTAGTGAGTGCTCAATACTGGTCATATAGGTGAATCTGTTTTATGGAATAAAATGGGAAGTACAACTACGATCACACAGCTCAGGAATCAGAAGCGGTTTTGAATTTGTGCTTTCTCTCTCGGGTCACTTGCATAGGCAAACGTCCGATTTACTCGGTACATGGAAGAGTTAAGGACTTCATGTGTCCAGAAAAATAGTCGATTCTCAAAGATTTTTGAACAAAAAAGAGATGGTGGGGAGTACAAAAAAAAAGTATAGCAACCTATGTTGATCTCAACTTTAGCATGAGCAACCTGCTTCCACCGAGATAAATTATTGATCTTAATTTGCATGTTTATAGATATAAAATTCACATAAAACTAATTCTTATAATGTTTTTTTAACTAGTTGTCTCTAAAATCACGTAATATAAACAGCAGGTGACCCTAAACTTACTCAAAACAGTGTTTCCAACTAATTTCACAATTTAAAAGGGGACAATGATCAACCAAACAAAAATACAAAATGTATCATCAAATTATGGAGTATAAATTTTCCTATGTTTAGAATCTTTACATACTTTTTGTTATCTTGTTGTTGCAATGTTAACATCGTTGCCATCATATGATGATATGTCATGGCTTCATTTTTGTCTTCATTTTAAATTCATTATAATATATGTTTTTTGTTTGGGAAATGCGCAATGTATTCAAAATTCTTATTCAATTGGAACACTAGTCACTAGGGGCCTGTTTCTTTGTAAGAATTCTTGGAATTCATGTCTGTTGGATTTTGTAGAATTTGAGAAGCTGGAATTTTGAAATGCTACAAATTCTAGCATTCCTAAATTCTCCGTTTCTTTTATACTTAAAATTTCTGCCTGAGAATCTCTGCACATTACAATGATCTTCATCTCAGTTCTGTCCAGAGAGGTTGGATACATGAATTCTGGGGTTTATTCGGTCTCGATGTAGGAGGAGATGGATTTTTTGTACAAGCATTGAGGAGGATGGTATGGTTTTGAAAGATGTCAGATGAAAATGAAATTGAGATTAGATCAAAAGAAAGGTGTGGATTTGAGAGGTTTTGGGTTTCATGGAACCAGATATGTAAAAGGAGTGGAAAGAAAGAAGATAACCAGATCTGATTTTTTTTAGAGGTGCAGTGAAGAAGATGACCTTCCACCGTCAGAGAGAGCCGGAGTTCCAAGGAAGCCTCCCGGAATGCAAGAATTTATAAATGCTGGAGCAAGGGCTAGCATTTGGGAATTCAACTTTTTTGGAATTCCAAAATACTGTTTGCCTCAAATGCTGCGAATTCTAGTAAATGAACATAGAATTTCTGACTGGAATTCAGGAATTCACAGACAGCCTGAATTCCTGTCAGAAATGCTTGGAAAGAAACAGGCCCTAGAGGTGATGGGGAGCCTTTCCCATCAGACAATCTAATAATCTAAAACATAGAAGATTCGGTTGCACATGGCCACATTATAATGAGACCATGATGCATCATGATTAAAGCCAAGTGACTCTTGATTTGCATGCTTTTAATATTTGTTTGGGAGACTTTAATATTAATGTAAGATGTGAGCTGGGAGTAACCAATCATTGGTATCATAAGTGAGCAAGCAATTTGCCAGCCTTTACTTAAAGGTCTCATTAGATGGTATCCACCATGATGTATTTAGTGAAAACAAGTCTTTTTCTTTTACTTAGGGCCAATGGGATAGATTTAGGTCAAAATATTGGACCTATATCTTAAAATGTTGGCAGGTTTAGGATGCAGACTGACTCATAATCAACAACCATAGTTTAGATACTACTCATTAACAGCCATAGTTTAGATACTATATAACAAGCTTGTTCATGGGTTCGGCTAAGGCGATCGAGTCTAAAGTTCATCAAAGCACGTGTTTAGGGCCTAGTATTAGGCTCTAATATAATCCAACAGATCCTTAAATCGAGCATAAGACCCAAGCCTATTCGTAAAACATCAATTGAATATAGGCCCACACTTAAATCGTTGCCCATACTTAAAATGTTTAAGTGGTTTGGAAGTTTAGTAATGAGCTAGAGGTGCTAGTGGGTGGTGTCAATCAGGCTCAGACAACAATAGACTTGGAAGGCCCTCTATGGAGATAGTTGCTTAGCTTATCATAACGATGTGTCCAGGGGTAGTGTCAATGTGATAAATTTCAATATTTTGGATCAACTATATAATTACAAAGAGGACCAAGATGAAAATAATTAGATCAATGCAAGATCGGCCAAATGGAGATGTGAGAATGCAGTATTCCATGACTCTTGAATTCCCTGCCTGGGCGATTGTAGATTGGACCATGTTAGACCAGCACCATAAAATGATATATTGGCGTGGTCAAGTGCTATATATGGGTAGAAGAAGTTCATAAGCACGTACCCCAGTTCAACAAAATAAACAACAGAACCAGGATCTTAAGACCTTGACCAACAATGATCAGAGCATAAAAAATTATGACCACTTGATCCTCAATGGCAGGATCCAGCACTCACATATTTGGATCGACATGCTCTATGGAGATGGATAGATTAGTGAAGATTAATGGAGATAGATCGAGAAATATCAATCAAAAGCAACCATAATTGGTAAAGATCAATTTATTAGATTGGTGGAAATAAGGAATGCCAGTCATATTCAACAAACCAAATCCTGATATAACCAAGGATCAACGAATATAGGCAAGTATTCCGAAGATGAGCAACATGCATGGCCATGTACGTGGTCTAATCTAAAGGTTAGAAGACTATATAGCTCTTAACTGAAACGACCATCAGATTTGATCATGGCCTACCTAAATTGAGGCTCGACATTCATGACGTTTCCAACATAATCTCGATATTCAGACCGACAAAAATGAAGTGCTCTGTGAGATCCACATGTCAAATATTAAGCACAACCGGCCAGAAATAACGAGGACGACGATTGATAGATTTTGTAAATGGTCTGGGCCTGGATTAGACAGCTTCAGTCCCACGAAACACATTCATTAAACTTTAAAATTGAATAAATAACGACAAAGATCTATAAACTTTAAAATTGAATAAATAAAGACAAAGATCTATAAAATATCCGAAATGGTAAATGATATCGAGCCATCACCCTAACAAATTTAACACAGCACGGTAAGGAAGAATATCCAACCGACTATTCTCCAAGCCAAAAGACTTAAAGACAGATTAATTGAAAAAATAAGAGTTATATATATATATACCCCATGAGGTTTTTATGATTTGTAAATAAGCCTCCGTGATTTTAGTATTTATAAACACGCTCTTACCTTTTTATTTCAATACCTTTCATGCCGCCAAAATCAATATTCTTAATGAGAATGGATAAACACCATGAGATTTGTATTGAATTTTTATAAAAATTATAGCTCTGCTCTTACAACCATTAAATAAAAATGAGTCTATTATTATTTTAAAAAAAATCATTATTTTATCCCAAGTCCCAGCAGTCTCTTTGATCAGTACCTCTTTAATGCACATGAAGCATAATAATGTATTTTAAACTTTCATCAATCTAACGGTGGGTCGCATGGATTGGATCAATTATAAAGACAAACGTTGATGTCATTATTATTATTGACTTGGATTTAATGAAATATGCCCCATATTGATAAAAATAGATTTAACTATGATTATTCTCCCACACCAAAAATAATTATTAATGTTAGAAGCTTTAGAGAGAAATAAGTCCAAGCTTTTGAATTTATGCATATGGAGATAAAGATATGAGCAAACGTTTTATTTCACTCTAAAAACTTTTGGTGGTTGGAAGGCTAGTCATTTTGGAGACATGAAAGGTATTAAAAATGAAATGACAATGTCTTATTTACAAATACTAAATTTATATGGGCCTATTTACAAATCTTAAAAACCTTAGGGGGGCATATGCAAAAAGCTCAAAAAAACATCTTAATAGAGAGGAAAAGCCAATTTCTATTCAATATTCAATGATCAATTGAGAGAGCATTACATCTCTTTAAATAGCCTAGTCTATACTCTAATGAGGAAACAAATAAAAAAGCCCATAAACTTTCTAATTATTCTAAATCTTATTCACTACTAAAAATTAAATTTTTTTTTTTTAGAAAATATCCCTAGAAACTTGCAAAATAGGAAATCAAAGTTGGAAAACATGCCATGTAAAATTTTCTTCTGCATTGGGCCTTGTTGGCATAGACCCCGATTATATACTTGCAGATTGGGCCCAATGGTTTGTTCGAAAATGAATCTTACCTTAATTCAAATCCCATGAAATCCAAACTCCCATCCACATCTTCCCATTATATCATTTTACCCTTCACCTTCTCTGCTCTATATTCCTGCAAAATTCAATTTCATGCAAAGCAACAGGCCCAACCTAATAAAATAAGTTGGGATAAGTCCTTTAAACATGTACAGTAGGCCCAGTCTGGACCCATTTAATTTAATGCGGTTAAATAAAGTCTCGAAAGATAAGATGATGCTGGCGCTCATATCTCGGGATGTAAAGCCAGATCCAATACTATCGCACTCTCCAGTCTCCACAGCCCATGCTAGAGTTTGATCGAATCAGAACAGGAAAAAGGAGCTTCTGGCCCTCTGGGGTTTGGTTGTCACAGAAACAAAAAGTGCCCAAGAACGTCACAATCCCATCTTTCGTTCTTTCAACAACCATTCCAAGCAAGTTTGGGAAAAGGAGAGAAGGGAAGAGACGAAACAGTTTTGCTTATCCAACCACACTCATTTATATATAATATATAATAATTACGTAGACTGGATGGGAGATTGCAACAAAACCCCAGAAAACCCAGACCCCAAAACAGACCCTATTCCAGTAACGAACTCGAAAGCGAACCAAAACCCGGACCAAATAGCATTGGAAGCGTCGTCGTCTTCGGCGGTGACTCCTCCAAGCATCGAAATGGCGATATCTCTTCCGATCGAGGGCGTAGATCCGAGTCCTAATTCCAACCCTTCTTGGTTTTCTCCCAAGAGGTGTGTATTCTCGCCCTTTATTTCTCTATTGTTTTGATGGTTGCTGTTGTAGTGGTTGTTGCTGAGATTGAAATTGACGGGATTTTATGCTGTGGGTTTTCGGAATTAGGGGATTTCATGATTTGGGGTACCAAGGAATTGGGAATTTATGGGTGTTTTGGTCGGAAATTGTAGTGATTGGAGGGTTTGGGATAGGTTGGGGTTTGGGGTGTTAGATGATTGGGATTAGTTGAAATTGTTAGGTGTGTGCCTTCAGTCTTTTCTGCTGTGAGTCTTGGGCTCGATGATGTTTTGCGAAATTGTTCTTGTTTTGAGATGAAAATCTACTCGTTTGGAAAGGGGATGGGACTTTCTGTTTTGATTTAGCAAGGGTTGGGCGATTTATGGGGGTTTTAGATGAAAGTTGTAGTGATGAGAGGGGTTGGGTTAGGATTATGTTTAGGGTGTCAGCTGATTTCATTCAGTTAGAATGTTTCAGCAGAATATTTGACGAAATTAGGGTAAGTGATAGGTGCTGAAGCGGCATGGGAGCTGAAATAGCATTTTTTTTTTTCTTTTGCTGGAATGGATGACTGGCAGAGGAGTATTACATTCAATGCGAGGATGGATAGATCCCTGGTCTGTGCTGTGAATTTAAGGTGCCTTGCCAGTGTGCTATCAGTGATGTGGCAGTTGAAATGGTGTGATTACTGATGTGGTTTTTATTTTCTATGGGTAATTGTTGTTGCCTTTAGATGAAATCATGAAAACCTACAGGCCTGGAAGGGGATGGATTTTCTGTCTTTTTCAGGTTTGCACAATTCAAGGCTTTCTGTTTTGATATATGAGGGTTTGGTTAGTGGTAAACCCTAGTGGGTGGTGGGAGCCTGGGAGGGGTCAGGTTAGTTTGTGTGTAGATTTGTCTGCTTGATTGCAATCAGTTTGAATATTTAGGCAGAATGGATGGTTTTCCCTTACTCCGTGAGTTAGGTGGGATGCTGGTTCCTGTCCTTTTTTATTTGCCAAATTAGTTTTAAGTGATAAAAGGGGCTGATATCAGACATTATTGCATTATCCGATTTTTTTTTTTTTTGCAATCCAATTGTTGGCTTGTTGTTGTTAGATGAAGATGTACTGGCTTCGAAAAAGGCACGAGATTGTTCCCAGGGGCTTGGGGAACTAAGTTGTTTTATTTTTTGTTTATAGAAAGAAAGAACGAACTCCTAAGATCTGTGGATCTTATTTAAGTATCTAACTCATAGCAAAAGTAATAGCCAATGATGGAAATAGCGGAAGCGGCGGGCGTAGCTGCCCTCCGCTAAAACGCGGCGTAGCGGGGCTACGTAGCGGCGTAGCGGTGCGATTTGAAAAAATAGTAAAAAAAATCTGAATTTTTTTTTTAGAAAATCTAGAATATTAGAAAATGAGAGAAAATATGCTTTTTTTTTTTGCAAAAGTAACTAAGGTAAGGGGGCGTAGCGGTCCCCTTATTGAATGAGGTCTTGTATCGCTGTATAAATAGAAAATAATAGTAATGATCATTTTTTTTTTCACATGTATTCATGTTGCTTAGTTATGCTAACTTAGAAACTAATGAAAGGCTCATAAAAAAAAATGTCATGAAGTCAAGACCAAGGATGAAAATAGCGGTAGCGGCGGGCGTAGCGGCCCGCCGCCAAAACGCTACGAAGCGGGGGATACGTAGCGTAGCGGGGATACGTAGCGGCGTAGCGGTGCGATTTGAAAAAATCGCCCAAAAAATCTAAAAAAATTCCAGAAAATCCAGAAAATTGTAAAATGAAAGAATATGTGGTTCTTTTGCAAAAGTAAGTAAGAAAAGTAGGTGTAACGGTGCCATCAATATATGAAGTCCTGTATCGCTGAACAAATAGAAAATAGTAGTAATTATTAGTTTTTTCACATGTATTCATGTTTCTTAGTCATACTAACTTAGAAAGTAATAGAAAGCTCATAAAAAAAACTAGAACATGAAATAAAGGCATAAGACTTAAAAGTTAGGTCATTACTCATTAATGAACATTGAACAATTAAATATCAATACTTCAACATTCAAGGTTCAAACTCAATCAAGTGAATGAACTATGAAGTTATGAAGTGATCGATAATCAACACCAATTTAAAAATGACAGAGTAGAGAGTTAGTGAAGGAAATAGGAATACCTTAGTCACCAGCACAATGAGGGTTTTTTATAAAATAATTTAATTAAGACCAATTTGAAATCTAGTAGTAATAGGTAACTATATCTTTACTACTATACAATTTCAAACATAATTAAATAGGTTTAATATCTTATCTAGCAAGTTATGATAATAATAGACATCGAAGCACATAAATGGAAAGACAACCAGCAAAAGAGTCTTAGCTATCATGGTCAAGTATGATCCTTTTATCTTCTTGATTGCCACTTTTTTCAAAAACATGCGCTTCGCAGAGGGGGTCCGGGGGAAAAAAAAAAAAGGAAACGTATCGGCCGCCACGGTACGTGGCGGCTTTGTAGCGGCCGCCACACTTTGTAGCGGCCGCTACGGGCCGCCACGGATGCGACGGCCGATATTTCGGCCGTGGCGTGGCGGTATCCCCCGCCACGGCCGATATATCGGCCGTCACGCTACGTGGCGGCCGCTATTTCAATCCATGGTCAAGACTTAAGACTTAAGAATAACTAGAGAAAAGAATACCTCTACCAAAGGGGGTATGTAATAGGATGTACCTAGAGAAGAAATCTTGAAAAGAACTCTCCATATACATTGTAATTCGGCGAGATCATAAAAGGGTAGAAGAGTTGCATAAAAATGTTATTTGGAGAGAAAAAGAAAAGAAATAAGCATTATTATATATTTTGAAAATTTCGGAAAATTTCACACTCCGTAGCGGCCTCGTAGCGGGCGTAGCGACCGCTACAGATGTAAACGGCGCTAAATGCAATAAAGACCGCTACGCCTGATATAGCGCGTAGCGGCTGCTATTTTGATCCATGGTAATAGCTACTAATTCGGTAATTCCTTATGAAGACGCAGACAATGGGATTTTGAAAATTGCTCATGAGGTTTCGTGGACTCTGGTCTCCATGTGATTCGTAGGGAACATTCCCTTGTCATGGAGGTATCATTTGCTCCTTTCATTGTGGATGATGGGTGGCAAGAAATAGAAAGTAAAGGGAGGAGACTTCAGAGCCTATAATGATTCGGATATTTATACAAATGTTTATTCAAACACAAGGAGTGGGGTCATGTAATTGTCGTGTTTTTTGAACGCCAAGATAAGTGATGATTGGACCAAGCTGGTGAGTAGTTCAAAGATCATGTCACTGCCTACGTGCTTGATTACATTGGGGTTGTTTGATTGAGCTAAGGGAGCGGAATGTGTCCAATCTGGTCAACATAGCTCTCACTATTACTGGGTCAGCAGTGGGTTAGAAAATATCGACCTGCAGTGAAAAGGGTCATACAAAAATTGATCGACATAACCTGCTTAACTCTATATTCTATAAACCTTCCCTCATATTTAAATGTAATTAGACAATTTTTTTTTTTGGGTTTGGATATGTGGAGTTTTTGAGGAAAAAAAGAGAAAGAAACTACCTGTAAACAACTTAAGTGGGCAGTGCAGGGTTACCCACGTCTGTTGTGGGTTGGGGGTATCTGATCCATTTAATAAATGTCTCAGATACTGGATAACCCTCAACCCTCAACCCCAACCCCAACCCCACTCTATCTGACCTGTTTATACAGGACCTAACCCGTTTGCAGCCTGTATCTGTTGCATGCTTGAGCCTTATTGGGACCATGGACCTGTTACATATGTTTGCAGGTCGATGAGGTCTCATGGTTACACCAAATAGAATCCTAATCAACTTCTTATTCTAGCCATCCATTCTATCTAACTAATAAAGAAAAATTACTAAATAAATGTCCTTACACAATAACTTAATTAAAAAGAAGGAAGAAAATTAGAAAGTTTCTAAAGGAATTCAAATTTTGAATTGAACGTCCCATGTGGATTGAGATTTGATCAACCTTGCTTCTTTATCCTTGACTCCTAGATTCTAGAAAGTAGAAACCTTTCCCACTCTAGGATCTTTCTTTGGAATGTTCCAATTACCATCCTGCAGGTCATTTTGTGTGCCACATCGTATGGACCGTGGACCCACATTTTGTGCTTGTAGAGCTAATCAAATGGGTATGAACATGGGCAAGCTCTAGACTTATATAATGAGCCAAGTTAGGATTTGTTTGCATTTGATTAGATTGCCTAAATGGACTCTTAGGAAATTGATTTGGGTCCCCATTAAATTCAGCGCATTTGTTTTCTAATTTGGGACTCATTTTAAACCCATCTTGACTATCCAATGTTGGACTTGAGTCCCTTTTCTTGATTGGGCCTCAATTGAGATAGATCAAAAGGCCATTGGATCTTTCAAATCAATCTATATAATCAAGGGCCCTATCAATCGCAGGATCCATGAAATATAGTCCATCCACTCTTGTTTTTGTCCCGATTAATGATCTAGGCACGTACAGTTTCAATATTCTGAATTTACACCACCTAAGGAGTTGAAAACTTGTTGTGCCTCCAGATTTTTAGCATGTTCTTTTGTACAACATGGTCTTGTCGGCTGGTACATACTCAATTCACACCACATTTTGGCACAACCTCAGATCCTCGATCGAAAATATATCAATCTCCAATGGGATTGATCGAATCCAAGGATGGATTCTGAAAACTAGAACACACTCACAATAATGGAAACACCATATTTAAGAGAAAACTCTGAGAAAATCCTTGATTAATTGATAATAAGCATACGCAATTACAATGGGGAATCATCTATATATAGAGAAGTAGGATTGTCCCTCTCTTACTTGGACATTAAGATCTTCCTAAATATGTAAGAAGACTAAATGAAAAGAGGAAACTAGCTAATAGCAATCCTAATAACGAAAAATTATAGTAGGGATAAAATTAGAATCCCATAGTAGTTCTTAGTCACAATTGGACCTATGGGCTGAACCCAGTGGACTGGGCTGACCTATGGATCAATGGGTTGGCCTAGTTGCCACGGGCTTGGTCTGTACTGCATCACATCTCCCTGACTTTTGCATAGTAATCTTCAAGGGATAAACTACTCGGTTTGAACTGAGTGGTTTCTCTAGTTAGTTGATATATTTTGGTATTATTCTTTTATGGGCGTAGACTATAGCTATGAAATCCCCCCCTAGTTCTTGTGCAGTTCTAGTGTTCTACAATAATGGAAGCCAGAGGCAGTAACTTCTTCCATGGAATTGAGGATCCAATTCATCACAAGCACGCTTCCTGTCACCAAGTTTGGATCATAAGGTTTCTTGGTTCGTCCATCTATGTATCTGAGTATTTTTGTCGCCCAATTGCTTTTATTGCCAAATAAGACCACTCCATATAATTTTTCCCAGTAAATAAATTCACTGTAATCTGATTACTAGGATTGACAGCTCTTGGGAATTGGGATGTCATCATAGAAGTGTCTCCCTTTAATATGGATTCCATTGATACCCACTCAATGGAATTAGCCAACCTTTGTGATGAAAATCAGCCCCTTTGGAGCCTCTAAAATGTTGTCACAACCTTCAGTTAGGATGAACACTCACCCAAAAAACTGAAAAGCTTCAATCAAACATATGCATACTCAGTTACTCACCTCTTAAATCTGCAAACCACAGAACTACTGCAGCTCTACACTTTTTACAGCTTGAAACAACCCAGTTGGAAGATTTAATCATTCAAAGGAAAAAAGTTTGGAGGCTTTAATTTGAAGAAGAAATTGAATTGAAGTGAAAGAAGATGACAAAGAAGAAATAAGGAGGAGGAAGATTGCGTTCCACTAGGGTTGGACGACCAGCCTCTTGTGTTTATAATTATGGGTTTTCAGAAATTACAAAATATCCCCTGTATGTCCTATATTTGCAAAACAGTCCAGGATTATGGAAAATTACAAATTAGTCCCTGTACATCTCTCAACAGAGGACTTCCTTTACTGGTAGCCAATTAGTGTTCACATTTTTGTGAATATGTGGAAGAGAGTTATTGTCCACAATTTGGAGTAGATAAATTTGATTTATTCAATTTGATATGTGTCATGGATGCACTTTTATATGCTGGAAGCCCACCTTGTGGCACCTAGAGGGTCACCTTAAAAGCTTTTCCCCATTAGCGCCTTCACTGGAAACTCCCTACAACAAACCAACAATTGGAATACTTTTGCTTCTTTGGAATTTCTATTCATCAATGGCCTGAGTAATTGTGAAGCACATTGTTCTATTATCTAATGAGACCACCAACACCTGCCTTATCAGATAACCGCATTATCAAAGGGGTAAGTTTTACATAGGAATCTAAAGTGGCAACAGTCTTTCAATCAAGTTGTGGACTAGACACAACCGTAATAAGTAGGGAATGTAAATGCGGTGGGTTCATGTCAGGTAGAATTATACCTGGACTCGACAGTTATTTTTGGAATTGAGCCTGGTCTAAGTTGTCTCAATCATAGGATGTTAAGCAATCCGATCAAAGAAGATGAATTTCCATCTTCTTTAACTTTTTAATTCCCAACTCATTCTTTTTCTATGCCTCTGAGGCTTTTATTAATTTTTATCTTGGAAAGTGAAATGAAGTGTGTATTTTAAGCCCAGAAAGCAGTAAGTCAAAGCTTTTGAGTTGTGTTGGACGGTGAGATATATATTGATCAGTTTACATGAATGTTGTAAAACTATGGTAGATGGTTTTCTGTCTTCATTCTTGGTATTCATTTTTATTGATGTAGTGAAGAGTCTTCCAATCATTTGGTTGCATCTTATATATTGAACACTCTGTTTCTTAAAAGTTAATGTGTACGCTAATTTCTTATTGCACTTGTTGCAGGTTACTCATAATCTTTTGCGTGATCAACATGCTAAACTATGTTGATCGAGGTGCAATAGCAAGCAATGGTGTGAATGGGAGCATTAAAACATGTACAGAGAGTGGCAAATGCACTTCAGGGAGCGGAATTCAGTAAGAGTATTAGGAGATTATGTTTTGTCTTGTTTAAAAATTGTTTAGATTAATCGTAGCTTTTAGCGTCTATTTATTTGGTGGGTGAAAACGAACAGGGCTGCAACTTTCACTGTTGCCAACCTGGTTGTGTGGCTTCCTGCGAGTCATGCCAATCAGTGGGGTTGTGTGGGACTGAAAGATCTCAATATGGATTAGGCATGGGGCCTACATGAGCACAATGCGGTGATTTTAATTTTTAACCATCCCCGTTTAAATGCCCCAAAACTTCAATGGTTTTATAATTGCTTTAAAGAGCTGTTAACTTTATGATTCTTAAACAGATAGTTACTATTGTTGGATCATGCTTATTTGGGACTCGCCCTTAATCCATGGTAGATCTTTCGGTCTCCCTGTACCCCACTGATTGGCATGACTGAAGGCAGACCTGCAACTGGTTTGCAACTTTGAGAGCTGCGGCTCTGTTTGCAGTCTGATTCTCCTCTATTTGGTATTATAGAAAAGTAGATTATATATTCACGCATATCTCTTGTTAAAAATAAAATCACCTTTATCTCTGAAAAAGATTTCTTATTGTACTAGTATTTTACAGTTTAAGTGTGCTTCTCTTTTTTTGGAAAGATTGACTGAAATCCAATGAAAGCAAGAAAGGAGTCACAGACTAATATTGTCTCTCATTTTCTATAAAATGACATATGGATAGCTTTATATATCATTTCCCACAACTTGTCACATACTGAAGATTGCTGAGTGCAGGCATAGCATCATTATTTTGATATATGAAAAAAGTGCATTTTACTATATTCCATGATTGTTAATATGAATTTAAGATATTGGTAGCTAAATTTAGGATCCTGCACTTCCTACTCTGTTTTATTGCATTCAGTAATCTTGTAATATTTTGAAAGTCAATCACAACAAAGATCTTTCTTCATCTTATGCTTGTAATGGAGCTTGAAAGTGGACATAGGGACAGTGAATTTCCCTATGAAAATTAGTAATGGAGGTTGAAAAGTACAATTAAAAGTTCATAATGGGCAGCCATCATTCCCCAATTAGAGGAGATTCAAAATCATGTTCTGGACAAGTGTCCCTCTCCATCAAGTCATTGGGCAGATCAGTGAAGCATGGTAGATCATGATGATGGGGATACTGTTGACCTGTTCTCGAGGAGATGTAACTTATGTCCATGATATATCTTTCATTATGTTAGACTTGAAGATACATTGAGGAAATTGGCAGAGTGATTGTTTTTATATTCTGTGGCAGTAAACTATGAAGTTCTTTTTGAAGAGGTTTCTCGACGAAGATCATTACGCCTTAACAAATAGTGGGGCAACGCAAAAAACAGCATGACCTCCTGATCTTCAAACTCTTTGTAATTATGATCGCACGTTGGAGCTATTGAGAAGTGTGTCCTTTTAGTTTCTTAATGTTTCATATTTACTTATGATGATATATGTTTCTACGGCCCTGGGGTTCTTGTGGCGTGGTTCTCCTTTTCTAGGGGAGTTTTAGGTGTCATCTATTGGTTGGATTTCTTTGAGAACTCGGATGTATATTTTTCTCTAGTTTAGCAATTAAACTACAGTTACCATTTAAAAAAAAAAGGTGTATTGAGTCACCAAAATTGGGCACTAAGGGTGCAACTTTAGAAGGTGATACTTTTTATCCCAAATTGATGGGATATGGGGCTGATAAGATTCCTTTTGCTTTATTACGGGGACATTCTGAAACCAATGCCTTTGGAATATTCCAAGGAAAAGGAAAAGAAGCAACAGAGAGAGAGTGTGGGGATAGAAGAGATTTTTTTTTTCTTGTGGGGTGGGGGTGTTTTATACTCAATCAGGGCTCCATTATTTTCATCATTTCAAGAGATGTGAATGTTTCATGAATAAATTGTTGTCTGGTTGACTTAAAATTAGGCTCGTGCAAATCCTAAAAGGCATTAAAGAAGTTGTGGTCCATTCAATAACATGTAATGGTGTAGGGATGAATTTTAGGTGTCCTATATGTTGTAATCAATCTTGATAAAAAAATGGTGATTTATTTGGTGTGAGAATTCTGTTTTCCCTTTTATCTTGGATGGTGTAATGTCATCCCCTTCATGGTGTGAAGTCATGCAGCTTAGCTTGCAGAAGATGAGTGTTGTTTCAAGGCCGCCTCCTATGTCACATTTATCTGTCAGGTTACCCATGGTGGCTCTCGAATTGGATAGATGAAATTCATTGTTTAATGTCTACTAACGGTCGCTCTATCAGTTTGAAGCTGATTGACTATCAAAACGTACATGATTCTGAGGCTCTTTTGTCTGATGTTGGCCTTTTCCTTTAATTGGGTCTTTTCTGAATTTAAAATTTTTTTAATTTCATTTTTGTTTTTCTACTAATTGTGGTAAAAAACCCTAATGAATCCTAAGATTTTTATGGAATCGTAGGGTCTTTTTTTTTTTGTTTTGTTGTTGTTGTTGTTGGGCATTGAATCCCAATTATAGGTGAATCTTAGGATTGAAGCGTGCATCTTCCGATTCGGTACTTGCTTTCTTGAATCTTACAATTCAGGCGATTTGTCTGAGCAGAAATAGCCATATCTGAGAGGTTAATATTTGTGATTTTCCTTTTATTTTCTTTCTTTCTTTTATTAGTGTTTCTATTTTTAAAATTTTATCTAGCAATTAACAAAACGTCTTAAGAACTTTTGCAATTTTGGGAAGGTTTAAGAGATGGATAGGGAATGAGCAGGTGACTGTCTGGAGCTTTCTTCTCTACATATAGGCATTGTCCTGCATTCATTTATTTAATTTCTTGTTCATTTATTCTTAATTGATACTTTTTTTTTTTTAACTTCAGGAGACATCCTAACCATATAAGGTTGGTGATTTGGGTTTTATTCATTCATTCATTTAATTTTTATTTAAAGAGAACAAAAAATGAAAAAAAACCACTACAACTTGTTTGTTTTCCTGGTAATGTTGATCTCTTAAATATGTTTATTTTAACCATATATACATATCATAAATGATATATTGATTTATGCTCTTATTTGTCACTGGCTATGGATGGAAAATGAATAACCTCTTTTTTTTGTCTGTTTATTATTAATTTTATTTTATAGAAGAAAAAAAAATAAACAATTTTCCATTCACACATAACATTAAAAAAAATAAAAAATAAAAATCCCTATGATTTATGACATGATTCATGATACGATTTGATTCATCCCCTTGAATGATTTGTGACACAATTTCGATGTTCAAAACAATGTTTCTTCCAGTTAATAAGACTCAACTTTTAAAAACAAACATGAATATGCCCTGTAGAAGAAATAATCCATCGTTGAAGTTCCTAAAGAGCTTCTCTTTACAGGATGTCAACTTCATTGACTTGGTTATTTTGTTTTTGGCCCAATCAACCCCCAAGGAAACCCAGTTCCTATTATTGTTTGAAATGGAAAGTAATTTCAATGCAGTGGAGATCTCTCTATAAAGTTATAATTAAACAACCTATATTAGCTAAATATAGTCTTCCAATTTTTATACTCTAATTATTCCCAATAACTTCTTTTTACGTTGATATATTCAAGGATTTGAATAATCGATAGCAACTTATCTGGAAGATTCTATCACTCTTCTCATTTTGCTTCCCTAAAAATGTGCTTTGGAGCATTGTCTAGAACCAAATAATGCTGGACACTTATTTTGATCGGTAGGTCGATCCTTTTGTCATTTGGCACGTGAAGTAGATGTTTGCCAGTATTCCAACACTTTGTGGTTGCAAATAGGATCTTATTGGCTGCCATAATCTACCTTTTTCCTTTTGCTTTAAGATGCTCTAAAGCTCTCCAAAATGTTACTCTCTTAACTTTTCCACTTATCCCTTATGTGAGTTGGGGAAAAAGGTTTCTACGAGAAAATTCTTTAGTTGATCTTTGAATTGGTGGATGGACTCTCGAGGAGACATCTGCTTCAGCCTTCAATGCTTCATCAGTGCTTCAGTTTAGGTGTAAACTTTGGTTATTTTATTCAATGTACTCATCCATTTCCTAGCAAAAATATAATTTTTCAACTTCTATGGTAGTTTTTCTTTCTAGGAATATCATTTTCCAATGAAGTCATTTCTTTGTTGTGCTGTGCACAGGGGTGATTTCAATCTAAACTATTTCCAGGATGGCATTCTATCATCTGCGTTCATGGTTGGACTCCTAGTGGCTTCTCCCATATTTGCATCCTTATCAAAGACGTAAGTACCTTCCAGAATTCCCTATCTTTAGAGGATCTGATCCAGTTTACACTATTCTATTTATTACTTGTGACATTTTTCTCATTACTTGAAGCTATGGGATGAGTTTGAAAATCTTCTTTTACCCATTTTGATTTGTATCTTGTGTTGTGCAGCCATAATCCATTTAGGCTTATTGGAGTTGGATTGTCAGTGTGGACATTTGCTGTAGCTGGGTGTGGTTGTTCATTTGATTTTTGGACTATTACAATTTGCCGCATGTAAGTGTTCCAGTGTTGACTCCTTAAACTAAATCAATGTAATTATCTGGAAGATAATACAATTAAGGAAAAGGTAAGACATGCAAGTGGTCAATAAAGGGCACTGGCCATAAACCTACCATTACATGGTTACAACAATAGTAGTTTTGTTTTATCTTTTGTCTAGTTTTCTCTGAATACTCTGCTTTATCTAGTCCATCTGCTTCCTTATTCAACCAGGACATGCTCGAAAGCCATAGCCGTAGAAGAAACCAAAGTTCCTATTTCATTTACCGTTGAAGATAATCTTTGTGGTGGCCTTCCTCCTTCCCGACAAGTTAAAGAACTAAATGAATACCAACAAAAAAAAGAACTAAATAAATCTTCTTATGTTAGAAGAGCCTAAGAAATCTTTTTTACTTAGTTTTTTGCCGTACCTAGTGGCCATAATTTCACCCTTATTGAAACCTCCAAATCCTTCTGGCCCTGAGAATGCTAGTGGATCAACTAATAGTCTCTGAGGGCCTTCTTCCTTCCACTCTGGTTAAAAAACTAAATATATGTTGTTACTCTACCAAAGGGCCTAAGAAAGCATTTTTACTTAGTTTAACGCTTCATCTAATGCCCTTAATTTCAGCCGCCTTCAAACCTTCCATTCCTAATAGGCCTGATAATGATGGCAAAGGGCCTGAGAAAGCATATTTGTTTTTTGTTCTATGCCTTCTCTAATGCTCATTTTTCATTATCTTTCAAGAAAAGAGTATCAGCGTAATACGAATCTTCATTCTCATTAGGCTTGAGAATGATTTTGCCACTTCTCCTGTATCATTTCTCAATGTGCCACTGATGCCTGACAGTCATGGATTGCTTGCTGGTAGAGCTCCCTCTTCTACTCATTCCCTCTCTGAATCCTTATGTGACATTCACCTGAACTTTTCGTCTTTTAGCTCCCAATAGAATGTCCATGATTTTTGCTGCTACAGACAAATGTTTGAGAACTTACTTCGACAGATTCTTCTATTCTTGTGTTTCCAAATTTCTGAAGCAATCATAAAATCCCCTCCTAGCAAAAGGACCTGCTAAACTAAATGGATGTTTGAAAAATCATGTTATATATTTAAAGTTATTTTACAATTGGTAATGTTTTAGTTCTCGTTTCTAGGCTGGTGGTGCCGGTAAGGTTTCATTCATTAGCATGCAAACCCCTCCTAGAAAAGTACACTTTAAACTAGATGGATATTCATTAAATCATGTTTTACTGTGGGAAGTTATTTGGGTGGTTATGTTTTAATTGTCATATCTAGGCTGGTTGGTGTTGGCGAGGCGTCATTCATAAGTCTTGCTGCTCCATTTATTGACGACCATGCCCCCCCTGCTCAGGTTTCACTTTAACCTTTTGACTTTATCCATGGAGTTTTATTTTTTTGGATTTTGTTTAATAGTGGATTTGATATGTTCTTTTCTAAAGGTTGTTTCATATGATACCTTTTTTCCCCCATCAGTTTGTCATATAGACATCCTTTGTTGGAGCACTGCATCTTATTTATTTAATAGTAAGTGATGGTATTTGTTATTTTGTGAATTTATTTTCATCTTGGTGAAGTAGGATAAGTTGGACCTGTTCTGAGTTATGAATGTGCCTGAATCAAAATTTAAAGTTAGACTACAGAGTTAATTCATGGAGATATTGGAGGAAAAGTGTTGCTGCTTTATGGAGGCTGTAACTGCTTGATGGATGCTAATGTCTCCAGCTGATTGATTCTAAAAAACATCAGTTGTTATTTTCTGCAAAAGTTAATACTTGAGGAACAAGGTCAAAATGATAGTTTTCATTTTTGTTGTGTTATGAGTGGAAATGGAATATTTTTTCTTCTGTTCCCCTACTTCTAAAATATCCAATTTGAACTGTACATGCCTTTTCTGTCCATTTCAATCTGGCTTCCATCACTCTGGCCTGTTCTGATAAATTTTGCTGGGCTACCTAGACTCGACTTTCTGATCAAACCCTGTGAATTGTAATCCTTTTCCCCTTAAGTTTATTTACTTAATTTGAGTTCTAGCTGTAATTTGGCATAAAAAATACCACTACTATATTCAGGGGGCTTCAAAACTACCATATATCATAGCATATGAAAGGATAAAGAACGCTGCTTGGGTCCTTTCTTTTTCTGTACTCAATCCTTAAACCACCACATGAATGCTACTTTTGCCTTTACTCCGGTAAGAGGTGCTTGAAATGGAATATAGAGTTAGACATGGTCAGATTATTCTATTCTCATGGGCTTTAGCATAACATAGCACTCAGTCTGATCGATACTCTTCTATTGCGATTATTCCTTTTTTGGGAAAAAGGGAAGTAATCATTACGGGGCAGTATTTTTGTTACTTTCTCTTGGTTTTGGAAGAAAAGATGATGCAAGATCAGTCCTCAGATCTTCTGTTCAGGCTTCTCTGATTGTAACACTAAGGGCATGTTTGTGTAGCCAATTTCCGCGGAAAGTGGACGGTTATCCACGGAAAACTTACTTTTCATGCGTTTGGTGCAGTAGTTTTCTGCGGAAACACTTTTTTGCCATGTCATCCTTTTCCTTGCTTACCATGGAAGTAGACTTCCCATGGGGGGGTATGGGAAGTCTATTTCCTCATAAAACTAGGCCCCCGCCCCCCCCCCCCCCCCCTCCCCCCCTTTATATATTTCTTTTCCTGTCCATTTCCAAACCCTAGCGCCCCTGTTCCTCATCTCCTTCCATCGACGAGAGCTAGCAGAGATCGCCACAACCCCCTGCTGCCAGCCACCTGTAGCCGCCCCACCCACCCTAGCGCCCCTGTTCCTCATCTCCTTCCATCGACGAGAGCTAGCAGCCACACCCCAGCCCCCCTTTTCAGTTCTGGGTTTCTTGAACAGATGCAGAGGTGAAGACGACGAAGAGGCAGATGATGCCCAGGAGTCGTTAGAGCTGTCGGATTTGAATGAGGAATCGAGAATGCCATTTGGGGTGGTGGGTTCTAAGATGTTCTTGCGTTTTTGGCCACAAGAGAGGAGAGAGAGAAAAGAAGCCATTTTTTATTGCAATTGAAGAAACAGATTAAGATGGGATTTCCTTGATTTGAACGTTCTTACCAGCAATCACAGAAAGAATAAGCCGCTCACACCTCCTAAGGAAGTCCCAATGCAAGTGGGTCTTCAACCCCTGCATTCGCTCACACCCCACCTGGCCACCTACCACCTCTCTTTTCCACCTTGTACATGGGACACGCCCCGCCCTCAACCCATGGACCTGGTCTCAACCCATGAACCTGGTGTGTTTGTATGCATTCTGATGTACTTGCCTATTCAACTGGATTGAACCTGGTCTCAACCCATGAACCTGGTGAAATGGGCACCAAACAATAAATTCTAGTTTTCCATAAGGAATCCGCAGCTGTACCAAACAACATCAGCACCAATTCATCAAGGAAAAACTTTTTGCACCAAACATAGATTTTTGACTTCCGCGGAAATACTTTTCCGAAGTATTTGAAACCCATGGATTTTGCTGATGTGGCAATTTCCACTTTCCACGGAAATTACATGTACACAAACGTGCCCTAAGAATCTTCACCATGGGGTTATCTTTAGGTATTATACCAGGAAACTATGATGCGGTCAGAACGTGAGTTAAACATCCGACTCCACAATGTGAGATTCAAACACAGAAATAAAATGCAAAGGAACATTACTTGTACATTGAATTTCATAATTGTCAGAGCATAAGGAAATTGTAAGAAATTTTTATTTAATTTTAGATCCAGTTACTAATCAAATATCCAAACCACAATGTACTCATAAGAAGTAACTTGGCCACCAAAGGCCTTATTAACCATAATTGATCAATCAAATTAGCAAGTCTAAAATTCAATAACCCAAAGTAACTAATGGAGAATAAAAAAAACAGTTTATGCCTAGACTATATTATCAGAGCTCTACTCTACAGTTCCCTGTGGCTCGCCCTCCGATGCTAACTCATTAGGACTGAATCCTACCCTGAGACCTAGAAATTTCCCCAGAAGAAGGTAGTAAGTTAAAGCACTTAGGAAGATAGAAATCTGACACATTATTTCACACATGTATAGAATTTGAATAGGGACAAATCAGATTTAATGAAATCCTAGACTACAACAATATGCATAAATTGTATGAAGTAAACTCTGTAAATTGATAAAAATGAAAATCTCAAGGTAAAATATACAAAATGACAGTCACATGAGCTAAAACTAGTCTTACATTATAGTCTTGTTTGATAGGTCACCTGACTGGTAGTACCCCGTTGGTAACAAACAAAATATTACATCAGATAATCCCTAATAGGGGTACGGCCATCAATTTACTTTTAACATCAAATTGTACTTTGGTGATCATCGTCAACCAAGACTAGATTGCAGCTAGAGATTAATAACAAATGAAAGTGATTATGTCACAGAGAGAGTCCCCTCTTATGACGAATTACAAGCCTAGTGGCGATAACAAAATCCTAATAGCAAAAAACTTCTCTCTTTTCTTAAAAGGCGTTGTTGTAGTCTCATTCAACCCCATAACTTACCTTAAAATAGATTTGAAACATTCCTTATAACCTAAGAAGCACGGACACGAACAAGAACACGGGACACGGACACGCCGACACGGCATTTCTAAAAAAAGTAGGACACGGACAAGGACACGTCGGGGACACGTTAATGTTTAATAATAATAAATCTAATCATATACTAAAAGATAATATCATTTTACATTTAGCAATCAAATAAATAAAAATCCAAGTACCAGTGTACCACTTTAATATTTCCCCCTCCTTCATTAAGTTTCTCAAAATTGGTTACATATTTCTACAGAAGCTTATTTATATCTTCTTCATTGGAGGGGTGTGAGCTAGAGCCAGGAATGGAACTCATATTCCTAAATTCCAGAGGTGAAGAAGCAGCTGATAAATAAAAAAAGAATTATTAAATACAAACAACAACAGCAAAAAATAAAAAACATTAGCAGCAAGGACATTTGCAAATTCGCAGTGAAAAAAAAAAAAAAAACAGCATCAAGGAGGTTTGCAACAACACAACAAAGAAGAAAACAACAAAAATAGAACATCTAATGATCAGAAAAATAGCAGTAGATTACAAAAAAATAGTACAGAAACAACAAACAACAAAAACAGATTTGATGAGCCAAAAAAAAAAAAAAAAACAGCAGCATGAGCAAAATCTAAACAAAAAAAAACAACAAAATGTTTTTCGCAACAAAAATTGAAAAAGAAAAAGAATCAGCAGCAGAGAAAAAAAAAAAAAAACTTCGTCTTCCTTCTTTCTTTTCTTTCTTCTTCTTCTTCTTCAGTCGTTAGGGCTGGACAGGCGAATGGAGTTTTTTCTCTTTCGTTTAGAGCTGGACGGACGAATGATTTTTTTTTCTCTTTCGTTTAGGGCTGGAGGTAGATGGACGAATTAAAAGAGCCCAAGAGCCCCCTTTTCCTCTTAAGTTATAACTTTTTAACAAACATCCCCCCCCCCCCCCCCCCCCCCCTTCCTTTTTTTTTAACTCTAATTTTATTTTTTTCCAATTAAAAGAGGCCAGTGTGTCTGGAATATAAAATATAAAAAAATAAATAGGATACTCTTTTTGGCGTTTCTGACACGTGTCAAACACGGACACAACGGCCTCGGAGAGGTTCCGTGCTTCCAGTTAGAACCAACTTATGATGGACTTCTCACCAGTATACGTGTAAGTAGCATCTTATTTGAACCATATCATGTCATGTCTTAATTTATATATTCATTTAAATGTGTCACGACCTTGGACTGGGTCGGCGCCTAATCCGGGATCGGGCGACGGTGACAATGCTGCCAAGTGCATTTGTTTATATGGCTACTACGTACACGGATTTATAAAGAACATACTATAATCCGTGCACATGATTTCTCATAGGTTTCCGCGGTGAGGATATCACATTCACACAAGTCACTCACAATAAAAAATGCGGAAGCGTGTAGCAAACCAAGTTTGTAAATTCATTCCATGATAATAAGACTGATAGCACAAGTATATAAATCATGATGTCAGAGTGAGCAATGATCATAAGCATACCAAAATGTAAGGTTAATGTTTATACAAAAGATCAGGTAATTAATCACTCCCCAAAATAAAGGCCAACAAAGGCCAGTACAACCAATAAAATCCCAAAAGTATTTCAGTCACAATCCCAAAATGTGTTTCGCAACTCAAGGCGTGTCCCAATGTTTAAACAACATTGTCAGCCTGCCATTCTCCTACTAGTTGCGGCTCTCCGGCTGCCTCCTCTGGCTCCTCCTCAGGGTAGACATCAATGGGACCTGAGTACCAAAATAGTGGGTCAGACACGACGGTCTGGCAGGTGGGTGAAAAGATCTAACAACATAATAATTTAAAGGTTGCCTTGGAAATACATTGGAAACCTGCTAAAACAATGATTTTCATGAAATAAGATGCATAATTTATCCAAAACACGTGCAATATAAAACATGTAAAGGGTACCAATGAACAAGGAACTGGCAAGATGGCAACCGCACAGAGCTAAATCCTCCATCACTAATGTGATGAGAGCACATTCGGGGCGTAGGTCTCAGACACACGAAGTGACGAGAACCAACGAATTATATACATATACATATAGCTAGACAAGACCATGGCCACGGAACCGGGTAACGGGACGGGACGGGATCCAGACTGCAGTTGGCGGGAGCAAGAGGGGGACCCCAAGTCGGAGGATCAAGCTGATAAGGTTGTCCAAGCTTAGTGGTGCCGACTCATAGGTCACATGAAAGAAATCAGGACATATACATATATCTATATGGTGTAAAACACCCAAGCAAGTTGAACAGGGTGCCCTTAGGCACAATTATTACATTAATATTTGTCATTCATATACGGGGCTGTCAAAACACTTAAAGTGTATAATTCCGTATTTCGGAAGCAAGCTAATAGTATCACGTGAAAACTGAAGGGTACGCAAGAAATCCGAGTAAATGAAACATAAATAGATTCCCATAATTTCCGGACCATATATTGAGACTTCCAGATTTAAATCAATATGTATAGGGGTCCCATATGCCGGTAATGCCATTGGCTTGGTCTCTAGAATATTGAAGACATTCCAAGTCCCTTATACAAATTGACAAGTCCAAAATCCTCAATGAATCTCCGTGATGGGGTTTCCTTCTCAACCAAGCTCCATACAATACATCAAATCTCCTTCATTTCATCCCCATTTCATCCAAGAAACCCAATCATCCATGGAGTCCATATGCAAACATAAAACAAGTTTTAACAAAACTCAAATGCATACATTTTTCCAAGATATTAACAAGGTAGAAAGACACATCAATATGGACATTTCAAAGCCAATAGAAACCATAGCAATAAGCAAGAGTTAAGCCGCCAAAACCATTAATGAAAACCAAGTTTTTCTCACAAAACATGCTAGTAATCAAAACAATCCATTCATCCACTTGCCTTGGGTCCTAAAATAGCTAATTCAGCTCCTAATCACACTCTCCACGCCAATAATCACCAAGCTACACAAAACCCCCAAAATACACCCATTTAGAACCCTAACAAGTCAAAACTATGAACAAGAGAGAGAGAACTCCCAATAATGAAGATGGAGCTTCTCTAGGATTAAAAGAACGCAATTCTAAAAGATGGAGAAGATTGCTTACTTGGAAGACCTCCAAATGTACAAGGCTAGCTCAAAGAGAATCCTAGGATGGCTGGGTTTCTCCACAAATGGTGCCAAAGGGAAGTTCTCATGGTGAGAAAGAAGATGGTGTAGTCCATTTCTCCATTGGCAAGGGTTGGTAGTGGATTGGAGGAGAAAGAGGCAAGAAGAACAAGAAGTACCTAGGGAAGAAACCCTAGAATGAGGGCTGGAGCTATTCCTTCCACAAAGAGCATGACAAAAGAGGATAAGGAGAAATGAGGTCACTTTATATACAAAGTGAAGATGAGTCCCACAACTTACCAAACTTGTCGGGCTAAAAACATGGATTTCCGGGCCTCGGAATAGTTCGACGAAGAAGGGAGAAGTGTTTGTCGAAAAATCTATTTTCCAAAAAGTACACATTTGAAGGGTTTTCGAGACATCAAAATTTGTGTCCAGATTTGGTGTAAAAAGACCGTTTTGACCTCAAAGTTAGAAAAGTCCGGTTTCGGGGTCTCGAATGGGAACGGAGTCAAAAGTTGTAGAGGTTAACGAGATAAATCAAATGGAGGTAGAACACGAATTCTTAGAATCTCGAATAATCCCCCACACTTACGCAAAGTCACCAAAAAGACTCTCCAAGAGTCTCATAAAATAAAGAGGCTCTCAAAACTCCCCGAAAGCTATTTTAATGCTATTCTAATCCCAATTAAACAAAATCCACTAATCACACTTAATGCTAACACACGACTTAATTAAGGCTAATCGCGGTCACTCGGATCGGGGTCTTACAATGTGTGATTTGGGTCATTGCTTTGGTGCAATGGTAAAAGTCTCGGGTCTCATACGTGATGACGCATGTTTGACACTTGCCAGTAGTGACTTTGTGCAAAATTGCCAGAGGTTAGGCCAGTCTCCAGTCTGGACCCTCCCAGGACCTTGCTTTGGCGGGACCGCACTAGGTGATTACCTTATTTAAATGTGTGATTTAGATGCTTTTATATGCATTTTTGATTTCTAATTTGAAATCTTTGTTTGGTTGATTATGTTTTTCATTTTTGTTTCTCTAGTATTAATAATTTATTTTAATTTCATGATGCCAGAAAACAGCATGGCTTGCGGTCTTTTACATGTGCATACCAACTGGAATTGCACTTGGCTATGTTTATGGTGGATTGGTGAGGCTCTGCCTACTATGTCATTTTTGAGATGTTATTTGGTTTTCTTCTTTATCCACTGGAATACCATATAGATTTATAATTCATGTCTATTTCTATTTAAACAATTCTTTGTTGTTGATTCAAGCTAATCTTCTTTGTATACCTACATATTTTTATTTTGGTGAGGAAAAACCACTTTTTATAGTCTAGGAGCATGAAATTGATCCAAATCAAAATAGATGTTATGGAATTTTGATTTTATCTTTATCTTTTTTTTTTCTCTAGATTTTCCCTTGCTAAATGATCTTTCAATTGTAATTGATACTTGCGTGATGCGTCTAGGGATAATTTTTGACGTTCTTTTTTTTTTTTAAAATAGAAGATCCCACACCAGAAATCAGGGATAACTGTACTGTATACTATAAAACTGGAAAGGATTTGGATGATCCAAAATGTTTCCCACTTTATTTGATCACAAGGATCTTGCATCTGGACCTTTCAATGATTACCCCTGTGTGGCTGTGCCCCACTTGACTGTGATATATATATTTATAATTATTATTTAAACAGACAACCCTTAATTTGTATTAAGGGAGGGAATAAAGATGGTACAAACAAACTAAAAACCACATAGGAGGGAGGGCAAATGCATAGGAGCATTATAAAAGGATCTAATTTCACAGAATAAAAAACTAAAATGACGGAGCAGAAAAAAGAATCTTTTCCATCAACAATCCCATTCTCGGCCAATGAATCTGCCTGATTATCAGCTGATTGACCCACATATCAAAACTCAACCTGAATATAAGATGCCAGAGATTTGATTTTGTTAAGTTGGAATTTCCATGGCGCTCCCCCATTTAAAATCCAACGAATTGCATTTGTGAAGTCACTTTCCACAATCAACTGACCACGAAATGAAGATGCATAAATCCTTGAAGCTTCTAAATTAGCCAACATCATACTTGTTAATTTGAGTCTTTCACTCCCGCAGATTTAGAGAAAGAAAGCAACTGTTGACCTGAATCATTGTGAAGACTACCACCTTCATTTGTGATTTATTGTTTTTGATAGCTGTCTGTTGACGTCAACATCCCAGTTAAAGAGAAATTTGAATTTAGAATTGGAAAGAAAATAAAGCTGGGCACATGTAAAGGGTTTGCTACATTAATGGTTGATGTAGATTTTATGGGATTGGGGCGTCCTGGAGGGAGTCCACATTTGATAGGGGTCCCACATGTTTCAAACTCATTAAAGGATTTAATGATTTTGTGACAAAGTGTACCGTTGCCTTTTGTGCAGAACCCATTTGGTGAAATATATTTTCTCACTTCTTAATTAAGAGTCCACTTTGTTCTGAAAGAGTTTAATTAGTTAGGTGGGAGAACATCTGCAACTCTTTCAGGATCGGGCAGTTGACATGGAAGTAGATGCATTGCCAGATTTCAAGGCATGTGCTGGAGTTCTTCGTACAGATTAGGTTACATCAGAGCCTAAACCTGGGGGGGGTAAGAAATCTTTGGAGAGGAGAGGGTTTCAATCATAGTTGAGGGTTTTTGGTTCGGTTAGGCCCAAATCGCCGAAATATCTTGGTTGGTCCTTCACCCGAAGTGAAATACCCTCCCAAAAGATTCCATCCAGAATTTCAGACCGCTTTGGTCCATAACTGCCCATTTCAGTCTGAACAGTCACTGTTCGGCCAAAACACATTTGAAACCTTTTCAAAGAAAAAGAAAGAGAGGGAGGAAGGAAGAGGGGGAGGGAGTGGGGGATGTAATTTTCGTGTAAGTTAAAAGAGAAAAGCCCTAAACCTCAACCCCATTTTCTGTTTGTTCGATTGAGGGGAAGGAGGAGGAGAAGAAAAGAAAAAAGAAAAAAAGTTAGCCCTGCTCGACCGTAACAAAGAAGACGACTTACCAGGGTCCAGCCCTGCTTGACTGCTGGTGATAGTAGTGGTGGCGGAGGTAAGCTTCTCCTCCTCTCTGGGTTCAGCAGCTTTTCTGCCGCATTTGACTGGGCTAGAGAGACTTTTTTTTTTCCAGCATGTTTCTGCATTTCTGCTTTTTTATTTTTTTTTCCTGTACCTATAGTCCATCGCATTGTATCATCATCAGTGGTAGTAATTTTGAATTTGTTTTTTTGTCTGTCATTACATCAGAAATTTGGAACATGATCTTTTGTCTGCCATTACATTAATTTGTCATGTTGACAATATTATTGTATGTTTATTTTTTATGTAATACTTGTCATATTATGAGTTAATTTAGTAGAATAAATTAATGTATCAATTCATATTTTCAAATTTAGTACTAG
The DNA here is from genome assembly GCA_012931725.1 of Litsea cubeba. Classification (NCBI taxonomy): domain Eukaryota; kingdom Viridiplantae; phylum Streptophyta; class Magnoliopsida; order Laurales; family Lauraceae; genus Litsea; species Litsea cubeba. The sequence continues at coordinate 132,693,288 of CM022944.1, forward strand.
TTTTATATTTTTCTACATGTATATTTCTTATTTTTTACACTTTCCTGAAACACAACTACGAAACATTTTACCAAAATTCCAAATCAGCCGAAACTTTTGGGTTTAGAGGCCAAACTGAAACAGGATCTGAAATGAAATTCTCAACTACGGTTTCAAATATCTTACACCAAAAAGGAAAGAACGGAGAGGTATCTGACTGAAGAAAGGACAACTTCATCTACCATTCGCGTAGAAGGTCCAGATGTCTTACATTGAACAGTGGGGGTATAAGGTATTGTTGATGTGGTGAAGAGGACAGTAGATACTGCTTTTTTGAATTTCTCGTCTTGGTGTTTTGAGGTTTTGGAATTTTAGGCCAAGAAATTGATAGCTTCACTTCATTTTGCTTCTGCTGGATTTTCTGTGGGAGTGTGGGCTCTCAATCCAGGGCCCCACTCATTCTCTATTGCACCTAAAGGCAAACACAATTGATTAGAAAACCAAAAATCCAATCCTAAACCCAAATGAAGAGGAACTAAATGCTGAAAACCAATGAGATACAAAATTTCTCACAAATATCTCTGAATAATCCTCTGAACAGCTTTAATCCAATGGAAATTTCTCAAGCCAAGGTGAAACAAAGCGGAGAAATAAATTTTTATTCTGAATAAAACTGAACTAGGGCTGAACATCCTGTAACAGTCCTTACACGCTTTGGCATCTTTAAACCCTAGAACAAATCCTCATCATCAAACTAGAAATTAAAACCGTCAAAACCGTAACAAGAGCCCTAAATTGTTTAAATGAAAGAGAGAGTAAATAAAATAAAATCAAAATGTTTCTGGAATGGAACTGGACACCTGCTACTGCCTGGTCAACTGGACCCACCAGATTCAAGGAAAGGTACCCCTGGATGGGTTTGTGGCTGTCTTAAGTGGCCCAAATAACAGCCATTTTACTGGATTATTTCTGGGCTGTGCCCAGTTGAATTCTGGTCTAGATGCCTATTGATTAAAACGAAAAATAATCCTCCTCTACAATTGCCCCCTCCTCATTTTATAGCATCTTATTTTATCAAATTCCCATTTGTTGAATAAAATAAAGATAAAATTGCTCATCATGTCCATAATCGAAAAGGTCATGCCCAAATTCAAATTTGGACAAGGAAATCATGATGCTTCTAGTTTTTGGATGTGAAATCTATCAAATTTATATTCTGGCCATAACAGACTTGACAGGCTCTGTCATCCTTTTAAGCTGAGTAAAGCTTTCTAATTTTTTTTCTTTCATTTGCTATGGATTTGGAAATGTTTATGTGAGATGTGACATGACTTTATGGGGCACACCTGGGTAAGTGCCAACCATAGAGGGCAGGGGATTTGTAGGACCTCAATGAGGGCAAGGTCTGTGCCAAAAAAAAAAAACCATCGCCAATCATCCTATTTCCAGCCCCTTCATTTACCATCTTTGCATTTTTTTAACAGAAAAGAGAAGGTCCTGATTGAAAACATAAAGAAGGTTCTGTTTTTGGAGACAGTCTTACTAAGAGAGAGTTCCAAATAATTTTTGTTTTGTCAAATTATCTTATAAGTGTAGAAGTGCAACGACACTCCTGAAAAGAACATAGTAAGCTTGCTTCTGATATTGTATCTTCCTCTCTTTCAATTGCCATCTTGGAGCTTTTCCCTATTATAGCTCACTTGACAGCAGGGAATCTTTCTTCTTCTTTTTCTTCCCTTTCTTCCCTTTTAAAACTTTGTTTGGACAATTGGCTTGAGCAGTAATTGAGGTATAAGTCTATGGGATGTAAAACATTTCTTAATTTGAAATTTAAAGTTCCGTTTCTATCTGTTATTTACTGATGTACTGTAGGCTTGTCTTTCAATAACTTTTTGGAAGACTTTTGCTGTGAGGCCATCAGCCTCGGCTTCTTTTTAAGGAATTATGCATCAGTGCTCTGAATTTGAAATGCTTTAAATGAAGTCTTTCTGCCCTTAATATAGGTTGGAGACCATCTCAATTGGCGTGCTGCATTCTGGGGAGAGGCAATTTTAATGCTACCATTTGCTGTTCTTGGATTTGTTATAAAGCCTTTGCAGTTGAAAGGTATGCTGTTTATTACATGCTTACGTTTATATCAGGTGTTTTGCGCCTGGACAGAAGTATTATTTAATGCACAGCCCTAGAGAATCTAATTTTATTTTGGTTAAACTTTACCCATTTGAGCCCGTGATTTGGTGTTCCAGTTGTTTATATGATAGGCCCACTTTGGATATGCAAGGTGCAATAGTCTACTTTATTGAGATATGGAGTCATTAGATTGATGGTCATTTCAGTTGAATGTGGACTATTGGATATAATTATTTTTTAAACTGTCCATTAGGTATCATCAGCTAGTTCACCAATCTGCGGTGGGTCCAACCAAATGAACAAACTAGTTCACAGGAATATGCTGCTTACCTGTACTAAGTTCTTGGGCCTAACTAATTCTAGATTCTCCAGGGTCTATCATTGTGTATTTTACTTACATAGAAGAAATATCTGGGGAAGTGCACCAACAATTTGTGGTACAGGTTTCACTTCTTCTGGGTTGAAAAAAGCATCAAACTCTGTAGAGTCAGTGGCTCCAGAACAGCAAGGTGCTTCTCTTGCTCATACTTCCCATAAATGACACAGCATTTGGATTAATGTAGTGTACCCATCTACTTATTGCTTGAGCTCTGTGCATCTATGTTAACAAGACCCAAACAAATCTTACTGCTAAGTAAACAAGGCTACCCTTTTTGACTAGGCTTCCCTTCTAAGATTTTTTCAAATGGTCCCTTTAAGACAATTCTTGGGCAACTATTATATTAATCAGGAAAAGCATCAGACCCGTCCTTATGACTTCATTGGTGCTGAAATGATAACTATCCTAATGGATATGGTATTTCTAACAGAAAGCTGTTTCTGTACTAGATAATAGCTATTGAGACTGTAAAAGGAAGCATCTTTCCTGTTGGAAATACTGGCATTTCTTGCTTTCTGTTTTCATGTTCATTTCATGCTTCTTGGTAGATTCAATTAACATAGATAAATAGATTATATCCATAAAATTAAACTCTGAACCTGGGACCTCTTTTATACAATTTTGTCAATACATTAAAAAAACCTATGTCATATGTTAAGGGCAGAAAAAAGAGTACTGGACTGTTGTACATATGATAAACACTGATCTGGGAACAAAGAAAACATTCATTCGCTGCTCTGTTAGCACTGTTTTGCAACCTGACATAGATGTCAACTATGTTCTACGTATTTATGGATTGTCAATGTTTATATTTGGGCCTGAGATTTTTAGCCTTGTTTCCATCAATGTCAGACCCAACCCATTCAGTAAAAGTGTTAAAGACTAAGCACTGAAAATTCAACTCTTTTTTTTTTTTTTTGGGTCTGTGTGTTTTTTTTTTTTTTGGTTGGGGGGGGGGGGGGGGTGGGAATTGTTAACATGACTTGAATGCACAACCTCAAGGTTGATTTGTTGTGAATGATTATCTTATTTTGTTCTTTTATGGTCACTATGGAGATAGGATTATTGCAATTAAGTTAGTATTAGGAGAAGAGATAGTGAACGTAATTAGTGCTTATGCCCCCCAGGTGGGCTTAGGAGATGGACATAAGGAGAAGTTTTGGGAAGACTTGGAAGGAGTGCTACTAGAGATACCCCAAGGAGAGATGGTCTTCATAGGAGGTGATTTGAACGGTCATGTAGGACGAGACGTAGATGGATACATAGGAGTACACGGGGGACATGGGTACGGTAATAGAAATGAAGAAGGGAAGGATATCTTGGAGTTTTCAGTGGCTTATGATCTCATGGTAACTAACACATTTTTTAGAAAGAGAAAGGAACATTTGGTGACTTATAAGAGTGGCTCATCGAGGACACAAATTGACTTCTTCTTAACTAGGAAAAGAGACCATTTAGCTTGTAAAGATTGTAAGGTTATACCGGGGGAGAGCTTGACTTCCCAACATAGGTTGTTGATCATAGATGTGCAGTTACAAAGGTGGACTAGAAAAAAGAAGTTGTATAGATGCTCAAGGACTAAATGGTGGAACCTGAAAGGTGATAAGCAACTAGCTTTAAGGGAAAGAGTACTAGAGGAAGACGTTTGGGCGACAGATGAGAGTGCAAATAATATGTGGGATAAGGTAGCAGAGTGTATTCGGAGGGTAGGGAAAGAAGTCTTAGGAGAATCTAAAGGGGGTGCTCCGGTACAGAAAGAGGCATGGTGGTGGAGCGAAGCCGTCCAAGACAAGATAAGAGTTAAAAGACTCTTAAAAGAGAGTGCTTTAAAACTTGGCAAAAGGATCAAATTGAAGCGAACTTGGAGAGGTATAAAGAAGCGAAAAGAGAAACCAAAAAGGCAGTTAGTGAGGCCAAGGCAAAGGCATTTGAGGAGATATATAGGTGACTTGACACTAAGGAAGGCGAAAGAGAGATATTCAAGCTTGCTAAAACTAGAGATCGGCGGACCAAGGACTTAAACCAAGTTAAATGCATTAAGGATGAGGATGAAAAGGTATTAGTAAAGGAGGAGGAGATAAAGGAGCGTTGGAAGAGCTACTTCTACAAGTTATTTAACGAAAGCAGTAGTAGTGACATACAATTGAGGCAGCTTACCATTTCTAGAGAAGAAGCGAATCATATGTAAAGCGGTTGGGCCAGATGGTATCCCTATTGAGGTCTGGAGGTGCTTGGGGGAGGATGGTATTAGTTGGTTGACAAAGCTTTTTAATGTAGTGCTAAAGAGCAAGAAGATGCCTAATGCATGGAGGAAAAGTATTCTTATACCCATATACAAGAACAAAGGAGATATTCAGAACTGTGCGAACTATCGCGGGATTAAATTGATGAGCCATACGATGAAATTATGGGAGAGAGTTATTGAGAGAAGACTAAGAAGAACAATAAATATTTCAGAGAATCAATTTGGTTTCATGCCTGGGAGATCAACCATGGAGGCTATCTTTCTCCTGAGGAGGTTAATGGAACAGTATAGAGAAGGTAAGGGAGATTTACATATGGTGTTCATTGACTTGGAGAAGGCCTATGACCGGGTTCCTAGGAAGATTCTTTGGAAAGTTCTGGAAAAGAAAAGAGTTTGTGTCGCTAATATTGAGGCGATAAAGGATATGTATGATAGAGTCGTGACATCTATAAGGATGACTGGCGGCGAAACTAAGGAGTTTCCTATCACGATTGGTCTACACCAAGGCTCAGCGTTAAGCCCGTACTTGTTTTGCCCTAGTTATGAATGAGATTACAAGACATATCCAGGATGAGGTGCCGTGGTGTATGCTATTTGCAGATGACATTGTTTTAGTGGATGAGACGAGAGGAGTGAATGCTAAACTTGAATTGTGGCGGAAAACATTAGAGACAAAAGGGTTTAGGCTAAGTCGATGCAAAACGGAATATATGGAATGCAAGTTTAGTCAAAGTAGGACACCTGGTAACATAGAAGTAAGTTTGGGCACACAAAAGATAGTAGAAAAAGAAAACTTTAGGTACCTTGGATCTATGGTGCAACAGGATGGAGGGATTGATACTGATGTAAGTCACAGGATTCAAGCCGGGTGGGCCAAATGGAGGAGTGCTTCGGGGGTCTTGTGTGATCGGAAAGTCCCCCTCAAGGTTAAAGGAAAGTATTATAAGGTGGCGGTACGGCCAGCGTTGTTATATGGATCAGAGTGTTGGGCAGTAAAGCATAATCATGTCAAGAAGATGGAAGTTGCGGAGATGAGAATGCTAAGATGGATGTGCGGGATCACAAGGAGAGATAAGATTAGGAATGATGAGATTAGGGGCATAGTAGGAATAGTACCGAATGGAGATAAAATGAGAGAAAATCGACTGAGATGGTTCGGCCATGTTAGAAGGCGTCCAACAGAGGCACCTGTTAAAAGGTGTGAAAGCATGGAGTTTGCCAAGAGTAGGAGAGGGAGAGGGAGACCCAAGAGAAGTTGGAAAGAAACTATTAAACATGATCTTGCCTACATGGATCTAACGGAGGACATGGCCCTAAACAGATTTGATTGGCGTCGTCAAATCCATATAGCCGACCCCACCTAGTGGGAAAAGGCTTGGTTTGGTTTGGTTTGGTTCTTTTATGGTCACTAATTATGTGGCCTTAAAATTTTAAATAAGATTGGGTGAAACTTACAGCACCAACTTCATATAGATGGATTAGGGCTTTGATGATGATTATGGTGATGATCCTCAACCTCCTCCATCATCATCGGAAGTATTTTTTGGGGATTTCTTGTATAATGTAGTGATCAAGAGAAGGTTTAGATTATCAAGCTTGCAGAAAGATCACAATGTGTTCATACAACTCTAAATAAGTTACAGCTTGGTTAAATGGGCCAGTCTAGCCCAGCTGAACTTACTAGCTTCATGATAGAAGCCCATGCTCGGCTATCTTATCAAACCGTCTTAATTTTTAGTTGTAGCCCTGGTCAACATATCACAAGAAAAATCTTTCCGAGCCTTGCCCCAAGCTGGCTGAGTTAGGAAAATTTTTTTGGCTGGTAATCCCCCCACCCCACCTCAAAAAAAGAAAAGAAAAGAAAAGAAGAGAAAAGAAGAGAAATGAACACGTATTGCCTGATGTAAATTTACATTTATATACATCAGTAAAAAAAGTTACATCTATATAGTATCCTATGGCCAAACAGGCAATTGACACCCCACTAAAGCATCCTCCAACTCAACGGCAATTCTTTGTACATTCGTGTACAGATGTCATCAGGAGCTCAGTTTATCCAAGCCTTAATTTTTATTTGAACAGAAGTAAATTTCCACGTCACCAGTGTTCTATTCTGAACCCACTCAGTTACTTTCATATAGTTACCCACGTTAATAAGATGCCCTGAAAAAGGTTGCTTATAATATTATCTATGCACACTTCCCAAAACCAGAACATTCATTGCTGACAAATTATGATAACCACCATGACAACCATCACCAGCATCAAAGCCTTATCCTATCAATCTTTGGTCGGTTTAGAGAGTTCTACTTACTGATCAAGAAAGCCAGCTATTTGACAATTTTAACTTTTCTACCTATTGGTGCGAGGATCTGAGAGAGAGAGAGAGAGAGAGAGAGAGAGAGAGAGAGAGAGAGAGAGAGAGAGAGAGAGAGAGAGATCCTTCCGTGTGCTCATGCTTGTGCATGTGCGTAATCACGTGTCCTACAGCATCCGTGCTTCCCGTGTGCTCATGCTTGTGCATGTGCGTAATCACGTGTCCTACAGCATCCGTGCCCTAGAAAGCACAACAAGGTGTGGGCTACCCTCAGACTTGTTATCTCTCTCTCTCATGGGATCTGCAGCATCACTTTCATCATAGCCTTATCCCATCTATTTACAGTCAAATTTGTGAGTTTTGCCTACTGTAGCAAAGTAGGACAACTATGTTTTGGTATTGTTAATTCTTTTCTGAATTCTGATAGCAGTTTGACTTCTCTTTTGGTATTCAACACACTGGTTTTGGTTTCAGGTACAGAAATTTCTAAAGACACTGGAGATGTATTGGCGGTAAAAGTGGATCTAGATGATAATATCTCAAAGAAGTCTTCTTTGTAAGAGGATCTTTTATCTATTATGGACAAATACCTAATGTATTTTTATTTGTGTAAATGTGGACATTTATCTTACATTTTTTAACTAATCTGTATGACCTTGTCTTCAAAATGATTGACTGCTGTGTTACTAATCACTGCTTGTTGATGCATTTGCTACTTGGATATTGACCGATATTGACCTGCATGCATCATACTTATTCATTATTTATTTTTCTTCTTTTGGTTTGAGTCCCCCACTGGATTGTGTCATATGTTCTGGTTGTGCACTCAGGTTCATGAATTCTTATTGGATTTATTATAACCTAATACATGCTTGAAGAAATATTTGTGTATGCCCATATACATATGTTTGCATATGTTTATCTAGAAATGGTATACTATGCATTGGTTTCACCATAAGACTAATGTGCACCACATTGTCCTGTTTGTATTCTAGGCAAATAATGGGAAGGAAAGGTCCACTTTGAATTGCATATGCAATGAGTATTGTTTATTTAGACACCCTTTGGTTGGTTTGGACCACAATGGCTGTGCTGGTCTTAGAAAAGTCTAACAAAAGGATCCAAAAATGAGAATAATGAAAATTGCTAGGAGTGCCTAAATGTGATTATTTACTTGTCTTTTGAATTAACTATAGATGCTTTAGTTTTTTAACCTGCCATGTTTGTTACTTATTTTGGATAATTAAAAATCAGTTATCAATACTTGTCATCTAAAAATTTACTGTTATATAAAAAAAAACTATCATCTACTGATTTTATTGCATATACCATTTCGTTTTGCAGTGATTATTATTGTATATGCCCTTAAATACATCACAAAGATTTTGAAACAAGAAAAAAAAAAAAAAAACAAAATGTTGGAATTGGAAAATGCATATTACATATGAAGAACACATGAAATACATGACAAATTGATGTTGATGAAGATGTGATTCGAGAGGATTATGTGGTGCAGCGAGCTTTTCTCTTCTTGGATGCTTGTGATCAGGGGCGTCGGGCCGTACAAGCATCTAGGTCAGGGAATTATGTGGACCCCAAAACAGTTCATAATTAATAAATAATTTTTCATTCAGGGACTGTTTTGGTAATGCAGTAAATATCAGGGGTTATTTGCAAGGTCCGGCACACTTACTGGTTACAACCTGACCTGACCCAACCTAGCATATGTTCCAGTCATCACAGGCCATCATAGAAGGCCCATCATTGTGCTACAGCTGGCCCACTGGCCACTGGCCAGACAGATTGCTGACTGTACACAGTGCAAAGGTCCTCTTTAGGATTTTCCTTTATTTCTTTATATATTTAAGTGTCATTTAGTGCTATTAAGACTCTTGGGTTGTTTGTTTGCAGTCATTTACATATGTAAATGATTCATATGTGTGAGGATTACGCATCATCGTATTTGTTTGTGATCATTTACGCATGTGATGTGTAAATGGGGTGTGAAATGAGGCCCTTTACACAAAATTTTTCACAACAAATCTGGTGTGAAAGTCATTTGACACCCCTCTTGCAAAAAAGGCACCGGTACACTTCTTACACGGTGATTGCATTCTTGTGGGGCACCTTTATTTTTTCTCATTCCTGTGGGCCCCATATTTGTAATTTAGACCATTCAATTTGTTTATTGAACTAATAAACCCCAAATAATGAATCTGATTGTCTTAAATCTTCATAGTTTTTGAGTAATTTGTGAAAAAGCCCCAACCGACAGATCTAATTTTCTGCACTTCTGTGGCCCCCAATTCATGATCCGAACAGTTCGATATTCTTGTTTTAATGGTAAATATGAAGACATTTAGTTTCATATGTTAATTCTTCATAGATTTTTGAGAAATTTGTGAAAACAGAAAAAAATCCAAAAAAATCTAAAAACATTGGTTGTACTCATTTACTCATGTGAAGATGGTGCTTTTGACAAACAGGGTAATGTGTTTCATGTGTAACATTTGCATATGCAATATTTGTTTATGTAGCATTTACATATGTAAATCTCATTTTCCTAGCTCATGTACATAGGCAACTTCGCTAGTTTTTTTTACTGCTGATCCCGAGCTTGATAAAGGAGGGTTGTGTTAGGTAGGTTATAGCTAACATAAAATTGTCACAACCCGAACGTGAATTTTGAGACGACAACATTAAAAAAATAATAATAAAATAAAAAATTTTGAGACAACCTTTTGTGAGTGCAACCTATATGAAGATTGATCTTAGGATAGATCCGAATGGGTGTGGAATTCATGTTGATGATGTGTAAAAGGAAAACTACCCCTTAAGGTTAGCAATTTTAGTTGATTAGCAATTTCTTTATGTAAGCCCCCATGAATTGGCACTCACCCCAGTTTGACACCCATCTGAATTATACTCTCTTTTCTCAAAACAAAAAAGCTAGCCTAATTTACATAAGGAATCGTTAATCAATTGAAATTTCTAACATTAAGAGTCATAATAGCATTTATATATAGAAATAAATGAAGGAAAAATCATAAAGAGGACTTGTGCAATTTGCATTTTGCACTGTGTGCAGAAGTGGAGTCGGCAATTGTTTGGTCCAGTAGGCCAGGCTGGCCAGCAGTAGCACTTTTTTATGGCCCTTTTATGATGCTTTACCATGACTAGCCCTATTATGGGTTGTGTCTTGTCAATATGTGACCAATAAGTTTACTGGAATTTCAAATAACTCCTTGATATTTACTGCTTTACCGATTAATTCTCTGACTCAAAAATAATAATTAATCATGAACTTTTTTGGGTCTAAATAATTCCTTGGCCTCCTAGAAATGTATACATGTCCCACACACCCAGTCAGAGCTTGCTGCACCACATGATCCTCTTGAATCAAATCTTCATCCACATCACCATTCAGTATTAATTATTCTTTTGGTTTATTCACATTAAACCTGTATTTTTGCTTGCATTTTTCAAAGCACCTATTGTGATACCCATTACTCACTATGTCTCTTACCAATGTGTTGTGTATTAACTGGACTGACTTTAACAGTCACTTACCTATCAACAATAAAGAGAAGTAAGAGGTCCTCAACTGGCTAAGCCGACCTCTAAGATATCAGAGGGCCATTGTGATGGTACTTGCCTGCTCATGTAATAGATAAAACAAGTTCAGATAAAAGATCCCTTTTGTGATATTAGAGTTTTTCACCACCATCATCATCAATAGGACACGCACATGCACACATATGGGCACTGTTTTCCTACGAGCAGATTGCATACTTCTACTATGGTCCTATCAGTTCTAGGGCTTTTGGCATATTGGTTAGGTCCATAACATTTTGTATTAGAGCCGGCCTCCACGTTTCGAGCTCGAGTCACGGAAAGGGCTACTTGGAGTAGAGTGAGAGCTGTCTCCAAAAATAAAAATAAAAAGGCTACCTACCACTAGGGTGAGAGTCGCCTTAGAGAGGGCTATTTGGAGCAGAGTGTGACCTGTCCCAAGAGGGGAAATGGGCTACCTGCCGCTAGTGTGAGAGCCGCCAAGGACGTCAATTGCGAAAGCGTGGTGGTTTGCTGCAGTCCTAAATAGTTTTAAGGCCTAATTCAGTGCGTTCCATCAGTCCTGGGGCTTTTGGCATATTGGTTAGGTCCATAATGTCTCATTTGCAGTCTAGGTTGTGGGGCCCACTTAGATATCTACTTATGAGTGGGGTGGGGTACATGGAATGTCTCCTTACGTATCAGGGTCAACAAAAAAGTCAACCCTGTCAAATCATCCTAGCCCTTGATTTATTAGCCATAGAGTATAGTGGTCTTTTGACCATGGGTTTCTTTGAGATTCAATCAATGGTGGATAAAGTTTGATGAGAATGAGATTGGGGCTGGTGCCAGATCATGTGGGGGATGAGAATATGAAAGAGCCTGCTTCGATCAAAGGTGGCCCCAAGTGGGCCCCACTGAGCTGGACTGCATATATAGTTGCTTGTAGGAGAGCATTTTGTAGGAGAGCGTTTCTCGAGAAATGTTCTCCTACAAGAAACTATATATGCAGTCCAACTCAGTGGGGTCCACTCGGAGCCAACTTTGATCAGTGCAAGCCTTTTCATGCTCTCATCTCCCCATGATCTGCAACCAGCCCCAATTTCACTCACTTCAAACCATTATCCACCCTTGGATTGAATATCAAAGAAATCTATGGTCAAAAGACCACTAAATTTTATGGCTATTAAATCAAGGGCTAGGATGATTTGACAAGGCTGATTTTTTTGCTGACCCTTATCCATAAGGAGACCTTTTCATGTACCCACCCCACTGATAAGTAGATATCTAAGTGGGCCCCATGAGCTGGACTGCAAATAAGAGGTTTGCAGTATGCTCATACGAGAACATTGCCCTGCTCTCATATAAATTCAAGGTTGCAATAGTGGGCATCTTCCATTGTGCGACAGGCTATTGTCAGTTAACATAGAGATATATGCCTTGTCAAATCTTTTACATTGCTTTTCCCTAGTGGATTAATTGATTTATTTACACTGAGATGTTAAAACTTTGAAGGTACTATATCTTTTTGGTTCTATCTTTTGTTTGTTGCAGGTCAAAAGCTGCAGGAGGATTTCTCAATCAATGGGCTAGGTTTCGGAAAGATATAAAAGTACTCGTAGTTGATAAGGTGTATGTTGTAAATGTTCTAGGTAATCACTATGTATTATTTACCACAGATTTTCCTTCCAGTGATGATTTTAACAAGTAGCAAAACAAAGTATTATGATGCAAATTGTTTCAATATTTCTGTGCCAAATTATTTTAACCATCTGCATGGCATGTGCACAAGATGATCAGATTCCTTCTCTGATTTTGTAGCACAATTTATCTGTAGGTGTTCATAGCATCTTCTATAATTGATTCGGCAAAGGGTTAACTTCTGGATAAATGAACTTAATACCAGATCTATTTTCAACACTGGGCTCACTTTATGCTATCATTTCATTTAATATTTAAGCTTTATAGTTTTGGTTCTGTTTTTCATTGATAAAAAGATATTTTTTTCCAGGTTATATAGCCTACAACTTTGTCATTGGAGCTTATTCATATTGGGGGCCCAAAGCTGGATATGATATTTATCACATGGTAAATTCTATGTTCATTTATCAGCACAACTTTTTTTATCTAATCTCTGAATATTAAGAGAATGACTTTTTCAAGTATCTGAAAACAGCTGAACCACGATCATTGATCAACATACTTTTTGATGCAGATGGACCTCAGGCCACATGTAGGGCCCAAGTAGATTTATGTTTTATTTGTTATTAGATTTCTAATTTTATTTAAGAGTTGTAATTAGGATTTAGTTTCCAATTCCATTAGGATTCTTATTTTATTTCCTATGATAGGTTATTAGGTTTCTTAGGCCCTAAGTTATGTTTCTTATTTATATGACATTGTAGATAAGAAATTCTCAAAAAGAGTTGATTAATTAAATTTGGGTTTTCCCATTGAGGTGCGTCCTCGTTTATCGTCTCTGCGGAGACTTATTGTGTCTTCGGACACGTGCTTCGGCACCCATTGTGCTTTGAGTACTTCCCACGCAAGCCCTAACCTAGGGCCCTCATTACTTTTCAAATTTATTAAGTGTCATGGTATTGCCCAAGGATTGTTAATTATCTTTACATGCTCAATTTGCTACTTTTGTTACACAGTTTTGAATTTCAGTATTCGGTCTTGTCTTGCAGAACTCTGGGATGATACTTGTCACCTTGCTCGAGATATATTATTGATGAAACTTTCCTAAGTTACCTCATGAAATAAAATTGTGTAGTTTGTTGAACATAACTTAGTTTCTTTTTCGGTATAAATTGGCAGGGAGAGTCTATGAAACAAGGAAGTATTTTTCATGGATTAGCAATGTGTCTTTGGTTTTGGTTATATAAGTGAAGAAAATTTCTCCTTGCTAAGTAAATGGTTCTGGACATTTGGGGCAGAAAAAGATTTTTTGTGGAGGAAAGTTGTGGCGTGTAAGTGCGGGGAGGTCATTTTTTCGGGGGACAGAGCTACAGGGTAAGAAAAGGCTGGGATCTGGGTTTCGTTAGTATGGTCAAGAGTCCAATGTATGGGAAAGGGTTAGTAAAATATGAGAGGCTGAATCCAAGGTGGGGAAGTTATTTTCTAGGCTGTTTGTGTAATCGAGAGGGTTCTAGCCTTCTAGGGTTCTTTTTTGGGAGGATATTCGGTCAGATGAGGAATAATTTTGGTCCAGCTCCCTAGCCCTAGGTTTTATAAAGCAGAACATGCAAAGGTATTCTTGTCAACCCTTGTTTCAAGGTTGGGTGTGAACATCGTTTGGTGTAGGCTACATTATTCACTTTATCTGAGGTCACAATGGTCAGATGCTTGAAGCAATGGTATCATTATCCCAATCTTGTGGTGAGGGTCTGTTCAAAAGAGAGGCGATATCATGTGACAAAGTGCCTACAATGCATCCTCATGGTCGGTGGCGGATTTTCTTCTTCTTTTATATAAATCTTGGCCGCTATGCTTTTTTGTATTCATCGCGCTCACAACTGTATCGGCCTGTAGCGGCCGATACATTTCCGTGGTGGCCCCTACATTGCAGGGGTGGCTGCCACAGTTTGGGCTGGGTTCATTTGATGCAAGAAAAAAAGAAAAAAAGAAAAAAAGGCGAAGAAGAATCATCTAGCAACAGCAACAAGAAAGAAGAAAGAAAGAAAGAAAAAAGAGCAACTGAAGAAGAATACATACCTGGGGCTGCACCTCGTGAGCATCACCACCGACATAATCACCGTCGCCGTCCAACAGCACCACCAGGCACCAGCAGGGGTTGTTGCCACCTTCTTTCTTCTTCTTTTCTTTTTTCCTTTTCTTCTCCTTCTTCCTTTCCTTTTCTCTTCCTTTCCCTCTCTCTGCATCTCTCGATCTCGGGCTCAAGAGGAGAAAAAAAAGGGTTTCATAACCCTTTTGACTTTCTGGACTCTTCCATTATAAAAATAAGTGAATGCATTGAATGGCCCGAAAGCCCGAGTCCTATATTACACGCTACCTATCACTAGTAAAATTTGTGCGTGGGGCCTACCCGCTGATGATCCCAACTCCTAACAAATTTATCATTTTTAATAATATCTATGAACACAATATTATACATTATTAATCCTACCATTAATTACATAAATATAAAATAGGCTTAACTAAATTTCATTCTAATTGAAATTAATTAACTTTAAATAGGCTTAACTAAATTTCACTATAATTGAAATTAAGGCCCTAGCTAAATTTGATTCAAATAGGTAGGGGCCCTAACCAAATCTTAAATTGACTCTAATAGGTAAGGGCCTAACCAAATTTTACTCTTAATAAAAAATAGGGCCTAGCCGAATTTCACTTTAATAGAAAATGAGACACAGCCAAATGTCAAGAAATGCAGGGTAGGGACCGTCACAATATTATTTTCTATTCATACAACGATACCGGATCTCATACAATGAGGGGACCGCTACGCCTCCTTATTTTTGTTACTTTTACAAAAAAAAAAAAAAAAGAAAAAAAAGAAGCACATTTTCTATCATTTTCCAATATTCTGGATTTTCTGAAGTTTTTTTTTCAGATTTTTTTATATTTTTTCAAAGCGCGCCGCTATGTCGCTACGTAGCATTTTGGCGGCAGGCGTAGCTCTATTTTCATCCTTGCCCCCCACCACCAAAAGTTTCATATATATTGAAAGAAATGAATGATAAGGCCTTTTCCCTAACTGAAAAAAAATCTGAAGCGACTAAAACCCTTTTTAGGTTTTCGGGAGAAAAGAATTCAAAGGTTAGTTGACTTAATAGTGACTGAGTCCCACCAAAGGTGGGGATACATTGAGATATCAAAAAAAAAAAAAAAAATAGTGACTGAGTCGCACTGTCACACCCCAAGTCTAACTTCTGAAACCTTAATTGGGCGGCCGTGTGAGAATTTATGTCATCGAGTTCTAAATTTCTACAAGAAAAACCATTGTCAACTTTGGCTTTTGCATCCAAAGTCACATAAGTCTTTGAGTTAGGATGTGTGGTCCACTTTGCTTGGTTTGAACATTATTGTGCGAGTTTAATTTAGTTTTTCATTCTTATAGTCATATTTGCCATCTCTTGGTGTGGATTGGTGATTTTTTTCCTTTTAACTTTTTTATTAAGAGATACTCGTTTGAGATGGTTTGGATGTGTCCAACACATGCCAACGACGACACCATTGAGGAAAAGTCTTTCTATGTAGATTGATGCCCCTCGAGGCATAGGTGTTGGCCGAAAGGGACATGGATGGATGTAGTAAGGATAGATCTAAAGAAGTACAACCTATGGCTCAGGATATATTGGAATGGAGAAGCTAAATTCATGTAGCCAACCGTTGATGAAAAACTTCTTATTAAGGGCCCACAACCATGGAACAAAATAGCTTTGCAGCTGTCGATATATCAGGCATAACGGCCATGACTGGTATGCTAAATTGAAATTATCGCCAATACTGTATAAAACCTAGCCGAGCCTAGCAATTTTCATTTAAAAATTTATTTTTGTTATTTCTTCTCCTTAGCCTTTCCTAAAGTTGTCTCTACCCTTATATGGTTTCAAATCACTAAAAAAAAATACAAATATTGGCTATTACACAAGGTTCCAATTTGTTTGACCCAAAGTTGTCAATTCCATTCTGGTCGCCGTTCTGGTTTGATCCTGTAGTGGAACGTTTCGGCATTCTGGTCAATTCCGGAAAAAAACGCGATTGAAAAATGAAAACAAATATAAAAGAGCACCTAAAATTGTCAAAATAGTTGAATGCTGAATTAATACTAAAAATGCATACTTACATCACTTAAATTAAACGACACTCTAAAATTGACCATTTTCTAGTTTTCACTGCATATGAATGGAAGTATGGAAGCTTGGCCGGAATGAGGCGGAATTGGTATGGAATTGGAGCCGGAATTGGGACTGAAAACTTTTAGGGGGTCATTTCGTTCCGGCCAAGGCCAATTTCGGAACGTTTCGGCCAATTCCGGCCGGAACAGAATGGAATTGACAACTATGGTTTGACCACCTTAAAAATTCACACTACTACACCGCTACATATCACCGTAACTACTACGTATCGTCTGCCACATAGCACTTTTTCCATCGGCCACTACGCCCTCTGCAACCACTATTTTGATCTTTGCCCACAACATTCCTTTTGTGTAATCTGGTACATTGTTATTCATCAAGTCTTCTCATGTATCTATCATTTAAAAATGTATGTTGCCACATGTACTTTTGTAATGCTAGAAAATTATTAAGCTCTCCAACCATGTGTAATGATTGGCTCATTATTCATTGTTGTGTACTTTGTAAAATGTTTGCGAGTCATGTTATTTTAATATGAAAACTATTAAGGCCAGAATCTGCATGTTGTAACTTTTCATAATTTGTTATTTTGTCTGGTGATACCGGCATAAAGTTTTAATTATTATTTAAGTCAACAAACACTACTTCATGCTTGATGTACTTAGTAAATCTGGGCCTTTTGGCAGAGCAATGCAGATACGATTTTTGGAGGGGTTACAATTGTGTGCGGGATCTGTGGAACATTGGCTGGAGGATATATTCTTGATTACATAGATGCAACAATCTCCAATGCTTTTAAGGTAAATTATGTTACCCAAGGAAAATGTTTCCTTGGATTTCCTTTTTTTATTTCAACATTTGCTGACAACCTACGCTTCGAATCAACTTTTTCCATTCATTGAACTTTAGAGGTGTACAGAAAGAAAAAAAGTTTATTTTTTTCACTCTAATCTTTGATGACCATGACTATGGAACCCAATTATCATCACACTAGCATAATATGGCCAACGAATTCTTGGCTTTGTTTTATTTTTTTTAAATGTTGCCACTTATAACCTTTGTTATCTTAGGGCCCCATTTTTTGCATGGAGTTGGAATTGAATTCCTAGAAACTCCAAGTGGTGCCTTACTAACAAAGGGGCTGAAATTGAAGAAATAAAGGTGAGGATCGACAAATGGCCATTAAGCAGTCCTCTTTGGTAGGAAAAGATTACCTAAAAATGACTATAGTAACTCAAATCCTAGGAAAACAAGGTGTCCCATCTGCATCTCCACCTTCCTTTACTCTTCACCTAATATTCCTTCATTATGGCACACATTATTATGAACTCCTAGAAGCCCAATACAAAAGTATGCCTTGATGTTTTTCATAAATAGGAACCGAAAGTATTATATTTTTGGGATGTTTTTCATATAGAACTTATTTGTGGCTATCAAACATGTGAATAGTCCAGTGATTTCACTGATGTTCACATGTTCCTTACCCTATGAGTTATACACACACATGCCCTTGAAGCAACACCTCTGTGGTGCACACTTTTGGACCCCATGTGGGCGCACCTTTCTCTCTGAGATGAAAGATCTCCCCTCCCAGCTCCCAGGTGCCCATTTTTAGTTCCCGTGGTTGGCCTCACCATTGAATCTGAGATCAAGGGGTTTTTGACCATTGATTTTGCGTGCACATTTCTCGATCATCATAGATCTTTTGG
This sequence comes from Litsea cubeba, assembly GCA_012931725.1. Classification (NCBI taxonomy): domain Eukaryota; kingdom Viridiplantae; phylum Streptophyta; class Magnoliopsida; order Laurales; family Lauraceae; genus Litsea; species Litsea cubeba. The sequence continues at coordinate 132,711,424 of CM022944.1, forward strand.
ATCCGAAAAACCTCCACCAATTCATTGTTATTGGTCCCAGTCTCCTAGGTGGCCCCCAAAATGCTCCCGCCAACGATCTCCACGGGTTAGATTGCCCAAGAGATATCAGTCGTGTGTAATGAATGTATGTATTATCTGATTGGTATGTGTGTAGAAGTTATTTTCTCGAACAGCATGGTCTTTGGGGAATGGGGATCGCCTGAAACATGATACATTTCCGAGTTCCATTAAAAAAAATATAAAGAAGTAACGAAATGTAAAAAAATATATATAAATTATGTTTATTCAACTTTTATTCTGCTAAGAATAGCCTCTTACCCTAGTGTGGTGAGAGGCACCGGTTCTTACCTGCCTGCCCATTGCCCAAGGCTTGAACCTAGGCAGGCACCTTTCCTCACCCGAGGCAGTGCTACCTCACCAAAGCTCAACCCCCTCACCAGAGGGTTCCCCCACCTCACCCGAGGTTTACTCCCCTAAGCTAGGATACCCAAAAAAAAAAAAAAAAAACTTTTAATCCGCGAAGTCAATAATGCAATATGTTATTTCTACGGGCCAAACAAATAATTTATAAGCATTCGTTCGCAACTGTGAAATTAGACATGCATTCTCAAATCTCACTCTTAATATGACATGCAATTTATAAGCCCTACTACAATATTGTCAAAATGGGACTGAAATCCACTCAAATGGACTGAAATGGATCAAAATCAAGTAACGATTTTTTTATAGGTGTAATATTTTCAAGTTTCTTTCTATTAAATTTAATCCCAATAATGTTTGTATTCCTCTGCAGCTTCTTTCTGGAGCAACTTTTCTAGGGGCAATCTTCTGCTTCAGTGCCTTCTGTTCAAAGAACTTATATGTTTTCATTGCACTTTTTGCAGTTGGTGAACTACTTGTGTTCGCCACACAGGTACCATTCTTTTCATAGACCATTTTGCTGAAAGCAAAGCAAAGAAAACAACAAAAAAAGAAGGCCCTGAGGGCTCTTGAATTCCAATAATAAGTTCCTTTTATTCTTAAATTTCGATTGAATTCCATATTCTTGTGGTTTTTAATGTTTATCCTCGCATGCTCTTTCCTTATGATAATTTTTTGCATATGTTCACGAGTATTGCATATTATGATCATTTGTTTCATCATTGTATTGTAATCCTTGTGCATAAAGCAACATCATTCTCCCTTTGTTGCATATGTTCACAAGTATTGTATTTTATGATCATTTGTTTCATCAGTGTATTGTAGCCCTTCTGCATAAAGCAACATCATTGTCTCATGCAATTACAGTACCAGGGAAAGACGGTGGTTAAGTCATCTAAAACAGATGGAACTATGCATTTCTGGAGTCAGAGAGTTGTAGGTAAAGAGCATATGCTCTGTCCTACTAAAGAGTAATTCAGTTGGAACTGATATATTTAATTCCATGAGGGAATGGGTACAAATAAATTGAGGAATATGGGTACTGTACATATCTTGACAGATGAAGCATGTCTACCTAAGCCAATGGAAAATGCTTGTCTACCTGCCGTCTAGATTATACTGATCTTATCTACTGCTACTTTTGTACTAATGATCTGAACAACCTTCTCATAGTTTGACCTAATAGTTAACAATCCCTTAATTCTGTCAAACTGGTACTGGCTAATCTCTGTCCCTATGCTAAAAGGAATCCTGTTTGATAATTTAATAGGTGCAAGAATGCCGAAGCCAGTCTAGGAAAAGGTGGTCTTTATGAGCTTACTCCACTAGAAATTGGTGGCTTTCCCAGCTAGGATATCAAATTTTACAATGCACATACCATTTCAATGCACAGACATATCAAATTTGTAGCTAAGGAAATCCAACCCACACTTGAGGATGTCAAGCTGATCCTTAAGCCTAGACTAGAATTCCAGAGCCATCATTCCATCACAGCAGTTCCTGAAAATGTCTGTTGTAGAGGTGATAGTTTAGCAGTCAAGGTGTGCAAAGACGGCATATGTGTGATATATGTGAAGTTCAACGAGCCTATGGACAGGGATGCATTCATATTCTGATTAAGGTTTTTTGTTTCTACTGTTAGATCAATCTTCATGCCCACAGCTAATGCATCCACCTCTGTTCAATGTTGTAAAAATCGCTAGGCGGACGCTAGGCGGTGGGCATGGACTAGGGATTAATTCCCGCCTAGTCAATTAATCCCCGCCTAGTCATTAGGCGGTGACCGCCGACTAGCGCCTAGGCCAATTTTTACAACACTGCCTTTGATTAATTTCCTTGGGATGTGTGAGGCAGTAGAGGTGGCAATCGGGTCGGACCCATTTATTAAACGGGTTACATAAGTCTAACCCGCATCCGACCCGTTTATTAAACGGGTTAGAAACTCCTAACCCGCACCCACCACGGGTCAACCCGATCTGACCCGCTTAACCCGCATAACCATTGCGGGTTATACGGGTCAGGTCGACCCGTATAACCCACATCCATCTAGTAAATAAATCGACTCAACTATGGTTCCATGCTTGACTAAAACTGACTTTTAAGATCAAATTTGGTCTAATCTCATTTCAACAATCATTTGATGCGCATTACCTTGCTTTCCATTAATAAAAAGCGTGGGGTTGAATTGGTTAAGGTCCATTTATTTTTTTTAGCCTATGCATTAAAATAATCAAATTCAATTTTGGCTTAAATAAGCGGGTTAAGCGGGTCAACCCTAACCCGACCCGCTTAATGGCGGGTCATGAATACTTGACCCATGACCGACCCGCCTATTAAACGGGTCGGATTAAGCGGGTAATACGCGGGTCGGGTCATATTTTGTCACCTCTAGTGAGGCAGGATATAGGAGGGGGGTGTTGCATTGCTAAAAATGGATTTAAAACATCATTTATCTAAAGGGGGTTGAAGGCACACATGGCCGCAGTTGATGACATGCATTTTTCACATTTACCATAAAGGAGAGTATTCTCCATGCCACTCTTAGAATTTGCTTCAGCCCATGGTAAGGCATTGACCAAATCACTTGTCACTAATAATGGGCCCGAATAAGCATTATCGCAGAGCTTCAAGCCCCACCATTATGGCCAAGATTTTAGCTCAATTAGATTTGCCAGCCCAACTGTCTGGAGAAAACAACTGTTGACTGTTGCATCAATCTTCAATGGCCCCAACGACTATGGCCTTCGATTACAGTAGTGCTTTTCCATCGGTGGTACGGAGTGGCAGTTCTCACTTGGCTGCCCAGGATTCGAATCTTGGGTACGCCACCTCTTGCCGCGTGTGCGGGCTCTCTTCCCACTTGTGTGGGCTTCCTTCCCGTGTGTGCGGGTTCCTTTCCCACATGAGTGGGCTGTCTTCCCATGTGTGCGGGCTCTCACTTGGGTCCCAGCCCCCTTGGTTGGGGTACCAAAAAAAAAAAGTTTCCACGGTTCTGCAACAAGGGACCTCTCTTAACTCTTGTTATGACCTATGGAACAACACTTGGCCACTTGTTACCATTTTCTACTCCCTCTTCAAGTTCGTAGGAAGATGCCTCCTTGGAAAGTCCTACAAATCATGACATGCATTGGTGAACATTTATATTGAAGAATCTTTATTTGTTCTTTCCAAATACCCCACGTAACTGTTAACAAAGGCCCATTATAGCAAAGGCCCATTATAATATCAGTTTGGCCCAGCCCATCTTTATTTAGACTTGTACAGCAATACATACTAAACATAGATGGATTCTACTCAGATTTGTACAGCAAGACATTCTAATCTAGGAGATTTGATAGATTGTAATTATAGTTGATTGATTGTAATTGTAGCCCCGAATTGGGCATTTCTGATCTATAAATACAAATGATGAATCCTTAAGGAGATCATCGGATTCCATTCCATCTTGCTCATTCTGTTTTGTATAAGTCTTCTGGCTTGCTCGTGACATGGTATCAGAGCCATCGAGTCATCTACATCTTATTTTTTTAAGTTCTCAAAGCAAGTTCTTCTATCGACTTGTTTGAACAAGAGACACACACGGCAGTGTATGGAGATCAACAGAGGGCCATCATCTTCAGATCTGATCTGATCAAAAGGAAACTTCAGTCCTGGTCGTCTGATATTCTGGGAGTTTTTGGTGATTTTTTCATCATTTTTTGAAGATCAGAGGTAGGCCTTTTGATCTTGGTTTGGGTCTTTCAGTTTCTGCAATATGTTTTCATCAAAGCTGTCCATCTTTTAGAGCAAGTATCCTATTGCTGCAATCTTTGCTTTGTTGGTTCGAGATTTTTATAAAGCATCTGTCGGCTCACCATGATCTGGTAGATTGCATCACCAGTGGGCCCCACCGATTGTTCTTTGCTGATTTTCTTGGTCGCCTGGACCAATTTTATGCCTATTTATACAGATCTGAGATCTGTTGTGTTTGATTAATTCAGAATAGCTTCTGGGCTGTTCCTTATTGTTGTTGTCACCTTCATTTGCACTTTCTGCAACTAATCTGGGCTGATCATTGTTGCTGTTTGGTTGCTGCTCACTGTTTGAAGTCTTTTCTGTCCTTTGTCTATTACTATTGTCATCTGAGGGTTGAAAATGGACAAGAATGAAATGAAATTGATTAAATTCAATGGGAAAAACTATTCTGCTTGGGCGTATCAATTTGAGTTATATCTAAAAGGCAAAAAATTATGGGGCCACATTTCTGGTTCTCTACAAAAGCCAACGGGAAATGAAAAGTTGGAAGATTGGGAAACCAAAGAGGCACAAATTATGAGCTGGATATTGGGCGCAGTGGAACCACAATTTTTTCTAAATCTTAAACCCTATAAAACTGCTCAAGATATGTGGGGATATCTGAAACGCATATATCACCAAGAGAATTCAGCTCGTCGATTCCAATTAGAACATGAAATTGCTCAATATTCTCAAGGACAGATGGCTGTCCAGGATTATTACTCCGGCTTCTTTGTTCTTTGGACTGAATACACAGACATTGCTTATGCCACTATAACAGGAGAAACACTATCCGGTGTTCAGGAAGTTCATAAAATTACTCAGAGAGATCAATTTTTAATGAAACTTCGGCCAGAATTTGAAAATGTCCGCTCAAATCTCATGAGTCGACATCCATCTCCCTCGTTGGAAACATGTCTCAATGAAGTACTCCGCGAAGAACAACGACTCTTCACTCAGCATCAGCTATCCCAATCATCTACTGGTACATCTGAAGTCGCTTATGTGGCAAAAGGGAAAATCCCCAGACGCGACAATTCAACCCAGGACTTGAGCAAGATTCAATGCTTTACGTGTAAGGAATATGGCCATTATTCTTCTCAGTGCAAAAGAAAAGTTTGTAACTACTGCAAAGCTAGTGGGCATATCATTTCTGAATGCAGGAAACGACCAGAAAATCGAAATTCCCGTGCTTATTCTGCCATTGCTTCTTCAGATTCTCACTCTGTGGCATCTGCTTCTTCGGCTTCATCCATGTCTTCACAGCCATCCGTAACCAGCCCTCCTATCAATCCTGAAATGATTCAGCAAATGATTCTCCAAGCTTTCTCCACCTTGGGCATCTCAGGTAAAACCTTCCCATCTCCTTACAAGTGGTATTTTGACTCTGGAGCATCAAATCATATGACTTCTACGTCCAGCCTCATGTCTAATATTCAACCATATGATGGGAAACTCCAAGTTCAAACTGCCAATGGGAGTCATGTACCTATTACTGCCATAGGAGATATTCCACACAAATTGCCTTTGAATCATGTTTTTCTTTCACCTGGCCTCTCTACAAATTTGTTATCTGTTGGACAACTTGTAGATAATCATTGTAATGTGTCATTCTCTTCTTCTGGTTGTCTTGTACAGGATCAGGGGACGGGACAGGTGATCGCGAAGGGGCCTAAGTGCGGCCGGTTGTTTCCGCTTAGTTTGCCTATACAACCTAGGGATGAATCTACTTCAGCTTTTTCATGTGTTCTTCACAATAATGTGCATCTGTGGCACAAAAAATTAGGACATCCTAATTCAAACATATTGTTATCTTTGAAAAATTCTGGTTTGATTAATAAAATGCAGTTTTCTACTTCTGATGTCAATATTGATTGTTCTGTTTGCAAATTAGGTAAAAGTAAAACTCTTCCTTTTCCTGTGCATACCTCTATATCAGAAAAATGTTTTGATTTAATTCATAGTGACGTTTGGGGTATAACACCTGTTATTTCTCATTCTCATTTTAAATACTTTGTCACATTCATCGATGATCATAGCAGATTCACTTGGGTTTATTTTTTAAGGGCTAAATCAGAAGTGTTTGAGGTTTTTAAAAAATTTCAGGCCTATGTTGACACACAATTCTCCACCTGCATAAAGATTCTCCGATCTGATTCCGGTGGAGAATATATGTCCCACAATTTTCAAGAATTTCTCCAATCTAAGGGGATTATCTCCCAACGTACATGTCCTCATACTCCACAGCAAAATGGCATTGCTGAACGGAAGAATCGCCATTTGCTTGACATGGTTCGTTGCTTGCTACTTGAATCATCCGTCCCTTCTACATTCTGGCCGGAAGCTCTATCCACTTCTGTTCATCTTATTAATCGACTTCCGTCTTCCAAACTTCAAAATCAGTCTCCATATTTCCGTCTCTTTAACTCTCAACCGACATATAAACATCTTCGTCCTTTTGGATGTGTTTGCTTTGTTCATCTTCCTCCTTCTGAAAGGACAAAACTGACTGCGCAAGCTACCCGATGCGTTTTTCTTGGTTATGCAACTCATCAAAAGGGATTTGTTTGTTATGATCCTTCTCTCAAAAGAATTCTTGTTTCTCGAAATGTTGTGTTTTTTGAAAATTTATATTTTTTTCCTCAAACACCTGATTCTTTCACTTCTCTTCCCATGGCTATATTACCACCTTTTTCATCCGATACTTCTTCATCTTCTATTACAAGGTTCAAACCTGGAATTGTATATCGGCGACGAACGGAACCAATCACTGCTACGTTACAGCCCATTCCAGACCCACCTGATCCGGCACCTGATCCAACTCCCCTATCTACTACATCAGAACAAGCTCTCTTGCCCACTCCCCGACGCACCACGCGTGTTTCTCGGCCTCCTGATAGATATGGGTATTCGGCGTTTCTTGCCACTCTCGCTTCTGTTACCCTTCCCACTTCCTACTCTCAAGCTGTGAAACATGAATGTTGGCGGGAAGCTATGTCCGCAGAATTAGAAGCTCTACAGACTAATCATACATGGGATGTGGTTACTTGTCCACCTACAGTTCGACCTATTGGGTGTAAATGGATTTACTCGGTCAAACTGAAGTCTGATGGTTCTCTTGACCGATACAAGGCTCGCCTAGTCGCTCTTGGTAATCGCCAAGCATATGGCATTGACTATGATGAAACATTTGCTCCGGTGGCAAAGATGACGACTGTCCGGATGATTATTGCTATTGCAGCATCTCAAACTTGGCCCATTCTTCAGTTCGATGTAAAGAATGCCTTTCTTCATGGTGATCTTAAAGAAGAGGTTTATATGCGTCTTCCTCACGGGTATTCCTCTTCCAGTAGTTCCGATGTGGCTAAACTAAAGCGTTCCCTCTATGGCCTTAAACAGGCTCCTCGCGCTTGGTTTGAAAAATTTCGGGACGCCTTGCTTCTGTTGGCCTTCCAGCAAAGTCCGTATGATCCATCCTTGTTTTTACATAAGTCTCCAAGCGGGATCACTATCCTTCTTGTTTATGTTGATGACATTATTATTACTGGGACTGATTCCGCAATGATATCTAAGCTTCAATCCTCATTGCATAAATCATTCCATATGAAAGACTTGGGTCCCTTAACCTACTTCTTAGGTCTGGAAGTTCATCAAACAGAAAAAGGCATCATCTTGCACCAACACAAATATGCTCTTGACCTAATTGAACTAGCAGGACTCCAGCACTCAACTCCAGTTGATACTCCTCTTGAAGTGAACTTGAAGCTTTCCAAGGATAGTGGGGATCTTCTTCCCGATGCAACGCTCTATCGACAATTGGTTGGTAGTTTGATCTACTTGACTCATACTCGCCCCGACATTTCCTTTGCTGTTAATCTTGTCAGCCAGTTTATGACTCAACCACGGCATCTTCATTTAGCAGCTGTCCGCCGTATTATTCGTTACCTTCTTGGTACAACTACTCGTGGTCTATTCTTTCCCGCAGGCTCTCAAATAAATCTTATTGCCTTTTCCGATGCTGACTGGGCGGGTTGTCCTGACACCCGTCGCTCCACAACTGGGTGGTGTATGTATCTTGGCGATGCATTAATATCCTGGAAATGTAAGAAACAAGATAAGGTTTCAAGATCTTCCACAGAAGCAGAATATCGAGCCATGGCTGCTGCCTGTTCTGAAATACTTTGGCTCCGTGGACTCCTCTCTGATCTTGGTTTTCCTCAAAGCTCACCTATTCCTCTCCATGCTGACAACACTAGTGCAATTCGTATTACAGAAAATCCAGTCTTTCATGAACGGACCAAGCACATTGAAGTTGATTGTCATTTCATTCGTGATGAATATCTACGGGATGTCATTTCCTTACCGTTCATTTCCTCCGGGCTCCAGATTGCGGACATCTTCACGAAGGGACTTCCTCGTCCACGTCATCAATTCTTATCCAGCAAATTGATGCTTACTGATTCCACAGCATCAATTTGAGGGGGGGTGTTAACAAAGGCCCATTATAGCAAAGGCCCATTATAATATCAGTTTGGCCCAGCCCATCTTTATTTAGACTTGTACAGCAATACATACTAAACATAGATGGATTCTACTCAGATTTGTACAGCAAGACATTCTAATCTAGGAGATTTGATAGATTGTAATTATAGTTGATTGATTGTAATTGTAGCCCCGAATTGGGCATTTCTGATCTATAAATACAAATGATGAATCCTTAAGGAAATCATCGGATTCCATTCCATCTTGCTCATTCTGTTTTGTATAAGTCTTCTGGCTTGCTCGTGACAGTAACTACTAGTAGTAGATCATGTATGCCTATTACAGCTGATTAATACTCCATGTGGCTGCCAGTTGTTAACTGTGTATGCCGACAACAGTCTTTGTCCGAGCAGCTGAGAAATACCCCACGTGACCATCCGTTGCAGACTGTGAATACTTACAACAGTTTTTGTTATATCAATTTAGTTTTATGCTTAGAGGTCAATTGTCGGACCAGCTGAGGAAGGGTAATTTTACTGCAAGAAAATTAACAACTGACCTTTGTTATCGAATTATTAGCATCTTAATCTGATTGAACCACATAATACTTGTCTTAATGTTAATTGGGACTTTATTTAATCACAACATTTTCTTTCCACAGGCTCCTGTAAACTATGTATGCCTCCACTGCGTGACACCAAGTATGCGAGCACTATCTATGGCTATGTCTACAGTCTCAATACATATCTTCGGTGATGTGCCATCTTCACCTTTGGTTGGCGTTCTCCAGGTTTGTCTTGATGTTTATGGCTTTGTTTTCTCTCTTGCTTTCCATTTTTTTGCATTCCTTTTAACATGAGTTGTGTAATAAGTTTGAACACAAGGATAATATTTGTCTACTTCAAATGTTTTGTGTAGAAATTGTATACTTGCTGCTGGTTTTTGCTTCTTTGTGAATTAAAAATAGGAACCATCTTTAATTTAAGTGAGAGAGCGTTTATAAACAACTTGACATAAACTATAGAAATCTTTTTTCTTGGAGGATTGAGCAGTTTAAGGTGCTGATGATATCCAAGTTTTGACCTTCTCCAACTATATTTTCCATATTGTCAGCCTTTTAACCATAGAACGACTTTTACAAAGCATGCCAAGGATGTTGTGCTACACATAAAGAGGTTAAAGCTCTGTTAGTAGGCCAAAATAAATATATAGAACTGATTCTACGGTCTGTGGTGTCATCATATCATTTTCAACTTCTTCAATTCAATTAATGATGTAATTCACAGAAAATACATTAATAGACTGCACTAAATGATAATGATTAGCTCTGTAGGCCACTGGAAGCAGAAGGCTCTCCATCAAATGGCAGTGTAGGAAAGTTTGTTCCTTGTGGGCTTTTGAGTATAATCATGACATTCTATACTCACTTCAAGCTGACCAGATGTTTTTCTTTTCTTCTTTGTTATTGGTAACATGAGTCACATGACTTGAACCCACAACCTAAATGTTGCAATTACCTTCCACTGTGGCATGGGACTGATTTGAGTAGATATTTTTCTTGCTGTTTATAAAAAAATGCCAGGTACCTGCCCTTTTACATGCTACGTTCCATATTTAGTTCTAGGTTAAAAATTCCTTCGTAGGGATGGTCAATGTGCTTGTTTGTACGGAATTCTAGTGTGAGTACTTTTTGGGTGAGGTTTCTTATTATTGGATGTAAAGCACCATTGCATAGTAGGGAACCACATTTTTTAACCCAATGCTTGCCCTTAGCTTGTCAAAGGAAGCAATATGCCAAATTGCTGTGGAAAGAGCATTGCACTCATCACCATAAAAAAATTTTGTTGAGAAATTTAAGTGTACTGTGTGGCTCATTCTGTCATTCAAGTACTTGCAGGCCATGGTTCTGTTGATACGCAGATAAGGTTTTTTTTTTTTTTTTATTAACTCAGGGGCTTGTTGTAAATACACAAAATACAGGGGGAGTTTTTTGCAGAAGATTATGTCACTATAAATAAAACAGACTGGTCACCCAGTCCTACTGGAAGCACCCATGTTTGTCTTCTCTGAAATTCTCTCGATCAATTCTTTCTCATTCGGTCATTCCTATTTTTCTCTTTCTTCAGAGCATCCTAAGGGCTGACATCAGCCAACAAGGAGACTAATTAGATGTAACAAGGAGTGGTTTATTGAAGAGCTTTTTGGTGTTTTTCCCCCCTAAGGGCTGACATCAGCCAACAAAATGCTGGCACCAGCATCTACATACCAGCTTGAGGGGAAGTCTTGACTCTTGAGACACAGACATGTTTTTTTATTTTTTTTAACATTCACACATTAAATATAGAATTTTGGTAAATGCAAAACTTATAAATACCACAGGTTAGTCACGCAACACCCCACTGGAACAACCTGTGTTTTTTTTTTTTTTCTCTCTGATTATCTTTCAATGCTCCTTATACCCTAATTATTTCTCTTTCCTAGTTTTTGCTTCATCTTCTTCCACTCCAACTTGATTTATCTGTAAGTTAAAACTCTCCACCAGTGCTAGGATCAAGATTGTAAAATCGTCGTGCCTCATTATAGTAGGATTCCATATGTTTTGCATATTGGGAGATTCTTAACCTCTTGATACATGGACATCTATCACAACCACAGTTGTAACCAAATGCATCAAGGGGTTTACAGAAAGGCCCATCTCTGTGCCTCCTACTATTGTTGCTTAGAGCCACATCCACTTATAAAGTGTGTGTAGTTGAGTTGTTTAAAGTTAGCAGGTTTCAGAGTAGGGAAGCAGGCATTTATTTATGATACATTACTCCCTGCAATGCTCAAGAGATCAAATCCCAATGTCCCAAGTATGCTCTGTTCGAGGCTGCATCCAGTATGCAGATGAAATAAAGGAAAATCTCTCTCTAACCAGAGTGGAGGTAACTAGTGTTGTGAATCACCTCCTCTTTGTTGAGATGCACGGTTAGTAGCTTTCCCATCATTTGTCACCTTCTTCATTAAAGAATATTTAAGAACCATTTTTGTATAGTAGCAAATAAGCTTTATTGGATAAGCAACTCTACAAGAGTTACAATAGTTAACATGGGCAGTCACCAGCAGCAACTGGTACTAAATATCAGATCCTACTAGTTAGTAGCTTCCCATGAATATGATGCTGCTCACCGAAAATACTGCATGTTCGTACCTCTTTCCCAACAAGGCCTTGACTTATAAAATGACAAGACAGTGTGTGAGTTAGGTTTTCCACGTCATTCGTAGATGTGAATTAGGTTTCTATTTCCATTCCATAATAATCTCTGCATTTGCTTCATATGCCTTCTGGACCTGACTGGCTTCATTTCTTTATCTCTTTATTTTATTCTCCTGGATTTGCTGATAACTTTTTTTTTTTTCCGGATAGCATGTGATGGTTCTAGTGTTTTCTATATTGATGGATAAAATGACTACAGGATTATATTAACAACTGGAGAGAGACTGCTCTTATACTCACATCTGTTCTCTTTCTAGCAGCCGCAATATGGTTTGGAGGTAATTTTGAACCTGTTACTTCTTGTGAACTTCTTAACAATATTGGTTCTCTGTTAGTCAGTCTTGCATCTCAGCCAGTGGTTGGTTTCTTGTGTTCTTAAGGCTTCCAATTTATCTTCAGCCTCAAAAACGGAGTGGAAAGACATAATAGATGCGCAAAGGAACAATCATCACTATAGACACTTGTGATGATACAAGAGAGCATTCTTGCATAAAAAATGATCAATTTCACTTGAGATGCACAATTGATTATCAACTATAGTCCTTGCACAGTTGACTTGTTATAAAGCCACTGGGCCCATAAAAATATGGGTTTAGTGATCTAAGAAATCTTATTTTATTTTAGTTTTTTTTTTGAATGATGATCTAAGAAACAATTAGTATAGAGGAAAGCACAGATACCATTTAATAAAAAACGAGGAAATATACAATATTCCTCTTGTATGGTGGGGTCTATCATATCAACTAGAAGAACACTTGAAACAGTACCTCATACAAGCATTCATATCTGTCCTGGCATCACGACTGAATTATTTCACTTGAAAAACATGGGGTATAGAATGCCGAATCAAATAGATGCAAAAGAAGGCTTTGTCAAGACTTAAATGTGCAGGTTCAATACCTGTTGATTCAGGAATTCTGCCTCTATAATTAGCTCTAAATACATAGTTTCCCCGAGTTGCATCCCTTTCCATCTACATAAGATGGGTGTGTTAAAAAAAGTGTTTTCCTCTGAAGCAGCTTCTTTTGCTGTTACTAACATATTTCAGTTCTCATGTATTTCCTTGGTCATTACAATCATGCTCAAATTTAAATGTGTTTATTTTTCCATAAATTGGGTTCTATCAGAAATTATGCATTTAAGGAAAAAAAGTTAAAAAGGAAATGGAAAGTGTGGGTATGGAGTTTTGGTTTTTCATATATGAAGAGTTGTTTTATTCAGTACGTTCCGGATTTGCATATTCAACATGAAAGGTTGCATCTGGAAAGTCTTGCACTTTCAGTCAGCTCTGGATTCGTTTCCTTCCAAATCAATATTGGTTTATTTGATTTGGTTTAGATTAAATGAAACATTCTACTAGCGTTGCTGTTCTTATTTTCCCAGTAGCAGCCCCCACGGTTCAGCTGGGTTATTTTTCTAGCTAGTTATTTGGTTTTATTCAATCAAATCCATGTAAGTATTGATCGTATTTTCCATTTTGGGCAGGGATATTCCTCCACAGTGTGGACAGGTTTAATGAAGAAGGTGAGACTAATGTTCCCCCGATTGAAAGGTCAAATCAGCAGCCATTGCTTGATGGAAATACAACAGCACCAGAAGAGTCTGCTTGACTGTATATTCTCCTACTTGCAACAGTTCTTTTTTTTTTTTTGTTCGAGAGTATTAGTTCCATCTGTTCAATCAAATGGCATTGCTTCTGTTGCTAAAAATCTCATTTGAAATGTAATTAGCTTTTAACCAATTCAATGAGTGATAATGACTACGCAGTAGCTCCCATATATGATCATTTTGCCGTGTAAAGCTTGTACGGTTCCTTTTATTGTTGTAAATTTCAACTTAAATGTAAAATTAGTAGCTTCTTTTTTCTTTGAAACGAACAGTGACAGCTGCTGAAACGCTTTTTATGTGAATTTTAAGAGATGACAGAAGCATACATGCGGATGAAGCTGCGATATTTTACAGACGTCTCGTGTACACTTTATATGCCCAGCAATGTTCTTGCTCCCCATGTTTGGGTGTCTTGTTACACTCTTGGGAACTGTTGGAGCCATGGAAATAGTAGTCCGGATCCTCTCTTGCGGCAGTTATGTGAATCAGTATAATACTTTATGTGGAACTCTATCATAGGGCCCACATAGAGATAATCTGGATTGTTCAAGAAGAATCCCATCCCTTATCCTCAAGTTGCTCAAAATATATGGGTCCCATTGTTTGATTGAGCACCATAAAAAAAAAATGTGACTAGGCGCTTAGATAGCATCTCTGCGACAAGGTGTTAATCACGTTTATGTTATGGTGGTCAATTGTATGGTGGGTCAGACTCCTTTTAAGCTGAAACTCGAGGACATGTGATTAGAGAGAATGAAACTCATTTTGAAGAGTCCTGATTATCTTTATGTGAGCCTCATAATGGAGATCCAGAAAAAGTGTTGCACGGTTTTGGATGATAGCTGCATCAAGAAAATGTGAAATAGGCTTGTTAACACATGAATATTTGCATCTGACTGACTTCTTTCTTACCTCCAAGGCTCCAACCTTACCGCCTATTAGATCCCTCTTATTTCGATGGGAAATCTCATCTATCCTTGGGCACGTGCCTTGCTCTATAGCAAACTGACTGCAGATTAAAGATTTCTGAGATAAATAACAGGAATACTTAATGTTTCATTCACTTAGAGCCTGTTCAGCAATTTACTATTAAAGTAAAAGTAATGTAAAACATTAAATCAAGAGAGAATAAAATATAAATGGGTTATGATGGTATTTTATATTTAGTAGATTGGTACTCGGTAGGGAGATTTTTTTACGTCTTTTAGTTGAGAAAGGAAGCTGCTCTCTTACTTTTTTATTTTTATTTATTTTTTTAGGAGGGAATAGTGAAGATATATACTTTTGACATGAGCCCTTATGTGAAAAAGTGGAGGATTTACATTACTTTTATTAATCTAGTAAATTTTTCAAAGGTCCCAAGTGACATTGAAACAATGGGGGGGCATAATAAGTAATTAGATGATACATATACAGTGATCGGTCAATCAATAGTTGTCAACTAGTTGGTAATTTCACACTATGTAGCTACTTTTCTTCTCTTCTATTTTTTATTCTACTTTTCAAAGCTTTCGTGACTCCGAACCAATGTGATAAAAAAGGGAACTAGATGAATCATAATGAGAGTTCAATCTGAAATTAACAGTGTTATTAATGCTGACCCACTGGGCAAGAAAATTAAACTAGGTCGGTAGACCCCTAGTCAATCAGCTTGATAGCCTCCATTACGCATGAGCGTCTTAGAAAACAAGGTCAAGTGAGGTACAGCTCGGCTCGGCTCGGTTCAAGCTCAGCTTGTTAACGGCTAGGCCTGGCCCTATGTATGTATATATCACAAGGAATTTCAACAATCAAAAGAGAATACTTAATAGAGAAAGTCTTTTAGTGAATTACTTATGAAAAATCAATTTGGTTGGAGTATACTCATAAATATATCTAAAACATTTATTGGTACTCATTAAACTTGGCTCAGGTTGGTTTGGTTTGAGATCATCAGCTTGTGAAGAGGCTTGACTTGGCCTTGTTAATAACAGTTTTTTTTTTTTTTTTTAAATATCTAATACAGAAAACAAATTCTTTGGTGAATAACTCATGAAATTGTTAATTTTATTCTTTGCTATAATATTATTAGACTTTTAAAAGAATCAACTCAATTGTAGATATATTTGAAACATGATTAATTAATCTTCATTAACAACGTTTTTGAAACATAACTCAATGGAATAGAGTGACATGAGAAATGATCACATTTGTTATCCTTCCTCAAGTTCAGGCAAATACAGGGACCATAGTCTGCATCGCCAATGTGAATGCCAAAAGATAAATGTTTCTGTGACAATCAAATGTCACAAACAGCCCCACTTGTCACTAACGAGCTCAACTCAATTGGTCAGGATAGGTTATGTGATCCATGCATAAGGAGATGTATTATGTATGCATCCAATAATAGCCAAGCAGTCTCGCCAAGTTACTCTCCAGCTCAACTCAATTGGGCTTGGAGCTCAGGGCTCTGCTCAACTTTTTCTTAATGAACCAACTAAATGCATGAAAGGAAAGGCCTTGGTTCTTCTGTCCCCAAGTTGTAGCTCAACTGGCAAGGGACATGAGCGTGTGAGTTCGAGTTCCCAATGTAGCAAATTTTAAAAAAAAAATGAAAAAAAATAGGAACCCCATTCTGCTCAAGCTCAGCTGAAGCTTGGCTTGTTATGTGCTTCACTGTGGGTGTACAAATTACTCAGTTCTCATGGTTCTTATGTTTAATGAGATCCGCCCTATTTTATAGGCTAGCTAGCTCTCAACTATGATCCAGTTACCCCCACACACAAACTAAACCCCTCCCCATATCGCATAACTGCCACAACCCCCAATCCAACTTTGACACTCATCTAACCATTACCATTGGATTGAAAAAAAAAAAAAAAAGCCTTACAAAACCTTAAGCTTAAGAGCCATATAGTTCAAGGAGTTAAGATGATCCCAATGGGTTTGATATTTTGCATTTCCCTGCGTCTCATTGAGATCTTTCCATACGGCCCCACGGGCAAGTTTGTATGATACAATGTGCATACTGTACTTACCATTGTATAATACATATATGTTTTAACTTTTGATTAAAATATATGGAAACATTTTAAGAGATAGTAATTGGATCTACAACTAGTTTAATAGATGGAAATGTTTAAATGTGACAAATTAACATGAGAGAAATAAACATTTTTCTAAGGCCAAATCCATACCGACCTTACCAATCACTCCTCGTACATCTCTTGTTCATTGAATAGTGTCTTTCCATCCAGGGCTTTCAATTTTTTTATGGTAGCCCAAATGGTCCATACAAATGCTCTAATGATGATTATATAAGCGGTGTGCCGAGCTAAAGCATGGTAGCCAACATGAAAGAGATTAAAACTCATGATCTTGAGTTGAATCTCACTATCATGCTGCTGCAATCATTTGCCTTAATTTCGGTGTTAGAAAGATTCGAAAAGTCTTAACATACTTAACAAGATTGTATCCGTGGAGCCTATTGAGAATGATATGGAGCAAATATGAAAGACATACGAAAATACATGAAAAATGAAATGGATCCTTATCATATTTTGGATCATAAACCAGTTCCAAACAAAATCAAGATAGATTTGAACCAACCTGCTGATCCCTCCAAAGACATCAAGGACACAATCCCATCCAGTCAAAAGTAGAAATGTATCATTTAATAATTATTGCTTGGAAGTAAGCACATATTCTTTTAACTCTAAGCAATGTGAAATGGAAATCTGCTAAAGTTAAAAATAATAGGATTCATTACCCAATAAATATTACCAAGGCTTGGTCTGACAAAAACCAAGATGCACATCGAAGAGTATGAAGCCTTGCAATTCTGCAATTCAAAACCTTAAGAATCAAATTTTACACAAGTGACAGCTCTCCTGCAGGAACTGATCTCTTAACCAGATTAGCCCATGACTCATTCGTCTCTGTGATGACCTTCAAAGCATAATCCTGTCCATCGAGGAAGAGAATTATCAATGACATCGAAAAAAAAGGAAGCAGGAAGTTGGAACAAAGATTGAACCACTAACTGAAAATCAACAGAAGTTACAGTACTGTCATGCATGCAGATACGCCTCCAAGAGATTGCCATTGTACAGGCACCCTCCTATTTTCATTCCCCTCCCCACCCACCCACCCAATGGATTACAGTAAAACACGGTTGGATAACAAATTCTTAATAGGTTAGGCCTTTCCCACAATGCTTTTTGTTGTTAGAACAACAATGATGGCATTTGCATCTTTATGCTCATGGTTAAACAAAATCTAAAACATTTGGTAAGATAACCAGTATCATCAAATAGAAATACTACCATACAAACGCGCATACATTCCGAATAAACAACTGTTTTAGATTTGATCACAGGGCCAACTTGCAGTATATATAGAAAATTCAACTTGTGGGGGTTTTCGTAAAGCATTGTTCCTCTATCCCGTTTTACTAAAATAAAAAACAGTATGAAATTTGATCACCATCAATTACTTAATTGCGTAAGCCATATATTGAAAAAAAGAAAAAAAATGACCTTATTCCTAAATTTCTAACGCATGCCTACGATTATGCTCTCTAAAAACTCGACATAATTTATCATAGCGATTATGGAGGTAATTTTGACTGGAAAGGAAGACATGATTAGAGTGGCAGTAAGAAAAATGATGAAAATGCGTGACTGGATATCTTTTCCTTTAGAATGAAGGAGAAACTAATCAAATGTTTCAAAGGCATGCATGTTTTAAGCCAGTATGTATATGAAGGGACAAAGGGACTCATATAATGAAACAAAGTATATTCTACAAGATCCCAAATAAAATGGGTACGATGATGTTCCACAGAAGTATTTTGTTCTGCGATTGGAACTGCGGATACCATAGGATAAGGTTGGCATGCTAAACTTTTAAAAAATAATACCAACTCCTCATCATCATCACTCCACATCATCATCTTAGCTTTATGTCATCAAATGGGGTCAGCTTAATGCGTTCTATTCAAGAGACAAGCTAAGATCACAAATCCTATCATTTTAACATTGTTGTACGAGAGTGTACATGCGCAAAGTGTGCGAAAACAAAGGACCAAAAGTACATGCAATCAACATTGTGAACATCATCATAGCCCAATTACATCTATTTAGGGTCACTTGAGAGTGTTGCTTTTCTACTAGACTGAACTTGACAGCATGTTCTTCATAACTCCACAGCAACATCTTTCTTCACTAATCCAAGGTATTAATTTGTCTACTGCTTCCAGTTTCTTGAACTGTTACCCTTCAAGACATCATACACAAAGGATAATTCAAGCCTTTTGTCACATGCCCAAAGCAAATCTCAAATACCATTCCTTGAGTTTTTTCTACTATTGAAGCTCCTGTATGCTTCCTATATATGTACTAATTCTTAATTCCATCCGTTCTTGTAACTCCTCACATCCATCGTAACACATGTATCATTCAACTCCATTCAACAAAGGAAACCTACAGCATTATATAGAAGCTGCAAGTAGCCCAACATTCAGCTCCCTGCAACAAGGCTGGTCTAGTTGTCATCTTATAAAAGTGGCCCTTCAATTGAATTGGCACTTGACAATCTCATAGAACTCCACTATGCCCATCCTACACTAATCTTGTTCACTGTATCAAACTCAACTCCATTACATTCTATAATTAACCTAGGAAATCTATAGCACTATGGCACTAAAATATCTTCATTTCTAACCAACTTATTTCACCTACTGTGAGATCCATTAAACTTGCACTTAAAACTTTGATCTGCTAATTCTCAACCCATTTGACTTGAACGCCTTTCTCCAAGGTTCTAGCTTATTATTTACTTGCTTTTTTCGTTTGACTAATGAGTACCATGTTGCCTACAAATGGCACACACCATGGAATTTCATCTTGGATATTGACAAAGTCTGTAGCACAGAGAATAAATAGGGAGTTAAGAGGACCCTCGTGCAATTCTACTCTAACTAAGGACTCAAATATTACTTGCCACATAGTTATCACGCTTATTATTTCCCTTCATGCATGCATATTTTGATATATCCATTTGGGCGCCTCCTGTTCAATATCCATCTAGTTAAGTGTCTTGGTACCATATCATAAGCCTTCTCCAGATCAACTGAAGATCATATATAAAACTTTTCCTTTATGCCCTAAACGATTTTAGAGTTGTTTCATCAGTAAAATAGCTTCTGTGGCAAACCTTCCTGGTATAAACCCAAAATGGTTTTAGAAAGGCTTCATTGCAAAGATTATGTGGGAACACCAATGATCAACACAAATTTTTGGCCAAATAAGGCAAATCATAGATTACATATGGCAAAAAAAAAAAAAAAAAAAAGAAGAAAGAAAAAAAAACACCTCTAGCTGGATGAAGAAAGTGATCCAATCAAGGGCCACAACTGGATAGTTAGGCTAATATTGCCTATTGCCTACTTATCTAATTTGCAGGCCCTTGATCTTATGGCTTTCATCATCTAATCAAGGGACAACAAAATGGAAGGGTTAGATGTCATTGACCAATCCTCATTAATTATTTATCAAGTCATGAACTATCAAATCAGGGTTCCAGTCAACCCAACTCAACAAGACATTGAATTGAGTTACATTTTAGGCTTCCAAGCTAGGCATCACAGTAAAATCTTTAATAGATACAAAAACAGACTCAACTTAAGCTTTGCAATCTTGAACTGATACTGAAAAGAAATTACCTCTTCATTGAAAAATAAAAAATCACGGTAACAAAGTACATTGTGACAAAAGTAAGCGAGAGTTATGGAACTTGTATTGATCAGACAAAACTAAACAAATACAAGAATAACTTTGTTTGGATACCTACAGCTAAAATCTCAGAATTACACAAATATAACAATTACCTTGTTCGCAGCCTTGTTGCCAAGACCAAACTTGTTAGCTGGCTTTCCATCTGGGATTTTGTAATCTCTAAACCAGTCCCTAATTGCAGTGAGAGTCCCCTGAAAAAGAGAACTGATGCATTAGACCAAAAGGTTTTGCATCAAATATTCATCATAATTCTACTACAGAAGGATTTTCATGCTTCAAATTTACTAAAGAAGTATTCGTCGAAGGTTCTGCATATCAAATAGACATTGCATGACTTCTCATAGACTATGACTTTGACATGCAAGGTTTTGAATAACCGAATTCCATATGCAAGCAATGTAAACCATCAGTAAGTAATTAATTCTGTGTGTCTAGTTGCATCTGGACACATAAACTCTTCTCCTCGTTGTCTCCAATGTGGGTTATACATTAGTAACAATGTGACAGAATATATCAGCAAAATGTGATCGATAAATATTGCATTTTTTGGATTTTTTGAAGTAACATATTTAGCATTTTAAATACATTTTTAGTTAGTGAACCAATTTTAGCTCCCACTTTTAGAAGTGCAGTGTGCTGTCACCTTTTAAAATTTGTCAAATGTTCCCACTCCGATTGAAGTGAAGTCTTTTTATGGTGCCCATATATTCACAGGCATGTGTTATGAGCAGCTAAGATACATGATTGGTGTGCTACGACCTACGAGTTTCAGCAAAGTGGATCATATTCAACTTTCAAGAGTGAAAGCTAGCCATACAGAGTGTTTTAATTATTTTTCTATTTTTGATTAGTTTATTTTTCTCGGGGTTTTCTTCATAAATATCCCAAGTAAAAATCTTAGAATTTGAAAATATCCTACCCAAAAATGAGATTTGTGACAATGGTCATTATCATTTTCATATTTTACAAGTGGACCTATAGTTTGGTGATCCAGACAGTTCAAGTGACGCACACAACATATATAGGGGGATGCACCAAAAATCTTACAGAATATAACTGCACTTGGCAATCCTGTAGTTGGACTCTTCCTAGTCCAGACCATTACAGCATTTTTTTTCTTGATATTTATAGGTAATATCACTTGACCCACAACCTTCCATAACTGTCTTCTCTTAGTAAGACATATATTAGATGGACCGATCTGGATAATCTTTTTTACATACATACCCTCAGTGAGTTCCATCAGTGCAATTTAGATCGCTGAATCATGATACACTTGTATGGAATGGTGTAAAATCAAAATGATACTATGCACATTCTATTTGCATAAAATGTCAACATCCCCATCATCATTATCATTGACATTTGACACTACTTACTAGCTAAGACCAGAGAACCTACCTATATTCTTGAACAAGAAAGTAAGGTCTCTCAGGTTGGAGCAAACACAGCTAATGCAGCATGAATCCAACCTAAGAATCTTAGAATTTCAGGAAGTGGACTGCAATCCGTTATTCAAAGGTTGGGCAAGCTTACTCTTCTCCCTTGATGTATAGTTTCCCTCCCTTCAGTCTATTTACTTGTTTTAATTTTTGAAATTTAGTGAACAATACAGTTGCCCAAAGGGAAAGAACTGATGAAACTGTATCTTTAGTCTGTAACACCTGAGTCCTGAAATGAAATATGATACAGATAGTAGGAGCAAGGTAATGGAGAACCAGAATTCAAGGCTTTGATGATGATTGTGGGAGTAAGGTTTTCTGTTTTTTGCCTTTTTACTTTTGGCAGGTAACATGAATAACACCCACAACCTCGTGGTTGTGACATTGAGCACCTTGCCACCTTCCAAATATGCTATGGGCTCTTGTGACAGGGGAGCAAGAAATGTGACTTCTGTTTCCCAAAACCTAAGAAATGGATACCAGTATCCCATCTTTTTTTTTCCTGCCACACTTGATGGCATGATTGTGTTCCAGCAGGTTGAGCAGAGATGGAGCACTGGTGCTCCCTATTTTAACTGCTAATGACTAACCAAGTAGGGATTGTTCAATAGATTTTTTTTTTGTTAATTATCCATGTTGGGTCCCACCAAATGAACAATCTGGATCACTGATATAGGGGCATTGATAGTATGGAACACCTGCCCTGCATGCAAGAGCATGTGACTCAATTTGAGTATTGTACATTAACTTTATTCAGAGGAAACATAATAAGACTATCGAAAAAGGTCATACTGGAAAATGCTTCTCAACATCATCAACATCGTTCACGAGTGAAGCTCTAGGATCGTCCAATGAAATAGCAACAATTTTCCAGTCTAGTTCCCCTTCATCGATCATGGCCAAAGCTGCTAATGGCTTGACCTTGAGAACTTCTCCAATCTTCCTTTGGCTTTCACCAATCTCAACAACGTCAACTGCAAAATGTAAATAGAACACATTCCTATCACTACTTAAACAGTGGCTTCAACAAAATTAAAGGGCATTATGTTAAAAATGATCAAAACTAAAAAATGGTGAAACAGCACGTGTTGAGGCACCTGGATCATTATCACCAAATGCCCCTTCGACTTCTGTGTTTGCATGAGTTGGGTCTTCCCATGTTTGTGGTAGTAATCCATAGTTCCAATTTATGTTGTAGCTGTGAGTAATGCAGCACAAAGGAACAATTGATTAGCATGAAAAACCACTGCAAAGTGACCATGTCATTATAAAGCTTTGCATTTGTGTTAAGAACATTATGTTAATAATTCAATCAGCACAAAAGAAACTATCAATCAAGCTCCCAATTCAACTCTAATCTACAAATCCATTCCTAGGAAAGACATGAACCACCCTATGGAGGTAATGTATGATATGTTCAATCACAAGAATCAGCCATTTATGGTATGCTCAATCAAAAGAATCAGCAATTTCTATGTCCCAGGAATGGTAGAGATGAGCCTACCATTTCCATACTATTTTTTTTTTCCATAATATTAGTCGGGAATCTGGCGCTAAGTAATGGAATCGAACATGCCCCATTAAAAGCTAACGTCAATGGGGACTCAACTGGATGGTAGGCTGAGGAAAAACGGGGGTGGGGGGGAGGGGGGGGTGTTATTGTTTGGGTGTGTTAGCTTGCTTTTAACGAGTGAAATGCAGATTGAGCAACCCTTCAAACGTAAATATTTACAAGACAGCTACCAAATTATATTAAAATCAAATCAGGTGTAGGACCCAATGCCACTTATGGGATTTATTAATTTACAATAGTCACCAGACTGGGAAACAGATGCAGGAAGCTAGGAGAAAAACTAAACAGCAAGTAACCTTCCATTGACCTATTGTCAAAGCATCTCTAGTTTTGTTCTTTCTGTTGAGACCAAATAGATGCTACAAACAACAACATTGACAGTTAACCACAACCGACTACAAAGGACAAATGTCCCAATGTCCCAGCCTCAAAGTAGGCACATATATTCTTCACAAGACCCAAAGATGCTAAACCAAGATATTATCACCATCCAAATATCCCCAGCCATGCAACAATTAAGAATAAGATGGTTCATGCTCTCCAGATCACAAAAGCAAAGAGGGCACCCATTCAAAGCAGTTCTTTGCCTGCCCAAAGACGATCCATGGTCAAAATCCTATCCCAGAGAATAATCCAGCTGAAAGGCATCAGTTTCAGCATCATTTTCAGCAGACACAGATGGATCAAAGATGGCCCAAAACAATAACCTGCCCTCCGACACCATGGAACGAGTAAAAATTTTCAACCTCAATTAAACCATAAAAGACACGATCCACACCGTTCAGTTGAACTCCGCTGCAACACATATACCAGGAATTAGTGGAGAAGTTCAGAAGCTGAGCAGCTTCGGTATCAGATGTGTTCCGACAGAAAAGAGGCACTCGAGACTTTGACTTGATTAGCAAAATATATACGCTATCTATATGGAGAGGTTTCCCAAGTCCATGAATGGCTGACACCATCCTGTGAATAACCTAACTAACCAAAGGAGTTTGTGGCTGGCCAAATGAGAGGCCATGACCACTGGAGATCATTTCTAGTTTCGTCACTCACCTAAGGAGCGATGTGGCCTGCTTTGTGCTAGGCACATAATGGATCCCACCTGGTGGATGGCTTAAATCATCCACGCAAGTGCCATTGGCAGCCACCTGTATACATAGTAACTGTAGATTTTTACTTTCATCAGTGAAAAAATATCTGGATATATGCACAGCACAGTGAACACTAAAGGCAACATAAGACTTAAAGAGCAATAGATAAATACTTATGACTATTTAGTTCTTATGAAAAAGAGATGTCCATACCAATTTTATTGAGGCAATTACATGAGTTATCATTACCAAAGCCTTATCCCATCTATCCATAGTCAGTTTTGTCAATTACATATAAATTATGACAATCAATCTAAGTACATTGAAAGGAAAGTGAAAATCTTACGGATAGTATCGAAGTTTTCCCTTCTTCGTATCCTGCTTGATGGGAGTGAATGGTTCTTCAGTGGCAACCTCCATCTTTGCATTGGTTTCTTTTGGTATTTCAACAATGAAATTAAAAACTCCATCACCCAAGTGCAATGGAATGTCATGCCATGGTGAAACCTGCTCATTTAAAACAATTTGAACAATAAAAATAACATATAATATGAATTGTATTGACCTGTTTTTATTTTTAAATATGTTTTTTATCGGTGTTTTTATTTAAATGTGTAGACTGAACATATTTTCCTGCACCTTATTAATCAATACAATAAGTATAGAAAACCTGACACGATAAATGTTACTTGATAAATAGTGTAGGAAACTCACCTACTTCATAGACGTTGACAAAACTCAGGTCCAAAACTGAATCAACACAGTTACTAAACAATTCCAATCAAAACATAACATAAAATTATATTCAAGTCAATATCAGAAACTTTTGACTTGTGATGTTTATTAAAGCTCTTGTAATTACTAATTAGATGTTAGTAATGGTGACTGATCATAGCTCCTCAATGGTTCTGCTCTTGTATAAAATAGATGTGTGTAAAAGTCAGGTATGTTTTATTCATTTGATCCATGGTACATCAGCAGAGCAAAAGTCAACTCAGGCTCGGTATCCACAGAAACATTTCCTTAGTCGAGACCTATGTTAGAACGCATAAACCCATTCTTCACCCCCATTTTCCTGTAAGGAGAAGCTTCGGAGGCTTTTGGGAACCTTTTGTGCTAATTTTAGTAGACCAAACCATATTTTGCGGAAGAACTAAACATTTAAAGGTCAAATGCATTGTCCATTTGATTGCGTGAAAAAAAACAAGACAACTATTTATACTTAAATTCATTCATAATAACTAAACAAGTGGAATCTTAAAAGGGAAATATTCAAGTGCATCTATCCCTCACCATAGGGTGAGGGACACTCTCCTTTTTGGGAAGTTTCAAGTACAAAAGTGACTTTTCAAGTACATAGGAATACTCCCTATGTACTTGAAACTTCCCAAAAAGGGGAGTGTCCCTCACCCTATGGTGAGGAGTGATAGATGCATAGGAATACTCTCCATCTTAAAATATCTAGATATATAGGAAATTACCATTTCTTTTTTTTTTTAGGTTTCCGTACATTTGTGTATCAAATCATTTATAATTCTGAAGGCATCTGGACTCTAGGGTGTGATCTGGTCCTACTTGGTCGAGTCCCACACAACCAAAGGCGACCAGGTTGCCCACCATGTTCAATTTCTAAAACCTTGATTTGATCAACCAACAGATAGCATGAAGCAGTGTTTTAAAAATCAGAGCCTTGATTTGAAAGCTTTCCCTTTTAAAATTGTTTAAAACTAAACAACCAAACCCAAAAGCAAACTGAGTCTCCACCTATTCAAGAGCTTGTAATAGAAACAATATTAGTTATGCTAGGACTCTTTCAATATTATCCACAAGAGTGCAGGTCACAAAAAGTATAGGGTCTGGATAGCTGAAATGAGGTGCCAATGTGATTAATCGTGGGCCCCCCTTTGACCCTTCCATGCATGTCTTGAACCGATAAGCGACTCTGTCAAAGATGCTGCAAGTGAAATGAGTCCAAACACTTCATTGGCAATGAGTAGCTGTTGGGGCTAACTAGAAATTCAGCTAACAGGCCTAGAACATCATTCATATGCTGAGAGGGGAAGCATAAAATCATAAAAAGAAACTTGGACAGCATATGATAGTGTGTCAACAGTCAACAGCTAGGTTGTTTAGTGATTATATCAGGTTGTCACATGCCTCATTATATATTCCCCAGTATTCTCCTACTCTATATTCCAGAAATTTATAGCCAATTTATCTTCTCATATTCCCAACAATACGAGCAAGGAGTTAACAGTGAAATGATATTGCCTACACTTTATAAAAGGACATGTTGAATTGTTGACTGCAACCTACATTATTCAGAAATAACCATTCTATTTATGTCCAGCATTTTATTTTCAGTATGTGAAAAGCTAAGCACGTGGTGTATCCTAGCCATACCGTGATATCCGACTAACATAGACTGCAGGAATTAGACTCAGAATATGCCTTAAAAAAAGTTCCCAGGAACTGATTTGCCCTCGTAAAGTATGTATGTCCACTGTTGCCCCATAATCATCCATTTCACAAATTTTAGAAGTGATATTGTAATGGTTCTACAATCTACAATGAGATTCCTTTCACACTTCCTACACCCCACTTCTTAATAACTAAGATTTCAGTGTTCAAACATTCCTTTTAACGTGCTGTATCGCCCACTATCCCCTAATTATATGTAACTAGACAAGTCCAATAAACCTGACATCCTTTTTAATTACAAGAAATCCATAAATTTCCCAAACCCTCCCCTCCCCCAACCCCCTTCTTTCCAAAAAAAAAAAAAAAAGACAAAACTACATTTGATGTGTATGAATGGGATTATTTCCTTCAATAAAATATGATATAATGCCTGATTTGGTTTTAAGTTAATAAACTAAAGGAAAAATGGCATATAATCTTCCAATATTTCCGAATAAATACCATGCTTTTAATTATATAAAGAAAGGAACTCATCCTGAGAATACGATAAACTTGCATTCTTTCTACACTAGTTTTTGTTAGCAATTAGATTATCGCATACAACAATGTCTACAAATTGTACAAAACGATATCCATTTCTTTTCTGCTTTTCTGCTTTTCATATTTTTTGAGGACCACACTAATTTCACTAATCAAACAATCCTCACCATCCAAATGGAGGCCGACAATTAGTTTCCTAATCAACAACAAGTATGATGGCAATTTTTTTGGGATTATACTTGATGGACAGTGAAGAACACGACTCCAGTGGCACATATTGATCATTGAGACATATCTATCCACGGGTACAGCAAATACATACTGCTAAAAGGGGGATGAAAATATCCAGCTACACATCATCAGAGCCTAATCCCATCCAAGTACCCAACATCATAACAACAGAGGGGAAAGAAAAAACCCAAATCAAGAAACAGCATGAAACATCCAAAGAACCCCATGAATCATTACAGAACCTACCAAAACAGCTTAAAATCGCAAGACAGGCAAGAAAATAAAAAACCCAGAAAAGGAAAGAGGAAAAGAGAGAGGGAGACCTTTTTGCCAGCAGTATCCATAAAGAAAACTCTGTAATCCAGAGTTTGGGGCTGGCCTTCTTCTTTGGTCTGCACATTTGATGGGTTGTGTAGAGCAGTACAGGTAAATAAGAACCTTCTTCTGGGTGATTTTGTTGCTAAAGAGAGAGCCTTTTGCTTGAAGTAGAAGGGCTGCTTGAGATTGAGATTGGAATGAAGAGCTGCTGCTAACACTCTGGTGGCTGCCATTTTCCAGTCAGAAGGAACAGAAAAATCCAATCTTTCTAATCTCTCTCTCTCTCTCTCTGAGATAATGACTACAGAGTAGAGACGCCACACAGTACTCAGCACTCGGTTTTATTTATTCAGGACTCTTTTTGTTCACCTATCACTGGCAAAGGATCCAGTTGTGTTTTGACATGTGGGACATCCAAGATCATCAATCAGAACCGTCCGTTTAGGTTAATGCATTTCTGATGGGCCAGCAGTGGAATATAGTAGAAATCAAATAAGTTTAGTCATCCAATCAATGCAATGCAAAATGGGTGGTTCAGATTATTCAGAAAATGATAACCGCATAGCCGTACATTAATTTCCCAATGCATGGGACCACTTCTAATCAGTTATCAGTGATTCCAGCCCTTTGGGCCCTTTTGAATTCTTAGGAATTTCAGGACTTGTATTTTTCTGAAAGTGGTAAAAATTGAAGAAAAAAAGTTTAACATCCAGCTATGACCATTTAAATAAGCTCCACTTTTAAGAAAGTTAATCTATGGAAAATGAGAATATTTTTCTCATGGTCATGCGGGATTTTTGGTGCCTTTAATTCAGGTCTATTTTTGTGGATGCGGAATTAAGAGGCCTTCAACCCCCCATTTGCAACTCCATATAGGGCTCAAGAAAAGGTTTTTTAGTAATTCAAATCCTGGGAAAATCAATATTTGATCTAGATATTCCCCTTGTATCCTTCACTTTCCACCTCTTTGATGTGCACATGCATACTTGCATGTCTTGGGCGTTTGACTATGGTCCCAATGGGTCAGGCTAGGGCTGGGATAAGGGTGTGTCCAAGAAGCGTTTATAATCTGAGCCCAAGACTGGCCTTTGTGAAAGCTGTCACGCAAAGGCCCAGGTCTGGGCCCATAGTTTTAAATATTAAATCGTATCTTTTCATACTTAATTGTCAAAATTAGATTTGTCTGAGTAAATGTCATCCCTTAAAGAGCATGTTTGGTAATAGGCGAGGAATCTATAGATTTGATGATTCTTCACTACCACTGGAATAAGGATTCCTCGCTGAGGATTTCACATTGATATTGGTGTGTATTGATGAATATAGCAGAGAAAAATGAGATTCGGTATGCAAATCTACTTAAGTGGGGATTTTCAAATCTTATGGGGGTGGTCGGATATGAAAATCCTAACAAATGAAGATTTACATTCGTCCAAATCCTCAGAAATTTACAATTGTCACACATGGATTTACCACAACATTAGAAAAACCAAAAATCTTTTTCAAAGATTTGGTTGTCAAACGTGACCTTAGTTTGAACTAAGAAAAATATGAACGATCTCGTCAAAGCCCAACTATGTTATTTGCTCAACCTATTTTGGTAGGCTTAGGTAATGCTAAATGTGATGTGCTCCATGATCAATAAAAAGATTAAAAGAGTTTTCAGTTTCGAGAATAAAATATAATTATTATCGATCATTTATAATGAAAATATAAGATTACATGCTATAATATATTTAATTATTAACTAAATGTATGGTAGTAAACCATAAACAGGCCAGGCCCAGGCTAATGAGCTTTTGCGCTTAAGGCAATATCAAATGAGTTTAGTTTTAGGAGTAACCCAGGCCGATGGGCCTTATGAACTAATACAAGCCCAACCCATTGCTAGGCCTATATGTTACAAGTGCAAAATCTAATATATTAAGAAATGAGATTACAAGTTCATCTAATAAAAGCCCAAGAAGGCATATATATATATATATATATATATAGATTGTGAATACTTAAATCCTGATTTAAAATTTTTAATCAACTGATCTAGTGCTGTACTCAATGTCGCGTAAAGCGAAGAAAATCGGGGGTGTTCATGGGCCGGGACAGGGCAGCTCCCTTATGCTAGATTTGGACAGTGCTTTTTCAGGACTATGGGCAGTACCTTGGCCGATTTCTTGGATCAATAGTCAAATGGGCTGAGTGAGACATTGGCCTATATATTCTTAAAGTTGTGGCCTGGCCAAACAAAGTTAACACAAAAAGGTCTATATGTATACAACAGGCAAGGCCTCGGTGTGACTTTCAGGCCTGTGCTATAGATCTTGTTCCAGCTATTAGGCCCAATAACAAACGGGTCTTGCTTCGACAAGCTTCAGCCCAGCCCAAACTAATCGTAAACGGAGCAGGGCAAGTTGGGACAGTCGAAATCGGAACCCACCTTGGGCTTGAACCCAACTTGGATCTGATGGGCCATATCACTGTTTAATGTGACCCATTGCTATCCCCCGCAATGGATTTATGGAGTTTCCACACTCACACCAAAAAAAAAAAAATCAATGGATTTATTGTGATAGGTTCCTCCATAAATCCTGACTCCAATTGACCCACTGTATGCTTAATCA
Organism: Litsea cubeba; assembly: GCA_012931725.1. NCBI lineage: Eukaryota > Viridiplantae > Streptophyta > Magnoliopsida > Laurales > Lauraceae > Litsea > Litsea cubeba. The sequence continues at coordinate 132,741,974 of CM022944.1, forward strand.
TCTACCAAACATTTAATGAGCATTTAAGTCAACCTGAATCTTACTCCATGGTTTCTAAGAGGTATTTGCTCATGTTCGCATTAAATACTTAGATGTGGAAGTCATGCCTCATGACTCGTGAGAAAGGGGCCCTCTCGTGACTCATGAGCAACCTTCCAGTTGCAAGTTGCATAGCCTCAGACTTTTAGGTGACGTTTGGTAAGCATCCCGGTGAGGATTCCTTGCAAGTTTTCTATGCTTATGTGGAAACCTCATATTTGGTAATGCAAGGAAATCTTTATCAAAGATTCTATGCATCAATATTTCTGTGCATTTCCACGGTCAAAGCCTCCCCCGTCGGAAAGGCAGAATCACTCCATGGGCAGAAAGGCGCTGCTACTGTGCGCATGACGATGATATAGGGTTGTCCCTTTTTTTCAAAATCTGACCTTTTATTGGCCCCACAATTAAGATCTGAACCGTTAGTATTGTTTAGAAGGCCCAAAACGGCTAGGACATCAAATATCAACCGTTGATTGTTCACGAGATTTGAGATATTTATAAAAACGTTCAGACCGTTGGATGGCAATTTCTGAAATTCTGTGGGGCCCATTTGCGAAATCCAAACCGTCCCTTCAAAATGCCCAAAACGGCTCAGGGTGCAAATTTGGCAGCTTGATTCAATACGGATCATGAGAAAAGGCCCAAAAACTATTGACTGTTGGTTTCACACAAGGTAAAAAACGGGATGAAAAACAGTGTATTTTTTTTTAATTTTTTGGTTCCTGTGGGGCCCATAATCATGATCTAAACCGTGAGCTATCTTTGGAAGGTCGAAAATGGCTAGGTGATCAAATGTCAAATCTTCTGTGAGGTTTTATTTTTATTTGGAAAAAATTTTTAAAAAAATAAGTGTAAAACTTTTGGCTCATCTTCCAAAAAGTACATGAAGATTTGAATATTTCAAAAAGAATAAAAGTTTTTCATATTTCATTCAATCAAGTCCTCTTTATTAGAAATAATTTGAAAAATGGAAACCCTTCTTATTTAGCCATATGTGCATAGAGGTAGCTAAAGTGGGCAAAACTAAGTTGGTTGGGTTCGATTTGATCATTTCTCTTAAGTAACTTATTTATTGAAAATTCTACAAAATGACATGAGGGCATTTTTGTCGTTTTTTTTAATTACTTATGAAGATGACTTGATTTAAAGAAATATGAAAAACTTTTATAAACTTTTGAAATATTTAAATCTTCGTGTACTTTTGAAAATTAGCTAAAAGCTTTTTAGTTATTTGAGATTTTTTTCTTTTTTCTTTTTTCTTTTTATTATTTTTTAAAGGTAATATTAGATATTAAAAAGTTGTTTTTTATTTGTTTAAACTCCCAAATACCTAAGTATCTCACTAATATTTGGGTCCGACTATTTTTTTTACCTTTTCTATCCTAGCTGGGTCCTTTCTAGACTCACATGTGTGAGGTGATAGGAAGTCATGCATGCAAAGAGGGAGAAGGCCAGGTTGGAAACCTAGACCTTCCTGGTGAGAATTGAAGTGTCTTACCACTGGGGCAAGACGCCGTTCACAACTCAATTACATGATCTAAAAGGTTGAAATGGTGGAAACCGTGGAATGAGTTATTCTACTTCCAGAAAATGAATACCTGCGAAATTAAAGATTCAAAGTACCTAGATTTGTTTGAGTCCAGGTTCAAGTTCAGCTCCACCGGAAAGAACCACAATTTTCTCTCGATCGTGGAATCCTTTCTTTGCACAATGCACCCTATATATTGGCTTATATATTGGTATAATAAGTTTGCTACAACAACTTTTCTTAAAATGTTTGAAAAACAATTCCAAAATAAAAATAATGCAAATCCTCATTAAAGTATTTTTAATATGAACAAAAACATAAAATAACAAAATAGAATATAAAGATGGTGAGAATGAAGTTGCAATACATTTTAAGTTAAAGAAATTAAAAGGAGTGGCTCTCTAGGATCAAGGATATAGATAATGGGAAATATTCAAGTGAGAACTAGCTCTCACCATGCTTCCGTGAGAACTATTGGTGGGTCCCACTTAGAAACCAATCCAAACTGTGCATAAACAGTTACCTCCCTTGATAGTTACTAATCCTGAGGTTTGACACCCATCCAAATGGATTGGGCCGTTGGATGGATGATTAAATTTTTGCTTAATATGAAGCCATTAAACTCGCGGGCAATGGATGAAGGGGTTTGAGGCATGAGATTAGGGTCAAACTTGATACTTGGGGTGATCTCACATAGATCTTTCCATCCCCTCTAGTCCCATCCCTAAATGGGACCCATAAATGCGTCCCATAAAAAGTTCTCACAGTGACTATGTGAGAACTGTTCTCACTATAACAAAGCCCATAGATAATTATGTCATACGGAGACTAAGATAATATGGAATGATAAAGATTTGCTAATATATGTGCTAGTTTTTTTTTTTTTTTTTTTCATTCTCATTGCAACTTATAAATATGAATAAGATGTCAAATTTTGTAGAAGTCTTTGCAGCTCCAATTATGTTGGAATTGGGCTTAGGGCCAAATACATATAGGACTAGCTTATTTGCGTAGAATACAAAGGAATTTATATTTAAATAAGCTCCATCTTTAAGATTATTAAAAAGGAAAGGGATGAAATATATGAGGCGAGGGGTGAAATATACAAGGTAGTGATCTAGATGGGCATTCACTTTGTCATCTTCCCTTATTCTATTTCCCAGGGCCGGCTCGAGACAATTCGAGGCCTAAAGCGACGATCATAAATTAGGCATTTTTTATATTTTAATATTATTATAAATATTTTACTTAAATTTTATTTTTCTTGCTTTTTTATGATGCGAAAATACTAATTAACTTTTTATATTTAAGTTTTGCTAACCTATCTTAAGCCACCTCCAAAACCCACATGAGAATTTTGGGCCCATCCTAAAACTCACATGGAAATTTTGGGCTACAAAATCCAACTACCTATTTACCCCCCCCCCCCCCCCCCCCCCCCCCCCCCCCAATGAGTCAGGACCGTCCCAGATGGACTTCAGAGGTATGCCCCATGTATTGGATGTTCCAGATACACAGTACTCATAAGCACTGTGGGCAAGTGAATAAATTCCGGTGGAGCCCATTGTTTATCTTAAATTTTAAGATCTATTATTAAGGTTGAAACCCCAAGCTACAGATTCATTACAACCACATCATGGACCAAATCTAAATAGGACCCCTATTGAAATAGGATACACAAAAATAATGAGAAACTCTTGTGAAATAAGTTCATGACTAAATGTATGGCTAAGATTTGATACACATGGACTGCTTTTAAATATAATGGTGTGCTAAAATCAATTGGACTCCTAGCCATAAAAATATAAGGGCAGATTTGGAAATATAATGGGCATAAATGACACTTTAAAGGCCTTATGAAAATCTTGGTTGTATCTTCTCAAATTATTATGGGGCCTTATATTTTGGGGAGAAAAAAAGGGATGACAGTTAAAAAGTTTTCTATTTTGAAATTTTAAAAGATGTCATTTGCTATTATGGGGCCTTTTTTTGTGCCTTATTTTTTGGGGCCTAAAGCAATTGCTTTCTTGGCCTTATAGTTCAGCCGGCCCTGCTATTTCCATAAAAAGACAATAGCACAAAAACCCGTGCTAATCAAGGGTATGCATGAAGAGAGAGGATTTTATGTATGTTAGAAATGGGGAAGACGTGAGTCATAAGTAGGGGAAGAATATTTGTGGAAAGTGGAGGGAGAGTTGTTGGCAGTTTTAGAAATCGAAAATAACTTGCTAGTAGTTGTAGAAATAAAAAATAACTTTTGGTCAAAAATTAAAAAGTAAAGTCAAAATTAGATCCAAAACCTTCCCGCTTAATGTATTATAATGGGTTATTTGCTTTGTATATTCACCTTAGATCTTCATTTTTAACCACTTAAAGTATAAATTCTTATGTATTCAATTCCTGCATATTCTATATAAAGAAATAGGCCCATAGGACCCATTTGTTTCTTGTATTGAAATGGATGAATAACAAAAAATGACAATTAAACAAACAAATTTCATAGGAATTCTTTCAATCTTAAAACCATCTTAAAAATGGTTTACAGTTTCTAAAACCATCTTAAGAGCATGCTAGCCCAATAACCCGTGCTCAGCACGATATCTTTATTGTAAAATAAATCATCATATATTAAAAACAATTATCACTTTTCATAGGACAAGTTGTATAAAAAAGAAATAGATGCCATACGTGTGGAATTAGGCACCAGAAACTGTACAGTTGCGTGAGACTCAGGGCTCTAAACTCCATCTCTTCTGGATCCTCATGGCACATGTCTTGGCTCACCCACATGATCCTGACCATTCATATGGTGGCCCCCTCCATCAATTGACCTCAAGCCAACTGACAGTCTTAAATTCCTGATTGCCGGTGGTGGTGAGATTGCCATCTTCTCAATGAAGAGGACGTTGCCTTCCATTGGGGGTCAGCTGAGTGAGAGAACCCTTGTTTTTATCTTTGTGATATAGACTCTCATGCCAGGTTCACATGTGTGGGGCCTTGTCATGATTCAAGACTCAAGAGTGTCCTAAATGGATGCAATTTGGGTTGGGCCTACTCAGACATGTTCAAAGTTAATCTTATATTTAAGAGTGCCTCTTTTAAAAAAATAACAAAAAAGGTAACTTCTATAAGATATGAATGCCTAAAACAATCAAGCAATTCTTCATTTCTGTGATTCCATAAATCCTGTGGTCAATCTTATAAATCCATCAGTGAGGTTAAATTTCACTTTATTAGGAGCTGAGGCCATCATCAAACTCACCTAGTGTGTTTAATAATTAATTTTCAATTTGATGATGAGATGGGCTCCTATCAATGTAAATATTATTCATTTGTTCTACATGTTATCAATTTGAAAGTTAATTCAACTTCTATTAAATGAAAATTTGACCATCAAAAGACATTTGTTCTAAGTGGTTTTGAATTTACAATTGAGCGCACTAGTAGCAAAATATAGAGGTCTAATATTAAATCCATCTGATTCCAACGCCGAAAGTTCCAATGATAATGGTAGAATACTGGTTGGTCATCCATACCTTCCTTATATTATATTATGTGTGGTGATATAGACTATCCATATGGAAGGTCCACCATGAATAGGGACATGCAAAAAGTCCCACCAACTCAAAGGTTTTTTTGCATTCCATGCAATCAATGTGAATGTGCAATTCTTAATTTATTGAAAAAATAGTGCAGTTGCTTGTATCCATAATTTGAGCCTTTTGTGCATGGGATTTAAAAAACATTGAAAGGCACACATGCACCTAGGATCAAACTTCATCTTATGCAGTTTGAGTAGGAAACTTGCTAACTTGTCATATCAAGTTGCCGAGGAGAAAGGTTTTAATTAGCTATTGGCAAATCTTTTTAGGGTCTGACTAGTGAATTTAGTTTTAAAAGGTTCACCCATTTGTGGTGCCCACATGGGAGTAAGCAGTGAGGCAAGAGGTGGCCAAATATCACTTCACTTTGGATGATCTTTAATCCTTCATTTAATATGCATCAAAGTTAATTGATATTGTAATTGCAATTTCTATTGTGGTACAAACCACCAACCTTTGAAAAAGGGGAGAACATATCATGATGGTAAGGATCTTGGTGCAGACAATAGTGGATAATACCAAAAGCCAATTGATATTGGCGCTCCCTTTCCACTACATTTTGATGGAGGCGCTCCATCAAAATGCATGTAAAAAGGGAGCGCCTCCATCAAATGATGGAGCGCCAATATCATAGCCCTACCAAAAACGGCTAAATCCATACTCATTTGGATTAGTGCCGGTAGTTTTATTTATGTTTCGGGGGTGAGGGTAGCTGGTTCTCGTTTGGATCAACCATAGGTTGGCCATTTTGAATAAGAGAAAAATTGAGGGTGGTGCCTTCTCTAGTTTTTATCTCCTTTTGTCTCAAACTAATTTTTGCATAGATAAAAATGGAATGGTTAGGGATTGGGTCAACAATAGATGGGATGGGTAGTGTTGGATCAACAATAGACGGGCCATGCATGTTGTATAGAATAAAGATGGGATGGTTCCATCTGTAATTTTTGGCTTTTAGGGCATGCGATTTTACTATAATTCAAGGAATTCTTGTTTGGAGAATTTCTAAATTTTCCAACATATTGAAATTTATGAATCTTGCTTTGTACTTGATTATGCAGAAATTTCACAAAAAAAGCAAACGGGTTGGGATTTTAAAGGTCATTTGAGAAACTCTGGGCACGTTTATATAGCCGATTTTATGAAGAAAAGGTGAGGAGTGCGGTAATTGAATTCCGCATTATAATTAAATATATGTTTGGTATAACCACTTTTTCTTACTAAAAAAATGCAAAAAATGGACTAAGTTTTCCATGATTGCTGGGAAAACAAATTTCCATGGGGTTGGTCGGGGATTTTATTTCGCAAAAGAGGAAAATTTTCGTTGAATTGGTTTTTCATGGGGTGTACACAAACGTGCCATTTAGGTGGCTTAAATTTTGGAGTTTTGACGATGAAACGTGACATTAGCAAATGTCAAGGGACAAATCATTACATCATGTCAAGAAATTATCGATATATAAAATTATTATCAGAAACTCCACTAAGAGAATAAGCCCTCTATGCATCAAATAAATAATTGTTCAATTTTATCCAACCACCCCGGCCCCGCCCATGGAGGGGAGAGGTGAGAGTGAGTGTGTTCAAGTAGTTTATGGGAAAAAAACAGCGTTCATCTTTGTATGGCCTCATGGCCCTCATCCATGTCTAGACCTTGGGCTAGTTTGGTATTTCTACTTGTAAAGTCAAGTAGAGTAATGTCAAAAAATCACTTATATTTTATTCATACTTTCTCCAACTTTTTCAAAAAAAAAAAGTCAAAAAGCAACAACAATTACTTATTAAAAGACAAAACAAAAACTCAATTTTCCATATCAAAAGTCAACAATATTCTACCCCAATAACTAAAAATAAAATACCATCATAACTCACTACATTTTTATTCATACTTTTTATTTCACTTTACTCCACTTGATTTTAAAAGTAAAGTGCCAAACTGGCCCATTCGTATGCATGAAATTGAGTTTTTATTCATGGTAAAATTAGTTCAACCAAATGATTATTAAAGAAGCAGAGGATGAAGGATATAAGTGGTTGGAGGTGTGGATAGGTCCTTACTATTTTAGAATCTGAGTTACCAAGTGATATTGATTGAATATTCATTTTCCACAAAATAATAAATTATTTGATGTGTATTTGTGTAATTTTGCCTCTTATTTGTTCAATGTTAGCCTCATTCCCAAATAACTTCTTCAAAATTCTCGAAAATCAATTTTCATGCAAACCGGCCTTATATGAGTTATGAAGGTGCCTAAGTTACAAGCAACTCTTAACAATCCCACTACACATTGATTTGAGGACAGTGCCCATGGGAGACCGTCCACTGATTTGTGAGAGATCTAGAGAGAGATGAGATAGGGTACTGTGTAGATCAGAGAGAGAGAGAGAGATGAATGTAGATCTACAAGTATGTGTAACAAATTTTACCAAAAAAAAAAAGTATGTGTGACAATGATTTAAATAAAAAAACACAATTCCCCAAAAAACATAAATGCATTGATGAGAGGCTCATGTAATACTCCATTTGGCTACTTTCATCTCTTTTATAATTGGAAAAATTTTACAGGAAGAATAATAATGAATGAAAACCAAAAGAAGTAGCACAATAAAAAGAATTGGACATGAATTAGAGGTATATGAGACATGGGGTCTATTCCTTGCAAAATTCTTGACCAGAATTTATGATATTGAAAATTCAAAGATAGTGATGTGATAGCCGTCCCATTCTACTTTAGCTGGAATTCTGGATTCTATCTTAGGAGACAATCAATGATAAGGTGGGGTGGATCATAGGAAATGAGGTTCAAATTTATGCTTTAAAATGCAGTTGGATCCCCTCGGAAGGGGTTTTAGGAAACTTATTTATAATATGGTCAACCAAGATCTCAGAGTTAAAGATCTTTGGAACCCAGACAAAATCTAGAATAATCAGTTAATTAGAAATATTTTTGATAAACCTTCTGATGTTGAGAATATTTTGAAAATCTATATTTCCTATAATAGCAGTAATGACAGGAGAATATGACCTCCAAAGGAGGTGAATTATCTTCAAGATATGCCTACAAAATTATTCATGAAGAAGATATAAGTACATCCATCTCCCCCGTTAATTGGAAGTTGCTGTGCCGTATCAACTTACCTCAAAGAGTTCTTCTCTTTGGGTGGCAATGTCTTAATAATGCTATTCAGGTACCTAAAATGCTTCACGATAAAGATATTTTTGATGATGTCATGTGTCCCATCTGCCTAACCTCAAAAGAATCAATTGAGCATGCTCATTTTCTTTGTGATCATGCGAGAGCCACTTGGTTTGAGTCCAACGTATAAATGTTATTAAATGCCATTACCCGGGAGTGGTGGAACTCTTTCATGGAATTATGTGACACAACAAGCTCACCAATTCACCCTCAAGCTAAAGCTTGGGCTCTCGCTTTCTGGTGGGCCCTGTGGAAGAGAATAAATACTTTTATATTTAGAGGCATAAGAATAAAACCTCTTAGCATAATTAATTGTGCTAGAAGAATGACGGTTGAATCTGTGGCCAAGCCTAAAAAGATCAAGCCCTATCCAGGAAGTTAGCTTGAGGAGACCTAGATCGAGGTTAGGCTCAGGCTTTCTTAGATGCGTCCTTTAGAGCCGTGGATGGAAAAATATGTTTTGGCTTTGCTATTTGAGTTGATGGTGTTTGGGTGCATGCGGGATCGTGTGAAGGACGAAAGGTTTTTTCTCCAAAAGAAGCCGAGGCAAGGGCTATCTTATGTGCGTTGAAGAAGGCGAGCATATGGGGTTTCCGCAAGATCCACCTTTTGTCGGACGCCCTCGAGGTGACTCGAGCCATTGATGGGTTGATGGATTGGTCCATCCACCCTATTTTGCTGGACATTAGAGAACTGAGGTTTACATATGAAGTTATTTCCTTCTCTCATGTTCCTAGAAGATTTATAGTTTTGCTCATGAGTTTGCCAAGAAATCTTATGGGTGTGGTGCCTTTGCATGTCAAGAAGGCAGGGGATGAGTTCCTATGTAATGTGGGTAGCTCTTTTGTTATTTTGATTATTCTTTGTTGTTCCTTGGTTATTTATTGTCTCTTTTAATGAATTATTATCTTTACAAAAAAAAAAAAAAAAACTAGAAAACAACTTTTGGAGAATTTATAAATCTCCATATATGAATTATTGCAATTATGCTAAAGAACACATGCACATAGAGTGATCAAATGACCTTTGAACTTTTCCAATTATAATTCTGCAAAGTTAAATGGTTATTCACTTGCAAATTATATAAAATCCACCGGTGACTAGTACCCAAATGCTTTTAATGTCACAAAAGATTAGAGCCAAATCAATGGAAAAAGTGAGTGAAAGACTTAATTATAGGTGAGCCCCTTTATATGGAGAAAAAGTGGAATTGATCTTTTAGGATAGTTTGTGACTAAAATATTCATTATCCCTTGTACAAAGGATATATATTCGTTGTTAATGATTATAAATATATCTTTCCTTTTATTTTCAATAAAATCTAAACCTTTTTCTAATTTGACTTATTAATTCCACTTGGAAGCATGACAATCAAAAGTGGTTGCAGGACTTCGCACAAATAAAACTCATCAAATCAAATGAGGTACTAATTTGAGACTTGTCCAAATCCTATATATAGTTCGCATGATCATAGGTGATGAGCTCTGCAAGCTAGACCGCTCTTGATAACATCCCTCGGGTTCTTCGACAAGGATGCACCCCTCTTAAATATAAATGAAAATGCAAAATAATAATAATATTGGTAAAAAAGAAAGTAGATGATTCGAATTCAATGACAAGGGTATGTTTCTTTGCATAAAATAGGTAAGTATTGAATACATATAGGGTGGAGATGTAAATGAGACACCTGACTTTAGTAGTAGTGGATTTAAATTACTCTGGTGATGGTTAGATATTAATTTTTCATATTTTTTTTATTTGATTTTGCATTAAATGGAAGGTTAATTTATGCTTATTTTTGGATCTTAACATTTAATTCTTCATTTTGAACCTATAATATCATAGAAACAGAAAATCTTAAATACCTGCAATTGAATTACATGAAACAATCAGGAAGATGGCTGTTGAGATCCAAAAAATGAGCAACGGTCACTCCCAGCAGAATAGGCAATCAATTTATTGACCTTTACTCCCATTCCCATTCCCATCTGATGGCAATCTCACCAAGCATCATAAATAATCCATCATTCATTTTGTGGTCCTTGGGCTCGCATGGTAGTTCTGAAAACAATGAGGACCTTTTTCATAAATATCTTTCCTTCTCTCGTGAAGCTGGTGAAGCTCATCATCCATGGTTGATGCCTGATGGTCCCCATTCCACCTTTCTAATAAATGGCTGCCGGAAAGAGAAATGAGTCAACGAGTCAATGACTCGGTAGAGTCCTCTCTACCAAAATCACACAACCCTTACTTTCTAAGGCTCTAATTAGGTGCATGTTTATTTACATTAGAATAAATAGTAGTTTTGCTGTAAGCGGTTAAAAATGATGAACATAAATTAATTTACAAAAGTACGCATCAAATAATTTTTTTCTATTATGGAAATAGCATCAAAGGAAGATTAGAAATTAGGAACCAAATACATATGTATTCAATTCTCATATAATTTATTGCAAAGGAAGAGGCCTTAAAAATCAATGTCAGAGTGATCAAATTAGAGTGACACTAGGCCAGTCTCTAACCTATCTTATAACCTCATAATCCTCATTACACTACATTTGGCCAGCACTTATAACGTGGGTCCTATAGACACATTTATTAAAAAACAAATACTTTATATTCCTTGCATAAGAGACAAACAACTCCTTTCAACTATGTCTCTCTCCATTTTTAGATTCATAAATATAAGGTATTTGTCCTCTGCCACTGTAACACTGATATTCGAGACACACTTTAAATAAGATTTTAGAAAATTCTATTTTATTATTTCACTTCTTAACTTGACCACTCACCGCACCATGCAAATGAAAAGTCTGAGTCCACGGTTGCCTACCATAAGGAATGAACCGAATGTGCTATTTGATTATTCATTTCTTAAGTATAAAATTAATATATAAGAACTTTCAAGGGTTTGCCGTTGGCCGAGTGGTCAGGACCACGGTTTCTCCCTTATTCAGGAATCGAGGGTTGAGTCCACCTTGAAATCATATGGACTTTGGACACGAAGGGATTAATTCACTCTAAAGGATTCGAAAGCCTTCAAAATTTTTTATTTTTTATTTTTTATTTTTTTTGATGTATTTAAACATGCATGGACTCATTCCTACAAAGTCTTGATTGAAAATAAAGTTGCATGAACTGATGGACTCGTTCCTACCTCACTTTCTCGTGCCGGAAAAAGGCAAAAACATCATGATCCACGTCCGAGACCTGGTCGTTAAAACTCCTAATAATTACATAATACCCCATCACGCCTCAAACAAGAAAAAAAATAAAAAAATCCCATTTATTTCGGACACGAATCTCAAAGCCAAACCAACGGTCGGATTTCCACGATCCGGACCTATATAAATCCCCCCACCTCCACCACTCTCTTCCCTCCTCCTTCCTTCCATCGATTCCCGTTCCGTTTTTCTTCCAACAAAAAAATAATTCCGATTCGGAACTGAAACAAAAATACTGAATCGAATTGCAGTTTTCTCGCATTGCGATTTTCTCCGCTTCTGTTTGGAGAGGATCCCAAACGGAACGAGTTTTCTTCTTCTGAAGCGGAGAATCTTTGCTCATATTATATTTAAATCTTCTGCTCTGCTTCTTGAAGTTGAACGCGGTGGAGTGTTCTTTTGTTTAGGAAATCTAGGGTTAGGGTTTATCGATCGCTTGCTTTGAGAAGAAATTCGTGTTTGGTGAGGGCTTGTCGTTTCTCGAAAGGTTTGGTCTTTTTAAAGGTCGAGAAGCGTCGTTTCACGAAGTACGTGTTGTTTGGTTTGAAAGGAGGTTGATTAAGACGGTTTTGTGGTTATAGGGCTGCTCAAATGCAGTGAATAGTTGCGATTTTTGGAGGTTTTTGAGGTTCGAGAGTGTTTGGAGATTGTGGAAATGTGGAAAAGGAGATTGTTTTGAGCTCGGTTGTTGAATAGTGATAGATACTGAATTGGGGTTTTGGAGATGGTGGAAATGTGGTATGATTTTCTTGTGTGTGATTGATGGGATTAGCGGTTGAGTTCGATTGTTTGAGATTGATGTATTAGGTTTTATGAGCAGGGGATTTCAAGGGGTGTCGAGGGTGTGGAAAGTTAGGATTTTGATTGGTTTTCCGAAGGTAGGATAGTTTTTGGGTGAGTTTGGATGCTGATGAAAAAATGCCTAGCATCAGAGTTCCAGCTTCGAAGCAAACTGCATCTCTCATGGTTGGTCTTTTGATTTGTCCAGTAATTTGGTGTTTGGTTGGTTGATTCTTATTAATTTCCTTTCTAATCTTTGACTCTTGTATTATTGTGGTTTTTTGTTTTTTGGTCCATAGGTGGCAGTGAAATGCAGGCCTTTAACAGAGTTAGAACGAAAGAGAAGTCGTAATATTATTCAAGTCACTGATGATAAGGTGCCTTGATGATCTTTTTACTTTTTCTTCTTCTTTTCCCTTTACTTTTTGGATGCTTTTGGATGTGCCCATCAAATGCTTGAGGCTCTGCAGGAAAAAAGCAAAACCGGATCATGTTGAATACAATCCTAGTTTTGCATAATACAATCTTTCAGATTGTTTTCCCACCTATCAATAAAATCCCAAATCAGATTCAACCTGAAACTAAAGGGGGGATAAATTTGCAGGTGAAGGCATTCTTTTTGTCATCTCTGGGGACGCCCCGAATGCGGCCTTTCTTTAATTGACAATCTATTTGATCATTAGTGGTTATGGAAGGGAATTTAGTTCTTTATTTATTATTTTGTTATAGGGCATCACTGTTTTGGATCCAGACCGAGAAAAGGACTACCTTGATCGCATCCAAAACCGAACAAAGGAGAGAAAATACTGCTTTGATCATGCATTTGGCCCCGAATGTACCAACACGGTATGTTGGATTAATATTATGTGTTTGAAGTTTGTGATATTACCATCTCTCTTTTTTTTTTCTTCTAAAAAATTATTGTGGCTGTAATGGTTTCATTGCATAATTGAATATTGTTTTACGTATTGCCTCTTTTTGTGAACTTTATCCACTCTATATATATGCTTTATAATGAAGTTTTCATTTGCTTCTCAGGATGTCTACAGGAACAGCATTTCTTCTACAATTGCTGGGGTTGTTCAAGGTCTCAATGCCACGATATTTGCATATGGTTCAACTGGAAGGTGCTAACTAAATTCAATTGACTTACTTTCAAACACTTGGGCCTGTTTGGTAGCGGTTAATTATGAAAGAGTTTCATGTATTTGACCTTGAGAAATATCAGCTGTATCCTTTGCTGCAACCCTGGAATGTCTGCCAGAGAAAAAAAGTCGGCAGGTCATTTCTTGGTAATCTTTTTTTACCAAGGAAAGGTCCTCTTGTGGGAATTTTTCCCTTCAAAAAGCCAACAAGAGAATATTTTGATTGATTCTTCTCTTGGGCAACTGGTCTACGTGAGCCTCAAAACTGTGCAAGATTGATTTGTCCCAAGCAGACCCCTTATTGCATTATATAAAAGTTAAGCCATCCTGATTGCTCAAAAAGATAAAGCTGAGTATGCAATTGTAACCATCAGTTTTATAGACGGTGCTGTGTTGGCTAAGATTAGAGCACAAAATTTGGAAAATTGCAACTGAAGATTAATGCAGTCTTTACAAGGCATGCTTTTTGGATGATGACGATTAGAAAGGAGGAAAAGAATCAACGTACCTCATCTGACTTGCTGTTATCATTTCTATTGTTTAACTATAAGTTTACTTTTCAATCCTTTTAAGCTTCGAAGTACTTTAACTCTACATATTGGCTTATTACTCAGCATATGGTCATGTCATATTCCAATGCTGTATATATTTGTGAATCTGATCATGAACTCATGATCTTATCGATTAGTTTGTAGTAGATTCTTACCTCTTCAATACTATTTTGCAGTGGTAAAACATACACAATGGCTGGAACTCAAAAAGATCCTGGACTTATGGTTCTGAGCTTACATACAATTTTTGATCTTATAAAAAAGAATAATACTTCAGATAGTTTTGAGGTCACTTGCTCCTACCTTGAAGTCTACAATGAAGTAGGTGTGCATTTTGATAGAAAGTAGGTCGCTTTATTTTGGTTACTATTGTTAAGAACATGATTGTTGCTTCATTTCATTTTGATCGTGTTTCTTCTTATATTATTCTTATTTTGATTGAATTTCAGGTTATCTATGATCTGCTTGAAAAGTCATCGGGGCATTTGGAGCTTAGAGAAGATCCTGATCAAGGAATAACAGTTGCCGGGCTAAGATGTATTAAGGTCATTTATCTTTCTCATTAGCTCCTTTTTTTTGGATGGCTCATTTGTTAATGGTTAAGGAATTTGTGATCTATATTCTTGTAAATCTTGTTATTTTATAAACTAGTTTCCTTTCTGAAGTCATGGATTGCGCTATTAGCCTCTGAAATACAGAGGCCAAGTGTCTTATTGAGTTTTGACCTACAAGTATTAACAGGAAATTTGTAAGCCACTTGCATTCCTGATCTGATGAGTATCACATTTGATGAATTGAATGTATACTTTTTACATCCAAGAAGTGAAAACCAAAGGTGTCTGGATGTAAGGTATTGGTGAACGTCATGTGCAAATTTAATTGTGTTTTGATTTGGCGAATAGTTAAAGCTGATAAAACTGAAGAGTTCCTTTATTTTTTATGACTTTCCCAAGTTCTGTATATTATATTGTATTTAGGGGCGGTGTCTGTTGGGTCTTTCCATTATTTTCTATTGATAATCCTTTTTTTTCCTGCATATTCTTTTTTCCAATTTGTTTCTTTTCTCTACAATTCTCACTTTTATTTGTAACAAGTCGTGCTAAATGATTAATAATCCATCCTAAACCATGTATTGTTCATGTTCTTCATATTTTCAGGTTCACTCAGCTGACAAGATTCTTGAACTTCTGAACTTAGGAAACAGCAGGCGGAAAACAGAAAGTACAGAATCAAATGCTACATCTTCACGGTGAGCAGGCAGCTTTGCATTACTCTTTGTTTTTCGTTCATTTGCCTTTTAAGTTATTGGGTTTAAGTCAACTTTTAGAGCTTTCTGATCCAATCTGACTTCTAAACACTGAAAAGCGGAGACTAAGGCCTTTTTTTTTTCTTCTTCGCTGGTAGTTCTTGTAACATTTGTCTTCGTTTTATTCTTTTTGATTTTTGGGGCAACTTCTCATTCACATTCTGGGCTCCTGTACCTCTATATAAGATTTCATCTGCACATTGCAACCCTTATGTTTAGTAGTTCTTGATTGTCATGATTTCCTTATGGGAAAAGCATACAACCTCTCATTTCCTTTGTGGTTTGGCTTTATAGATCGCATGCAGTTTTGGAAATCACTGTGAAAAGAAGGCGAAAAAACCAATATCGCAGTCAAATTCTCCGTGGGAAGCTTGCACTAGTTGATCTTGCTGGCAGGTGGATAAATGCTTAAAGAACTTGCCTAGAGTCATTCTCCCCCTCGTTCAGATCCTATATAGAATGTTAAGAACATATTTTACATTGATTGTGTAGTGAAAGGGCTTCTGAGACAAACAGTGGAGGCCAGAAGCTTAGAGATGGAGCCAACATTAATCGCTCACTTCTTGCTTTGGCAAACTGCATCAATGCTCTGGGAAAACAACAGAAGAAGGGGCTTGCATATGTTCCTTACCGTAATAGGTATTTATTTTGTTATTGTAGCTTGAGCCTTGATGTTGGGGAGTCCCACATCGCCTAAGTCCTGAGTTGGACAGGGCTTCATATACCTGTTTGGGCCTTTCACCTATCAGCTTAAGCTTTTGGGTTGGTACATGGTATCAAGGCGGGTTCCGATCCCGTTGTTCTTGTGTCGCCCACTTGACGGGCCTGCACATGAGGGAGAGTGTTGGGAAGTCCCACATCGCCTTAAGTCCTCAGTTGAACAGGGCTTCACATACCTGTTTGGGCCTTCCACCTATCAGCTTAACCTTTTGGGTTGGTACATGGTATCTTACACTTGAAGCCTTCCTGCAAAAAAATATCTCATGGCATGGTTTTCACAGCAAGCTGACACGGATTCTAAAGGATGGTCTGAGTGGTAATTCTCAAACAATCATGGTTGCTACAATATCACCAGCAGATAATCAGTATCACCATACTGTCAATACTCTGAAGTATGCCGACAGAGCAAAAGAGATTAGGACACACGTCCAGGTATAATTGTTTTTTAATTTATGTTCCGTTTGATGTTCATAAATAGTGGAATCAGAGTTCTGATGCATCATGATCAGTAAAATATTTTGATTCCCGACTCTTCCAAACACAATATGGATATATATAGTCGGGAAAGGGGAAAAGAGGAATGCAGATTTTAGTGGCTGGGCTATTCCATTCTGAGAAACTTTTGGTGTGTGTATCCTCTCTCTGTTGTATATGTTGACCCCCTACCTGGGGCTGTGATCTGTGCATATTAAGTTTCAATTTCAGCCATACCAGGACCCATGATTTCTTTCACAATAGGCTCATGTCTGGCTCCATGTCCAGGCAAGTTCTCAACTGGGTATGGTAGACCTGACTGAGACCAGCCCCAAACCCATTTAGCATACCAATGAGTATGTGAAAACTATCGAATCCAATTTCATGTTAACGATGAAATGCAAGTTTCATAATTATAATGACTGTTTGTCTTCATACTCTGGTGATGCACTAATAGCTGTTGCAAGAGCGATACAGAAGCGAAAAGGCCATTTGCAAGAAAGATACAGAAGTGAAAAAGCCATTTGACTAGTGTTGCAATATTGGAGCATAGAAAGCTCTATTAGATTATAGACTATTTATAAAGTTGCATGCTTGGAACTAATATTAAGGATCAAAGGGTCCTGGGCCCAGGACTTGGACTGGACCCAATTTCCAATCGTGTCCTCAACTCAGGATCCAACCTAACTCATCAGGCTTAAGCTTGTACCTGGACCCAGATTTCCTTGGGTCAGATTTATTTGGATGTCATATAAAGACTGGACCCATTTACAGTTCTTATCCAGCCAGTGGGCGGCTGGATCGACAAACTATAGGTCCCAACTCCCAAGTTTAATTTATGTCAAAAACCTGGCCTCAGTATATGTTGGACTTGCTTGCTCAACTCCACGAAGAGAATCTTGTCGCACTAGATGAGACCCTTAAAGTCCTAATCCAGCGATAGGTCCCTCTTGTACTACTGCAGATCAGGAACCTGCCCTTGGAATTTGTTGGACTGGTTTGTTCAGCTCCACCCCCACCCAAAAGAAAGGGGAGAATCTTGTGGAAATAGACCTGTGGCAACACAGATGTCACCTCTCTCTCTCTCTCTCTCTCTCTCTCTCTCTGAAAAATAACAGAAAATGTTCTTTTCTTCTTCCCTTTTCAGAAAAACATTGGCACTGTTGATACTCATGTTGCTGACTACCAACGGATGATTGATAATCTTCAGGTTTGCTAAATTCCAAAAGCGCCTCATCTTTATGACTTTTTATATAGTTATAATTTAATTCTTAAAGTCTCACTTTGCAGATAGAGGTTTGTCGATTGAGGAAGGAACTAGCAGAAAAAGACTCACAGCTCAGTGTAACTGCTGAAAAAGCAGTAGATGATGAACTATCTTGGTTAAATGTTCTTAGCCATGAAACCAGTGAAAATGTTCAGGAGCGCATAAATTTACAGAAAGCATTGTTTGAGCTTGAGGAAACTGACCTCCATAACCGCATTGAGTTGCAACATCTAGATGATGCCATTGCCAAACAACAGGTCGGTAATTTCGGTTGATGAGCCTTCAGCTGTCTTCTGAAATTATGATAGGGAAGAAGATTTTACATCGTAGGTACTAGGATTCTGAGAATGCTCTACATACTCAACAATTACCATACAAGAAATTTCAATCAAACAGCCTTGACTTGTTAAAGATTTCCCTATCATGAGTTACCAATACCATCATTGTTCATGTTATATGTTTTGGGTCCATTTATAGAAACTGGCCTTCAATTTAATAATTTAGTTTCGCCTTCCCTTTTGCACTTCTTCCACGGGTTTTTGAATTGAAGGTGGGGTGGAGGGCTTTTGGGGATGCATGTCTATAATTGGATGCAACCCCAGTGGGTACAGCCTGTGGTTCTTGCATGAATTAGAATCCTAAGCAAGTGGGCTTCTACTTTTCTGCCTTGTTCTGCAGGATAGTGATTGTTCTGGTAATTAGTAAGTACCATTAAAACAGACCATTGAGAAGGCATTCCTGTGTTTGGATATGCATCTCAGTTAACTCAAATCTAGTCTTAGATATCAGTGTGAATGCTAGTAGTTTCAAAGTTGATTACTAGAGTAACTAGATTAATGAAGCACTGGTGTCTCTTCTCTATACAGGCCATTGAAAAGGATGGAGCAGTCGTACAGGCTCTAAGAGCGAGGCGGCAGATTATTCTTGATAACATCCGTGACAATGATGAGGCCGGGATCAATTACCAGAAGGTGAATTTCGTTTTAGTTTTATGGTTGCCAATCTACATTTTCTCTCTTTTGACTATACATATGATATTAACTTCTGTTTCTTGTAGGAGATTGCGGTAAATGAGAAGCACAGGTGCCAACTTCAAGATATGATAGAAGAAGCCATAAGTAACAATAGTAACCGAACCTACTTGCGCATTCTCAGTCAATATAGGCTTTTGGTAAGTACAATGTATGAGTCATGTGCATAACAGCTTTTGATAATTAATTTAAAAAAAAAAAAAAACATCTTTTGATAATTCATGTTGAAAGGGTCTCAGAGGGGACACTTTCTTTTTTGTTCTTTTTGTTCAGCCAGGGAATGATAATGGTGTTTCCTATCTTTTAGGAATCTAAGCAATTTATTCATTATGTGAAACTATCAAGATTGGTCACACCTAATATTGCTTAATTTTTACAGTAGTCATATCCTATCTCTTTGATTTATGGCTAACAACCAATTGTTCACAATTATTGAGGTCAAAAGCATCTGATTGGTGAGAATTTGTGGATCTTCCTTGTGTATGGATTGAATAACCAGGATGCATTCCCACATGTACAATGCGTTGTGCTGAGCAAAATGTATATTTCTGGTTCCTCATTCAAGACGAGGAAATTTTTTTTTTTTTTTTTATTACTAATGCTGCTGTTATGGGGAAAAATGTAGGGTATGGCTAATACTGAACTTCAGTTCGAAATGGCGATACGTGATCAAGTCATACACAATCAACGAGTAACACACAGAAACCTTTGGAACCTGCTCATGGGATTAGGACTGGATCAGAGAAAAATAATGCAATTGGCTGCGAAACAAGGAATTTCTATAGAAGACTGGAACTCCCCCAATGGTCCATCTGTCAGGATAAAGTATTCACCAACCCAAGGTTGGGGAAGATTTTCACCAATATGCTCTTGTCCAGGCATTGACCCGCAGGCCTCTGCTTCAACAGCTTGCTTTCTCCAACATCATCAGGACTTCAGTTCGATGGCATCATTCAAAGGCCAGCGGGATGGTCACACTGTGTGCAGAGAGGAGCACCACAGCTCCTACTATTTACTGTCGCATCATGGAATAAGGAAACAATCTGAACATTGGGCAGGTGGTAACCCAGTTCCTTGCTTCTACACACCTGAAAAACTGCCTCATGATCCATACTGCTGTTATTCAGGGAGAAGAGATCTGTCTTTTCCTTGGAGTAGTGAAAGCTGCACATCGTTGTCTTCTTTCCATGAGGGCTACAGCCGGCAGCAAAAGGTATGTTTGTGTGCAATGTTATAGTATTTGCATCAAATTGCATGTTGTTACTATCAGAACAGAATAGATTTTTTTGTGCCATAGGAGTTGCGGCTGAGCATTATCTGTCATTTGCACTTAATCCAGATACTTGCCTCCATGCATGTAATCACAAGTCACAAACACACACACAACCCCAGTTGTAATATTTTGGCATTATGAATGGCAATCTGTTATGCATTTTGGGTGGTAAGAAAGTGCGCATGTGAAATTTTCTCTTGCTTGAATGTCTGCAGGGGACGAAAAACCCTCAATTGAAGGGCGCCTGACTGTGGCTGTCCCTTAGGAGAAAACTTCCTGGCATTGCATCAGGTGGTAGGCATTGCTGTTCTGAAATCTCCACCCCAAATATTATGCTTTGGGGACAGAAAGAGCATTAAAATTTGGAATGTTAAAATTTTTGAGCCTTCGTGGTTCATAGTACATCCAAATGGATAGTTCTACTGTGAAAATCTTAACAATCTTATTTATCCAGCAGGACATATGGCCTGAAAATGGGCAGCTACTGCCAGAAGGTGCATCTGTTGCAGCCAGCAGCAACCTCAACCCATGCAAAGAGATCCCAGTGCATAGTGGGGCGATCAGATCTTTGTTCCAGAATTCATCCGACTTAAGTGATGGTGTACCTTCCACCCATCGTGTGTTGTATGACATGCAGCCAAGCTGCCCAGATCTGTTGAAGTTGCAGTCGCACTATGCCACGACAAGGCCAGCCGCATTTAGTTCACCTAGTTCTGAATACAATCGTCACTCCTCAAATTTTGTATAGATATTTTTCTTCTTTTTTGTATGATGTTTCACCAGCAGAGCATTGCTGATTTTGGCCACCCTTTTGAGTTGTACATCTCTTCCATCTCCCCTGTTCTTTTACTCAGAAAATGAAGGTCTAGTCAATCTCAAGTCTTCATGCTTAAAATTATCTGTTCTAACCCCAGAAATGTTGTAGTCCAACAAAGAATGTAAATTGCATTGTTTCAAGGAAAAGGAAAGTTCTTCATAATTTGCGCAGAAGCATTCCAGGAATTTGAGGGAGGCAACATATATGAATTCTTCATAATCTCCCAATCAAATATGCCCTAGTACTGACAGATACCCCTTCTCTCTCCAGTCATTGCAGAAGGAAAAGAAAAAGGGAAAGAAAAAGAAAAGACTAAAGAAATTTGAGGCCTAGAAGTTCAATAAAACTCAATTATTGTTCTTAAAGATGGATATGGTGTTGGTGAAGGATGGTTGTGCAATTGCAATTGGAGGAGAAGAAAGAAGCATGCAAACATGAAACTGAAAGATGATGATCTTGCTGAAAAAAAAAAAAAAAAAAAAAACTAGTTGGCCATTGAGGATTTAAAGATTTACTTCTTGGGTAAGTAAGGCCTTGGCGTTGGTCTCTGTGTTTGGTTAAACAATTGCCCAAGGATTGTTTGTTGGATGAGTGAAAAATTAAATGAAGCCTAGAGAAACCATTCAACTTTAAGACGCAGGAGTTCTCAATGCAAGAACATTTGTAGAGCCAAATACTCAAACTAGAATCTATTGCATCATTAGATGGTTCCCATGATAATTACATAATCAAGATCTCTCAAAAAAGAAAATACCTAATTAGGTGGGTCAGATAGGACTAATCAAGATCTCTCAAAAAAGAAAATACCTAATTAGGTGGGTCAGATAGGACTTTCATCCTGGTTCACCACTAGGGAGAAATGTTATAAGGCCTCAATTATAAAAATCCTAGCCAATAGCACAAGGTTGGATGAGTGCAGGGGCGGACCTAGGATTTCGTCTCGGGGGGTGGGGTGGTGGGGGGCAAAACTTGAATAAATTTTTATTTCACCAATTATTATAATTATCATATTTTTAAGTTTTCTTTCGACATAGTTGTAAGTTCAAGCATGAAAAATATATTACGATTTAAGACTAAATTTTACATGAAAATTAAAACCAACATATATTCAACATTAACAAAATATAAGCAAAGAAAAGTCATAAAATAATTGTTTCTTAGTACATTTCAACTCAATCATCTATCAAAATAGAACTCGACGTTCTTTCAAATCTCGAAAATCGTCTATGATTGATTCTGTGCTAAGCTTCTCAGCAATTTCTTTTTCAATGTACACAATCAAAGAGTCAGACAGAAAATCATCCCCCATTTTGCTGCGAAGCCTAGTTTTGACAATACTCATGGCTGAAAATGATCGTACAGTAGTTGCAGTAGAAACTGGAAGAGTAAGCACAAGTTCAATGACTCTAAAAACAAGTTGGTAGACTGTTGATCTTCTAGTCTTTACCAACCATTGACACAGATCAGAAATAGTTGACAAATTTTTAAAGTCTGAATGTCGAACTACATTATACTCATAATGGTGAAGTTGCATTCTCAATTGCATTTTTTCATTTTCTGTGAAGTCTTGAGGATAAAAATTGTCTACCAACTTGCAAATATCATCGCTTCTAAAAGATTCAGGTGCATTTCGAGGATCCAAAGCTGAGCTAAGAGTAAGCAACTCTACTGCATGCTCACTAAACCGAAGATTTAATTCTTGTAATTGAGAATCAATCGTAGCATAAAAAATCTCTATTCGATAATGATGCTCAATTGTAAACTCATCTTGTTGATGGCGGGCTCGACCTCGTCTCGCAACATAACGAGCATTCATATCCGGGACATCTATATTGCGTGCCTCACAAAATGATTTCACCTTGATAAGTAAAGTATCTCACCCAACATTTCTCAATTCTTGGATAAGTGCTTTAGTAGATGAAACAAGATGCATGGCATTTAAAATGTCTTGAGATTGACATTGCAAAGCTTGACAAAGTAATTCAGTGATCTCCATGATTTCTTTCATAAGATGCAAGATAAAGACAAATTCAAATGAAGTCATTACCTCGTAAGCTGCGTCCGCATCTCCTCGTTGAGAAAAACTAGTTCCGTCCTCAATGATGTTAATTAGAACTGTACATGTTGGACTAAACATCTTTATCAAGCTAGAAACTGATTTCATGTGAGAACTCCAACGAGTATCTCCTGCCTGTTGTAAAGAACCAATCTGATTAAGTCATCTCCCACTCTCGAGCTCATCAATGGCAATCAAATGTGCAATTTCAGTAGCTTGAGCAACTTTTAACTCATTGTTACGCTTGCATGAAGCGCCAACAATATTGACAATAGAAGTCAATTTAGTAAAAAATTGATAAATTGGATTAACTTCTTTTGATGCTGC
The DNA here is from genome assembly GCA_012931725.1 of Litsea cubeba. NCBI lineage: Eukaryota > Viridiplantae > Streptophyta > Magnoliopsida > Laurales > Lauraceae > Litsea > Litsea cubeba. The sequence goes on from CM022944.1 coordinate 132,765,311, forward strand.
AACTAATGCCAATTGCAAGCGATGTGCTAAACAATGGACATAGTAAGCATATGGACAATCATTCAAAATCAAAGCTTGTAATCCATTCCACTCACCCCGCATATTGCTTGCACCATCGTATCTCTGCCCTCGAATATCCTGAACATTGAGATTATGATAAGACAATACAGCATATATCTCATTTTTTAAGGTCAATGATGCAGTGTTGGAGACATGAACAAGCCAAAAAAAAAACGCTCTCGTACAAAGCCATCTTTGTCAACGAATCTCAAAACTATAGCCATTTGCTCCTTCTTTGACTCATCACGAGCTTCATCAACAAGTATACAAAATCTTGCATCACCAATTTCTTCACGAATTATCTTCTTCACTTTGGTTGAAAAAAACATATAGAATTTCTTTTTGGATCTTTGGTGATGTGTAAGAAGCATTTTTTGGAGCTTTATCTAACACAACTTTGCAACTTTCTGATTATAAGAACTCAACAAATTCAACATTTCAATAAAATTTCCACGATTAATTGAACTATGACTCTCATCGTGGCCTCTAAAAGCACAACCTTGAAATGTAAGCCATCGGACTGTATCAATTGAAGCCGTAAGCCGTAGTCGATTGTTTGTAATTTCTTCCGAAGTGAAATTTGTCAAGCACTTTCTGTATGTGTTGAGATTGATTCATCAAGTCTTCATATGACCTCTCGGCAACTTTATGAGGAGAGTTAGGATCCTTCCCCACATGACTCAATAAAGCACAATTTTTTCCATCTTTAACTTTCTTCCAATTCTTAAATCCAGTAAGAGTGAATGCATTTTGCGAAGCAAGTCCAGTTTGCTTATTAAAAAGATAGCATGGTAGACAAAAAATAGCATCTTTCTCTGGGGAATATTCCAACCATGAAGGAAATAGCTTGAACCACGAATGTTGAAAGCTACGGAGATGAGTTGTTGATCCAGATTTCGGATACTTTGAAAGCATAGGTTGGTATGGACCAACCTTAATGTACTTCCGTCGAATTTCATCATGCCGATTAATATCATAATCCCATATCTGTGGACGCAATCCTGGATCACGCTCTAATGAACTAATGTCAACTTCATTAATTTCAGTTCTTTGTGATTTTGTATGACGATCTTCAGAAATTGGATTCTCAACATTAGAGGTCGGCAACGATGCATCGGCTTCTAAGTTTTGAGGATTTTTTCTTTTAAAAAATCCATCAATTGTAGATGACTTTCCCATCTACAAATCAAATAAAATCATATTTATTATTTGTGGAAGAGGAGGACAAGAGTTAGGAATCAACAAAAAGTTGAGAATTTCTCCATTGGCAGATAATGCATGCAGGTGCAGGTAGAAGAAAAGCATGATGAGAACATTCATCCAAACAGATTAAATTTTACTTCAATCAGATTATTTTCATTGTTGGGTTAGACAATCCTGATTTAATTATTTTTTTTAAATGCTTCAAATCAAGTAAGCCAAAATCTTTAACATCATCAAACAGACTAATCTATAGATGTCACTTTGAATATACAGATTGGATGAATTAATTAAGGTGGCCACCCATATTACGTCAGGAGATTGAATTTCCAAGAGATAGTGCCTTTTCTTTTTTTAATAATGTTTGACCTAAGTTCAAAAATTTTGCGTTGGCCTTTGGGTTGTCATAGCCCACGTCTGTCCCAGTAGGCTATTGCCTATTGGATATTCATCAAATCAAAACTAAAAGCCATATTCAAACAAAACAAATACACAATGGAAACCATCAAACCAAGAAAGAAATCCAAAAGGAGATGTGAAAAGGGAGTAACGGAGATATTTACCTGAGATGCAGAAAGCTTCCTCTGGGCAATATTTATTTGAAGAGGAGAGGGAGTCCACAAAGTGACAAGGCAGTAAGGCACAATATCTTCTTCTTCACTTCTTCTTGGGATGGGGCTGGAAAGGTGCTTTGGAAGGATTAGAGCTGCAAAGGTTTTGAGAAAGGGAAATAGAGAAAGTCAGAACTCAAAGTGAAAGGGACTAAGGGTATAAAGGACTTGGAAAGGGGTTGGGGTGGGGGGGTAAGGGGTGGGATGGACAAAACCTAGGTGGGGCCCATTTTATTAACTTTAAAGGATTTTCCAAAGCCGGGGGGGGGCCCTTTAGTAGTTCCGCCACTGGATGAGTGCCAATCCAAATGTCAATAAGGGCCCGCTTGTGTTAAGTATTTTCCGTGGACATGGAAAGGGAAAAACAGTTTGCTTTTACGAGCGGCATAATTTGATATTTGGTGCAAATAACTTTTCTTGACGAAATACTTCAAAAGAAGCTAAATTTTCTGCATATCCATGAAAAAGTGTTTTAGATGGAGGAGGAGAAACTTCAAAAGAAGCTAAATTTTCTGCAAATCCATGAAAAAACGTTTTAGATGGACGACGGTTGTTTCCCAGAAAAGCGCTAGTCCACAACCTTCCATTTGATTTTCATCATTTTCGTAGATGCTACACAAATGTGCCTTAAAAGTTAAATGGTTTCGGTTTGGTTTTGATGATACGGGGGAAACATGTTGGCTCCATGGGGGTGGTCATTATGAAGATATGTGGCTATGAAAAACCATTATTGTTGGTCAAACGAATGAGAATCAACAGTTAAAATATAGCGACACTTAAATATACAAGAAACATCATCCGAAAGAGTGAACTTCTCCAATGGCACATTAGAACCATTTGTATCCAACCATTTGTATCCACATGCTTACAGGTGAACCTAAACTCTAACCACTACATGTTAAACATATGTAGAACCTGTAGTTCTGTCAAAGATCAGCAAAAAGCCCACAAACCAATATAGCAAGCTCTTTAGGAAAGTAAATGGGTGGTTAAAGAAAATCAACCAAAAATCAACCAATTTCTGCTGACATACCATGCTTTCCATTAAGATCCAAATATAAAATGGACAGTCCCTTTTCACCCCTCGTTCACTGCCATCTATTATTTATAAATTAACCTTATTTCCCAACCCCATTGAAGTAAGGTCTTTATCCCATTTCCCAACGGATAATTAAATTAGATTCACTGACTTTGTGTAGGACACTTGAGTTCCATAATATTAAAGTCAAAACTCATACAAAATAACTGAGTATAAATAAGCTAATTGTGCTTAATTTAAAATGAACACATTAAATTTCAAACAACTCATGCTTAAATGGTCTTCTAAGCCAACCAAACAAATGAGTGGGAACATTAATCCTTTCCCCTTATTTTGAAACAACATGCATTCTAATTAAGTCCTTTTAACTTCAGGATTTAAGGTGCAAGACCAGCTTTGATCTTCTGAATGGTGGCGACGTCGGTCTTGAAAGACTTAGCCAGAATGCCATCATCAATTCCGGTGGTGAACACACTGGTAGGAACTGACACGGTTCCGGCGTTAGCACTACCAAATGCAGAGAGTGCAACCGCCGAGTTCTCCGAATCAGTGTTGTATTGATAGTGTACAAGTCCCTTGGGGAACACAAACAAGTCGCCAGATTGAAGTGTTTGGGTGTAAAGCTTATTAGTAGTGTCCACGATCCCCACCTCCAGAGTTCCATCAATGAGGAAGAGGAACTCGGCCGAGCGTGGGTGAGTATGTGGTGGGTTCACAGTCCCAGCCGGGTACTGTAACACGGCATATGAGACACTTTGCCCGTTAAGCGCAGGGAATTCAGCCATGCTCACTTTGGTGACCGTAAACTTTGTTGGGTCCGCCGCGCCTATGAGCTCCTTTAGCCTGGTGAAGGTGAAGAAGTTGCCGTCGACTGTGGAAACATTTCCGGGGAGGACAAAGTCTGAGAGTATATCGGGGTCGCCGGCATTTGCCAATTAAGCAATGGATAAGGCAGCTACTAGGAGCAAGAAACCATGCTTGAGGGTGGTGTAGGCCATGGTATTTTACTTGAGAAAGCAAGTATTAAAGATAAGAAAAGAGATATTTGGGTTGATTTTCTTTGGTGGGAGCAGATAGGTATATATAGATGATGGTTAAGAAGAGATAATCTAGTGCAGAAGAGGTCTTTGCAGCTAAGACATTGATTTTCTATTATGCAGGCCTGAAATAGCCAGCAACTATCGATGGGAATTAGACAAAGAAGTTGATATGACTCTTCTCTTTGGTCATTGTAATTCTCCTTTGATATTAACGTTCTAAAAAGATTTCATGCATATTCCTAGGTGGTTGTTTACAAACGGAGTTCTATATCCATTTCAAAGCTTATAGCCTTATACTTATGGAATATGCTTGTTGGCAGAATTCATGTGCCATGCATCACATTGGAAACAATAAAACAAGGAAGAGTCATATGGTCAGGCATTAGCAAAATGCGGCCCACTGCTCAGTTATCTGGACCACTGTCTTGATAGCTGCAGGCTGCAGCCCATTCTCAAAGACCCACAAATAAAATGAAAAATAAAAATAAAAATCTAAAACAAGGTGCGGCCCATTCACCAATGGAATCGTGATGGGTTCCCTCCTATTTCCATTGGGATGTCAATGACCCAAATTTAGATTCCCTGACTTAACTGATGAGGTTGTTTCAGTCATCAGCTGAATTACCTCTCTCTCTCTCTCTCTCTCTCTCTCTCTCTCTCTCTCTCCTCATGACCGAGACTTTGTATCGGGTGATACAGCTCTTCTTCGGCTGAGTTTTAAAACAATTAATGGTGGTCCTCTTCATTGAAACTCAGAAACACAGGACATTGCCAGAGAAGAGTTCTAAAATATGTAGAAACACAGGCATGTTCTTAGGTAAGCCAATTGGTTAGCCGACGCCTTAGCTAAGTAGGGGGTTCTTAGACCTTCTTCTTGGGAGGTTTCTCTTTTGTAGTTCTTCTGGGGTTTAAAGGAGTTGTTTATTTTTTCTGCTTGGGAGTTTTGGGAGTTATCTACTTTGTTACTTTTTCTAAGGTATTAGTCTTCTATACCCAGGGTGCCTTTAAGATTGTTTTATCATCTAGTTTTCTGTTAGTAAGACTTCTACATTTATTTCTTAAAAGAGAAAAGGATGTGAGTATAGAAAGGGACCTTGTCCATACACAAGAGTCCAAGAAAGAGGGAGACACCAACCAGCATTGTGAATTTCAACCCAACCGGCCATGAGTGTACAATGTGGCCCATAAGAACACAGCTCAAAATCCATTTAGTATATAAATGCATGCCGTTCAAACTTCAAAGGCACCATCCAACAAGAGCCAACACAAACAGCTCTCTCCTAATTGCCTTCAATCACATTGCTCTGTTATCAACACCTCTCCCCCTCCTACCTTGAATCACATTATCTAGTTATCAACCATGGCCCTAAACAATCTCCAATATGCCCTGTTCTTGCTGCTAGTTGCACTCTCCACCTCTCACATTGCCAATGCAAGTGACCCAGATATCATCTCAGACTTTATCATCCCTCCAGGCATCAATGCTGTTGATGGCAGCTTCTTCACCTACACCGGCATGCGGGGAATACTCGATGCCGATACTCCGGCAACCTTCAATGTCACAAAAGTAACCATGGCGGAACTTCCAGCCCTCAACGGGCAAAGCGTCTCCTATGCAGTGCTCCGTTACCCTGCCGGAGGTTCTGTCAACCCTCCACATACCCACCCGCGCTCAGCTGAGCTCCTGCTCCTCATCGACGGCACATTAGAAGTGGGCTTCGTCGACACCACTAACAAGCTATACACTCAGACACTCCAGATTGGAGATGTGTTTGTGTTTCCCAAGGGACTAGTACACTACCAATACAACCCTGATGCTGAGAATCCAGCCACTGCCATCTCCTCCTTTGGCAGCGCAAGCGCTGGAACAGTATCAGTGCCTAGCTCCATCTTTTCCAGTGGCATTGATGATGGCGTCCTGGCTAAGTCTTTCAAGACTGATGTTGCCACTATTCAGAAGATCAAAGCTGGACTCGCACCAAAGGCTTGAGTTCTCTTATAATTCTTTGGCTCATGGAGAATGTAGTTGCCAATTCTTGTGTTTGATGTGTGAAATAAGCAACACTATTGCTGAACATCTTCTCTAGTTAATCCTATTTGATTGAATGATGGAATTGTTGGTTTTTATTATATGTTTCTTCTATGTTTAAGTTATTTGGAAATCAATGTCTTGATTCAGGTAGAAGTCGATTTTCTTCCATTTTGGGAGTTACATTACTTACCTTATCTTCATTGTAAGGAAATTTCTCCTAATATTTATGAGTTGTTATAACAGGAGGCCAAAATGGCCAGATATCTGCACTACAGGGGCGTCCATCTTTTTTCATTTATATTTTTTTAAAGAATAGTGACTCTTTATCATGATTTACATACTAATGTTCCCTACAATATTGTAGTGATTATGTGAATGCATTTGTTTTATGTCGCTTTAGACTATAGCATTGATTATTGGAAATAAGGGATGATAATCGATGCCAAAGTTTTATTTTGTCATCCACAAACATGGCTTATAAATTATTTATATGACATTTGTAATTAACATATTGTATTCTAGATTTAAAAATATATATATGTAAAGTAAATATTTTCTAATTTCACCTTTTCTTTTAGTATTTTTCATATTGTATTGTATAAATTTCAAAACTTCAAAATTTTTACCAAACAAAACTTTAAAATGAAATCCGAAAATGCTGAACCTGCTGATATGCTTTAGTTTAGAGTCAAACCTGATGGCATGTTTCAATACTGTATTGGAAAAGGCGATATTTATATTGAAACAATCCAGTGTATGCATTTGTTGGCTTGTTGCTTCTTATGGAGCCTGGATGCATGAGATTAATGGAAAGAGGGGAATGGATATGAAGCATGTGCACAAGGGTTGATCGAATTCAGTATCAGTCCCTATGGTTAAGTTCAGTATCAGTCCCTATCATATGATTCTAACTCTTGATTTTTGTTAATCAATTAGGGGTACTAGCGGATGATGATGATTACATTTTTATGTGCACATGCATGATTGAGGTGTAAAAACTGTATGAAAATGAGACCCCTTTCGGTGAATCATTTACATACCTGATGAGCAAGAAATTGTTACAAGTCTTAAAAGTCAGACGATGTCAAATTCAATAGGGGAGTTGTGGTATTATGAGAGGTTTGGATTGATGATAGGAGGGGGCCTTGTTGGCTCTATGGGCTGGTCATTGATGAAGGTTTGCCAACCATGTAGAACAATACTGTTGGTCAACCTAATTAAAACCAACAATTCAAATATAGTTATAATCAAATAGATAAAAGATGAAGGAACATCATCCAAACAAATGAACTGCTTCAATGGCACACTAGAACCATTTGGCATGCATAATTGCATATGCATATAGGCGAATCTAAACCCTAAGCCATAAATGCTAAACATGTACAACTCTGTCCAAGATTATCAAAAAAGCCCAAAATCCACTGCAGCAACCTGAATGTAAATGGTTGGTTAAAGAAAAATCAACCAATTTCTGTTGGAATTCCATGATCCAAATATATAATGGACAAACCTTCTTTCCCCTGCTTTTCCCTGCTCTCTATTCTTTATAAAATAACCTTACTTTCCGTTCCCATTGAAGTAAGGTCTTTATCGCATTTTCCAACTTCACTTTACACTAGATTCAATGATTTTGTTAATGACACTTGAGTTCGATAATATTAAAGTCAAAGCTCAAACAAAAAAACTAAGTATAAATAAAAAAAATTGTGATTAATTTAAAATGAAAACATTAAATTACAAACAATTCAGGCTTAAATAGTCTTCTAAGCCAGCCAAACAAATGAGTGGGATCAATCCTTTCCCCTTATTTGAGACAACATGCATTCGAAGCCCTTTTAACTTCAGGATTTAAGGTGCAAGACCTGCTTTGATCTTCTGAATGGTGGCGACGTCGGTCTTGAAAGACTTAGCCAGAATGCCATCATCAATTCCGGTGGTGAACACACTGCTAGGAGCTGACAAGGTTCCGGCATTAGCACTACCAAATGCAGAGAGTGCAACTGCCAAGTTCTCCGAATTGGTGTTGTATTGATAGTGTATAAGTCCCTTGGGGAAGACAAACAAGTCGCCAGATTGAAGTGTTTGGGTGTAAAGCTTATTAGTAGTGTCCACGATCCCCACCTCCAGAGTTCCATCAATGAGGAAGAGGAACTCGGCCCGAGCGTGGGTGAGTATGCGGTGGGTTCACAGTCCCAGCCGAGTACTATAACACGGCATATGAGACACTTTGCCCATTGAGCGCAGGGAATTCAGCCATGCTCACTTTGGTGACTGTAAACTTTGTTGGGTCCGCCGCGTCTATGAGCTTCCTTAGCCCGGTGGAAGGTGAAGAAGTTGCCGTCGACTGTGGAAATATTTCCGGGGAGGACAAAGTCTGACAGTATATCAGGGTCGCCGGCATTTGCCAATTGAGCAATGGACAAGGCAGCTACTAGTAGCAAGAAACCATGCTTGAGGGTGGTGTAGGCCATGGTATTTAACTTGAGAGAGCAAGTATTAAAGATAAGAAAAGAGATATTTGGGTTGATTTTCTTTGGTGTGAGCACATAGGTATATATAGATGAAGGCTAAGAAGAGATAATCTAGTGCGGAAGAGGTCTTTACAGCTAAGACATTGGTTTTCAATTATGCAGGCCTGAAATAGCCAGCAACTATCGATGGGAATTAGACACAGAAGTTGTTATGACTCCTCTTTCTTTTATTTGGTCATTGTAATTCTCCTTTGATATTAACGTTCTAAAACGATTTCATGTATATTCCTAGGTGGTGGTTTACAAATGGAGTTCTATATCCATTTCAAAGCTTATAGCCTTATACTTTATACTTATGGAATGTGCTTGTTGGCGGAATTCATGTGCAATGCATCACAATGGAAACAATAAAACAGGGAAGAGTCATATGGTCAGGCATTAGCAAAATGCGGCCCACTGCTCAGTTATCTGGACCACTGTCTTGATAGCTGCAGCCCATTATCAAAGACCAACAAATAAAATGAAAAATAAAAAAAACTCTAAAACAAGGTGCAGCCCATTCACCAATCGAATCATGATGGGTTCCCTCCTATTTCCATTGGGATGTCAAGGACCCAAATTTGGATTCCCTGACTTAACTGATGAGGTTGTTTCAGTCATCAGCTGAATTACCTCTCTCTCTCTCTCTCTCTCTCTCTCCTCATGACCGAGACTTTGTATCGGGTGATACAGCTCTTATCCGGCTGAGTTCTAAAACCATGATAGTCCTCTTCATTGAAACTCATAAACACATGACATTGCAAAAGAAGAGTCCTAAAAGATGTAGAAACATGGGCATGTTCTTAGGTCAGGCAATTGGTTGGCTGACGCCTTATCTAAATAGGGGGTGTTAGACCTTCTTGGGAGGTTTCTCTTTTGTAATTTTTCTGTGGTTTAAAGGGGTTGTTAGTTTTTCTTCTAGGGTAATAATCTTTCATACCCAGGTGCCTTTAAGGTTGTTTTATCATCCAGTTTTCTGTTAATAATACTTCTACAGTTATTTCTTAAACTTAAAAGAGAAAAGGATGTTAAGTATAGAAAGGGACCTTGTCCATACACTAGAGTCCAAGGAAGAGGAGACACCAACCAGCATTGTGAATTTCAACCCAACCGGCCATAAGTGTACAATGTGGCCCAAAAGAACACAAAGCTCAAAATCCAATTAGTATATAAATGCATGCCGTTCAAACTTCAAAGGCACCATCCAACAAGAGCCAACACAAACAGCTCTCTCCTAATTGCCTTCAATCACATTGCTCTGTTATCAACACCTCTCCCCCTCTACCTTGAATCACATTATCTAGTTATCAACCATGGCCCTAAACAATCTCCAACATGCCCTGTTCTTGCTGCTAGTTGCACTGGCCACCTCCCCACATTGCCAATGCAAGCGACCCAGATATCACCTCAGACTTCATCATCCCTCCAAGCATCAATGTTGTTGATGGCAGCTTCTTCACCTACACCGGCATGCGGGGAATACTCGATGCCGATACTCCGGCAACTTTCAATGTCACAAAGGCAACCATGGCGGAACTTCCTGCACTCAACGGGCAAAGTGTGTCTTATGCAGTGCTCCGTTACCCCGCAGGAGGTTCTGTCAACCCCCCACATACCCACCCGCGCTCAGCTGAGCTCCTGCTCCTCATCGATGGCACACTAGAAGTGGGCTTCATCGACACGACTAACAGACTATACACTCAGACACTCCAACTTTGCGATGTGTTTGTGTTCCCCAAGGGACTAGTACACTACCAATACAATCCTGATGCTGAGAATCCAGCCACTGCCATCTCTGCCTTTGGCAGCGCAAGGCTGGAACAGTATCAGTACCTAGCTCCGTCTTTGCCAGTGGCATTGATGATGCCATCCTGGCTAAGTCTTTCAAGACTGATGTTGCCACCATTCAGAAGATCAAAGCTGGTCTTGCACCAAAGGCCTGAGTTCTTATTAGTAGATTACTTTATTCTTTGGCTCAAGGAAAATATAGCAGCCAATTATTGTGTTTGATGTGAGAAATAAGCAACACTACTGCTAATGTTGAACATCTTCTCTTGTTATAAATCCTATTTGATTGAATGATGGAATTGTTGCCTTTTATTATATGTTTCTTCTATGTTTTAAGTTTTATTTGGAAATCAATGTGTTTGTTGATTTAGGTAGAGGTTGATTCTATGCCATTTTGGGAGTTGACATTACTTACTTTACCATTCATTAGCAGGAAATTTCTCCTGATAAGGCCCATTTGGAATCGGACCAAAATGGTCCATATGATATATCCTTGGATCATTATTCAAATTTCTCCTAAATCCAAAAATAGGTTCCATACTCGTTCTATTCAGAATCGGAGTCTTCAGATACTTGGATAATCACCTGGGTAGGTTGTAGGATGAACCCTCTTCAACCACAATTTCTTTGCACTCTTATTGGCTATTCTGAGTAGTTCATCTTCTTTATTAGTCTAATAAATCCTATGTGTTTAATTTCTTATCTTAAATCTTCATAGATTTTGAAAAATTCGTGAATCTTAAAAAAAATCCCGATACGTAGATCTGACCTTTCGCACCAATTCATAATCTAAACCTTTCAATATTCTCATATGAATGATAAGCATTAAAGTGCTTGGCTTTAAATCTTAAATTTTCATAAATTTGTGAAAAACATCCAAAAAGTTGAAACGTGTCCAATACTCTTGGATGTACACCCATTTACTCAGGTGAAAATGATGATTTTAATAAATGTGGTAATATGTTTTACATATGTAATATTTACATACCTAAAACCCATTTTTCTATCCCCTGCGTAAGATGCATACGACCAATTTTTTTCTTTTTTTGTAGAAAGGTAACTTCATTAAAAAGAAAACACAAAACAAACAAAGTACAGGAACCAAAACAACCTCCAGGATCCACAAACCATTCAAAATTGGCCCCCATAGCAAAATCAAATTTAGCTAAATAGCCCATTAGGCTGCACCCGGAATCATTTTCTGGACCTATAATTAAATAGGCTAGGTACGTGGCTTTGTTTGCTTAAATGCCCAACCCAGCACAAAGGAAAATTATATATTTCAAAATCGAACTGGAGTAGTCTTAACTTTTAGGCCCTTGGGCTTGATCAATGCATAATATTAGCTTTATCCCCCAAGCAGCATGCACCCTTTTTCATGTTCTATGTGTAGCATTTATATCTTTAGCCTGAGTTTTAATGCTTCCAGGAATATCAAAATATTATATTCTAATGCTTATATGTGGGTCTCAATCCAGGTCTTGGTAATAGGCCCTGCAGATTGAATGCATTTGATTTAATTCAGGTATGGGTATATGGTCATGCAACCTGGGCCCAAACCCAAACCCAAACCCAAACCCGACATTGTTGGGACATTTCACATCTATTCTTTGATAAGGCTTAAGACTATGAATGGGCCCCAATAGCCCAGTTTGCTCATACCAGCCCAAAAAATGGGTATGAACCATGGACCCTTTTTGCCCCAGTTGTTAATTGGATCAGTTTTTTGATCTAACATTCAGGTCCAGTCAGGTTTATATTCGAAGATGGCGATGGTATAAAGTAGCAAGTATATTATTTATGTATTAACAAAATATACGAATAGGACTGCTGAGCCCAGCCTAATGTTTGTCCAGGCCCGTCTTATACATTAGTAGCTTCAGCAAAAGCTCAACAGGCCTGGTAGTGTTAATAAGATGAAGCCATTGAATAATACAGGCCCAGTCCATTAAAACTTGTTTGGCATAGTTAAACCCAAAAAAACCAATCTACTTCTCACCTTTTTCAAAATCACCTTCAAAAAATCAAATGGATGAGATGCTTTCTTTTTAAATATTCCATTATTTCTTTCACGCCATATATGCCAAACAAAAACAGGAATTATATATGAGCTTACTTACCCAAGCACCAAAGATTTGCATTATGGGGGTCAAGTCTATCAAGGATGGAAAGAACCATTTCTGAAGGAGAGTAGTAAAGGGATGAGAGATGTAGTTTGCAAATTGGTACTGGGGTCCACATAAATTCAATGGAACTTGATGGGTCTGTTCTCTAGTGATGAATTAGCGATTAATCAGGATCCCTGTTGCTTTCTAAGAATAATGACAACCCCATGCAACAGTCAGGTTTGCCCGTGTGAAAATCCATACCACTCAAACTTGTTGTCCCCAGTGCTCGGTTTAACATTAGCTCAATCACATGTAAAAAAAAGTGCACCTTACCTTTGAATTTTGAGCCATTAAAAGCTCTTTGATTTTGTTTTATTAAGCATTGGTGTTTGGCTAAATTTCACAGTAATAAGAGTTGGTTGAACAATCAAAATGATGGTGATTAGTTTTGTGTGGGGGATTTTCCATATACTGAGATTATTATGGCTTTGGTAAGAGTACTAGCTACGCATGTCTCGACCATCCATCTCGGCAATAGTGCAAGACACCATTCGTCTCGACAAGGTGTTTCATCTAGGCCATGTGCTTCACCGTAATACTTCTGAAGAAGTCCGGCCCAAATTGCTTTGGAAAATGGGCAATGAGAAAGTAAATGTGAAAGTTGTTTCCCAAGTGCAGTCACATAGAACACAAACAGAATCACAATCCACTTGGTGCCGAAGCAAAAAAGTCTTTTGTTTTGAGGCAGCCTTTAAACACCATCCATGCACAAAAAGTCTTTTCTCCCCTCCTTTTCCCCTCTCTATAATCTTTACAAATTGACATTATTTTCCAATCCTATTAGATTCTCTGATTCCTTGAGTTCGGTAATATTAAGGTGAAAGCTCAAACAAAAGAATTTAATATAAATGGAAACATTGAGACTTGAGTTACAAACAATTCAAGTTTAAGTAGTCTTCCAAACAAATGAATGGGAACAATCCTTTCCCCTTATTTTGAAACAACATGCATTCTAATTAAGCCCTTTTAACTTCAGGATTTAAGGTGCAAGACCAGCTTTGATCTTCTGAATGGTGGCGACGTCGGTCTTGAAAGACTTAGCCAGAATGCCATCATCAATTCCGGTGGTGAACACACTGGTAGGAACTGACACGGTTTCCGGCGTTAGCACTACCAAATGCAGAGAGTGCAACCGCCGAGTTCTCCGAATCGGTGTTGTATTGATAGTGTACAAGTCCCTTGGGGAACACAAACAAGTCGCCAGATTGAAGTGTTTGGGTGTAAAGCTTATTAGTAGTGTCCACGATCCCCACCTCCAGAGTTCCATCAATGAGGAAGAGGAACTCGGCCGAGCGTGGGTGAGTATGTGGTGGGTTCACAGTCCCAGCCGGGTACTGTAACACGGCATATGAGACACTTTGCCCGTTAAGCGCAGGGAATTCAGCCATGCTCACTTTGGTGACCGTAAACTTTGTTGGGTCCGCCGCGCCTATGAGCTTCTTTAGCCTGGTGAAGGTGAAGAAGTTGCCGTCGACTTTGGAAACATTTCCGGGGAGGACAAAGTCTGAGAGTATATCGGGGTCGCCGGCATTTGCCAATTGAGCAATGGATAAGGCAGCTACTAGGAGCAAGAAACCATGCTTGAGGGTGGTGTAGGCCATGGTATTTTACTTGAGAGAGCAAGTATTAAAGATAAGAAAAGAGATATTTGGGTTGATTTTCTTTGGTGGGAGCAGATAGGTATATATAGATGATGGTTAAGAAGAGATAATCTAGTGCGGAAGAGGTCTTTACAGCTAAGACATTGATTTTCTATTATGCAGGCCTGAAATAGCCAGCAACTATCGATGGGAATTAGACAGAGAAGTTGTTATGACTCCTCTTTCTTCTCTTTGGTCATTGTAATTCTCCTTTGATATTAACGTTCTAAAAGGATTTCATGTATATTCCTAGGTGGTGGTTTACAAAAGGAGTTCTATATCCATTTCAAAGCTTATAGCCTTATACTTTATACTTATGGAATGTTCTTGTTGGCGGAATTCATGTGCCATGCATCACAATGTAAACAATAAAACTGGGAAGTGCCATATGGTCAGGCATTAACAAAATGCGGCCCACTGCTCAGTTATCTGGACCACTGTCTTGATAGTTGCAGCCCATTCTCAAAGACCAGCAGATAAAAAAAACCTAAAACAAGGTGCAGCCCATGGTTTCCCTGAGATGAGGTTGTTTCAGTCATCAGCTGAATTAACAAAACCAACCCCCCCCCCCCCCCCCCCCCGTGTTTCTTACACTTAGGCCCAATTAAGGGGCTTATTTGTTTGCATATGAAGGTTATAATAAAATAAAATTAATGGTCAAATCAAAAGGAGTAAGAAGAGGAGTCGAGGGTAAAAACACAAAATAACAAGAAGTTACTTCTCCCCTTTTTGAAATTTAGTGCTTTTTTTTTTCTTTTTTTTTTCTGTCATTCTGTGCTTTTAGAATAGCTTTTTATTATTTTTTGCTTTTACTCTCAACTCACTCCTATTTTGTTTTCTCTTAATTTGACTCTTAATTTTATTTTATTCTAGCCCTCATGCAAATAAAGAGGCCTGTCTACTTGTCACAGTCAGCTAACCAAGATCCACTACAAGAAACTAGTTTTTGGAGTAAAAGGTGCAACTACCATGGTTTTGAAAATGTGATTTCTAACACAGTAGAAAACATTTATGTGTCAGCCTATATATCGATCTGTACTGGATTGATATATCAGTTTATTTGGACCTGGCCCTTTTTTTTTTTTTTATATATTAAAACAAAGACCTGTAAAAAATAATCAGAAAGCAAAAAAATTGCATATCTTCATTGTTTTTAGAATTGGTTTAGTGCAGTCTAGTTGTAAATAAAATAAAGCAGTGAGAATAGAGTTATGATATATTTGAATTGTTTGGACTAAACACATAGAAAATCGATATCTGTAATGACCGAGACCTTCGTATTGTGTGATACAGCTCTTCTTCGGCTGAGTTCTAAAACAATGGTAGTCCTCTTCATTGAAACTCAGCAACAAGGGACATTGCCAAAGAGGAGTCCTAAAAGATGTAGAAACACAGGCATGTTCTTAGGTCAGCCAATCGGTTAGCTGACGCCTTAGCTAAATAAGGGGTCCTTAGACCTTCTTCTTGGGAGTTTTCTCTTTCGTAATTCTTCTGGGGTTTAAAGGAGCTGTTAGTTTTTTCTTCTTGGGAGTTGTCTATTTTGTTACTTTTTCAAGGGTATTAGTTGATGAGTCAGGCCCAAGTGACCTAGAATATGATGAGCCAGATCCAAATCCACCAGGGAAGCCCAGGTCCAGATCCACGGAGTGACCAAGTCAAGGCAGGCATCTACGTTGCTTCGGAAGCAATCCCGCTCCTACCAGGTCCTGCGGAGAAATATCGCACCTGCCTCGTCCAGCGCGATGGCAGTTCGAGGGCTCCAAGGACGAACGTTGCTGAAGAGTCGTCCCCATCTGTTAGGGGAGGACTATAAATCAAGGACTTCCACCAGCACTTGCGGGGAGGACGGAGGACGGATCTCTCTCTATTCACTTCGACGCTTGTATTCCTCTAGTTTGTAATAATCATTGAGGAAGTAAAACACCACAGGCAATCTCTGCCTTTATGAAGTGGACGTAGGTCATCTTGACCGAACCACTATAATCTCTCATCTCTCTTCATTTACTGCATAGCATTAATTATCTGACCGGTGGTGTCCGAAACCCATTTTTGGCATCATCAGTTTGGCGCCGTCTGTGGGAAACGAACAAAAGTTCTCATCATTTTTTCAAAATTATGTTGATCACCACTAGATCGACAAGACGGGCAGAGGGCGAGGGTAACCTCACTCCTACCCCGAATGCTCCTGCTCCCACTCCTCAGCAGATGTTGGAGACCATGTAACAGCTGGTAGCCGCCCAAAACCAGCAGATATTACAACTCGTGCTGGCAAGGCAAGGTGGAGCACAATTTGGAGGAGCACCACAGGGAGCATCACGCCAGGGACTTCCAAGAGCTCCACGGCTGGGACCTCCCCATCTGGGCGCCCATCCTCAGCTGGGCGCGCCAGGGAGCTCCCCATCAAGCGCTCCACGCCCGGGACCTCCCCAACTGGGCGCCCATCCTCAACTGGGCGCGCCAGGGAGCTCCCCATCAAGCGCTCCACGCCCGGGACCTCCCCAACTGGGCGCCCATCCTCAACTGGGCGCGCCAGGGAGCTCCCCATCAAGCGCTCCACGCCCGGGACCTCCCCAACTGGGCGCCCATCCTCAGCTGGGCGCGCCAGGGAGCTCCCCATCTGGGGGCCCATCCTCATGGCGGCGCCCAGGGAGTTCCCCAGGGCGCCCATCCTCTCAATGCCGTTGTTGGGCACATTTCTGCTCCAGATACAAGATGACCCCGCAGCAATAAAAGCATCAGCAAGGCCATCCTATGAGTCATTATCAGTCAGGACAACCTCTTAAAGTTGTCCTCGACATCACCATAGACATCATCAGTTTGGCCGAGGCATGCTCCATGGCGAGAAGCGCCTCACCGGGCGCCCATCACCATGGCGCGCCCAAGGTCGAGGAGCACATCACCATCGACATCATATATAAGAGCTGCCACTACAATCATCAAGCCCCTCAGTCAGCACGAAGCCTATGAGGACAATATCTGGGAAAGCAGTTCTCTCATGTACCGCCCCAGTCATTGTCTCCACAACGGTCTCTCTGAGCATCACCCTCTCATGGGTCTGTACAAGCTCAGCCTCATTGAGCGAAGCCCTCTCGCGGGTCTTCAGAAGCTCACCTCACTGAGCGGAGCCCTCTCGCGGGTCTTCAGAAGCTCACCTCACTGAGCGGAGCCCTCTCGTGGGTCTTCAGAAGCTCACCTCACCGAGCGAAGCCCTCTCAAGGGTCTTCAGAAGCTCAGTGAGCCCTCTCAAGGGTCTTCAGAAGCTCACCTCACCGAGCGAAGCCCTCTCAAGGGTCTTCAGAAGCTCAGTGAGCCCTTTCAAGGGTCTTCAGAAGCTCACCTCACCGAGCGAAGCCCTCGCAAGGGTCTTCAGAAGCTCAGTGAGCCCTTTCAAGGGTCTTCAGAAGCTCACCTCACCGAGCGAAGCCCTCTCAAGGGTCTTCAGAAGCTCAGTGAGCCCTCTCAAGGGTCTTCAGAAGCTCACCTCACCGAGCGAAGCCCTCTCAAGGGTCTTCAGAAGCTCAGTGAGCCCTTTCAAGGGTCTTCAGAAGCTCACCTCACCGAGCGAAGCCCTCGCAAGGGTCTTCAGAAGCTCAGTGAGCCCTTTCAAGGGTCTTCAGAAGCTCACCTCACCGAGCGAAGCCCTCGCAAGGGTCTTCAGAAGCTCAGTGAGCCCTCTCAAGGGTCTTCAGAAGCTCAGCCTCACTGAGCGAAGCCCTCTCAAGGTCCTTCACAAGCTCAGCCTCTGCCCTGGCTGCCCTCTCTTAAGCTACTAAGAATTCGGTCTCAAGCCTGGTCGCCCTCTCGCGGGCCGCGGAAAGATTAGCCTCAGAAGCTCTTCCAGCTGGCACAGCCCTCTCCTAGCTGGCGCAGCCCTCTCCTCAGCCTGAGAAGCTCTCTCATTTCTTCTTTGGGATGACCCATCAGAAGTTACCGAGGGGCAGAGCCTTGGAATTTACATGTGCTAAGGGATATATCAGGCGCTACGCAGAGGGGGTCCGGGGGTGTCCCCCGGCGGGGGTCGAGCTGACCGGTCAGCTCGCGGGGGCCCAGGGGGCAGCGCCCCCCGAAAAAAAAAAAAAAAAAAAAAAGGGAATACACGTCCGCCACGGGATCGGACTCCCCCGGGCGCCCAAGTCCTCATGCTCAACAAAGGGAGGACCTCACCTCGGCTGCTCGCCCAAGGGGGGACCTCACCTCGGCTGCTCGCCCAAGGGGGGGACCTCACCTCGACCTCACCTCGGCTGCTCGCCCAAGGGAGGACCTCACCTCGGCTGCTCGCCCAATGGGGGACCTCACCTCGGCTGCTCGCCCAAGGGGGGACCTCACCTCGGCTGCTCGCCCAAGGGGGGGGACCTCACCTCGACCTCACCTCGGCTGCTCGCCCAAGGGGGGACCTCACCTCGACCTCACCTCGGCTGCTCGCCCAAGGGAGGACCTCACCTCGGCTGCTCGCCCAATGGGGGACCTCACCTCGGCTGCTCGCCCAAGGGGGGACCTCACCTCGGCTGCTCGCCCAAGGGGGGGACCTCACCTCGACCTCACCTCGGCTGCTCGCCCAAGGGGGCATCACCTCGCCCAAGGGGGGACCTCGCCCATGGCGCCCATGGCAGCATCCCTCGCCCATGGCGCCCATGGCAGCCTCCTCGCCCATGGCGCCCACAGCAGCAGCCTCGCCCATGGCGCCCACGGCAGCCTCCTCGCCCATGGCGCCCACGGCAGCCTCCTCGCCCATGGCGCCCACAGCAGCAGCCTCGCCCATGGCGCCCATGGCAGCCTCCTCGCCCATGGCGCCCATGGCAGCCTCCTCGCCCATGGCGCCCACAGCAGCAGCCTCGCCATGGCAGCCTCCTCGCCCATGGCGCCCATGGCCGCCCCCTCGCCCATCATCAGTTTGGCGCACCCATCATTACAGCTACTTGCACACTCTTCTCATTCTCTTGGGATGATTTTCTCTCTCTTGGATGTTCCATTTGGATGAATCATCTCGCGGATCGCCCTACGTGGTGACCTGCCTCTGTACTGTTCTCAAACAGGCAGTCTAAATATCCAGCTTAGCGGCCCTCTCGCGGGTTGCAAAAAACGCTTCGTCTCTGCACTGCTCTCAAGCAGGCAAAGAAGTCTGCCTCTCTTTTCAGATTGAATGTCAACAATCGGGCCTCAACTGCTCCTAGATACTAAAGATCCTCCTGGCACCCCAGCTCCCTGCTGGCGCCCAGCACCCTAGCACCTTGGCGCCCAGCACTCTAGCACCCTGGCGCCCAGCTCCCTGGCACCTTTGCTCCTGGGGCCCAGACTGCCTGTCGACCGCCCAGGCCTCTTCCGGGCGCCCAGCCTCCTGTTGCCTGCTTCGTCTGTTGGCGCAACCACCTCCTCTCTGCCTGCAATGCAAACTGCAGATCGGCCGCTTGGTACCTCGTCCTCTGCTCCAACTTTGGGTCTGGGGCATTCTTTTTGGCAAGTTTTAGGCTCATCTCCTTCTTCTCAAAATGCCCCCCTTTCAAAGCTTCTTTGTGCGCAGGGCATTGGGGGCAAATGATGAGTCAGGCCCAAGTGGCCTAGAATATGATGAGCCAGATCCAAATCCACCAGGGAAGCCCAGGTCCAGATCCACGGAGTGACCAAGTCAAGGCAGGCATCTACGTTGCTTCGGAAGCAATCCCGCTCCTATCAGGTCCTGCGGAGAAATATCGCACCTGCCTCGTCCAGCGCGATGGCAGTTCGAGGGCTCCAAGGACGAACGTTGCTGAAGAGTCGTCCCCATCTGTTAGGGGAGGACTATAAATCAAGGACTTCCACCAGCACTTGCGGGAGGACGGAGGACGGATCTCTCTCTATTCACTTCGACGCTTGTATTCCTCTAGTTTGTAATAATCATTGAGGAAGTAAAACACCACAGGCAATCTCTGCCTTTATGAAGTGGACGTAGGTCATCTTGACCGAACCACTATAATCTCTCATCTCTCTTCATTTACTGCATAGCATTAATTATCTGACCGGTGGTGTCCGAAACCCATTTTTGGCATCATCATTAGTCTTATATACCCAGGGTGCCTTTAAGATTGTTTTATCATCTAGTTTTCTGTTAGTAAAACTTCTACATTTATTTCTTATAAGAGAAAAGGATGCAAGTATAGAAAGGGACCTTGTCTATACACAAGAGTCCAAGGAAGAGGAGACACTAACCGGCCTTGAATTTCAACCCAACCGGCCAAAAGTGTACTGTGTGGCCCATAAAAACACAAAGCTCAAAAAACCATTTAGTATATAAATGCATGCCGTTCAAAGGCATCCTCCAACAAGAGCCAACACAAACACCATCTCCCAATTTTCTTCAATCACATTGTATTGCTATTAACACCTCTCTCCCTCGACCTTGACTCAAATTATCTAGTTATCAACCATGGCCCTAAGCAATTTCCAACATGCCCTGTTCTTGCTGCTAGTTGCACTGGCCACCTTTCACATTGCTAATGCAAGCGACCCAGATATCACCTCAGACTTTATCATCCCTCCAAGCATCAATGTTGTTGATGGCAACTTCTTCACCTACACTGGCATGCGGGGAATACTTGATGCCGATACTCCGGCAAATTTCAATGTCACAAAAGCAACCATGGCGGAACTTCCTGCACTCAACGGGCAAAGTGTCTCTTCTGCGGTGCTCCGCTACCCCGCAGGAGGTTCTGTCAACCCCCCACATACCCACCCACGTTCAGCTGAGCTCCTACTCCTCTTCGACGGCACACTAGAAGTGGGCTTCATCGACACGACTAACAAGCTATACACTCAGACACTCCAAATTGGCGATGTGTTTGTGTTCCCCAAGGGACTAGTACACTACCAATACAATCCTGATGCTGAGAATCCAGCCACTGCCATCTCTGCCTTTGGCAGCGCAAGTGCTGGAACAGTATCAGTTCCTAGCTCCATCTTTGCCAGTGGCATTGATGATGCCATCTTGGCTAAGTCTTTCAAGACAGATGTTGCCACCATTCAGAAGATCAAAGCTGGTCTTGCACCAAAGGCCTGAGTTCTTACTGGTAGAATACTTAATTCTTTGGCTCAAGGAAGATCTAGCAGCCAATTATTGTGTTTGATGTGAGAAATAAGCAACACTAATGCTATTGTTGAACACTTGAACCTCTTTCTCTTCTTAATCCTATTTGATTGAATGATGGAATTGTTGCCTTTTATTTTATGTATCTTCTATGTTTTAAGTTTTATTTGGAAATCAACGTGTTCGTTGATTTAGGTAGAAGTTGATTCTCTGCCATTTTGGGAGTTGACATTTCTTACCTTACCATTCATTAGATGGAAATTTCTCCTTAGTATTTGTGAGTGGTTGTTATATTAACAGTTAACAGGGGAGCCAAAAATCATATTTTCACAGATTATACGCTCAACCACCACTACGAATCAAATGTAGCAGGTCACATGAGCAGTTGGCTCAACTAAAGAAGCTGCTAATTATACACAATCTCCATCATCTGAACCACACCCCACTTCACTAAACATGTAGTGGATATTTGTTTTTGCACCTTATCTACCTAAAACCAACTGCCATTATCAATCAGACAAAAAGCTACATGTATGATGTATCCATGATCATTACTACATCTAGGTTCGTCACTTGCTTAATTATAGTTTTTTGGCCCATACTTAATTAATGGATCAAAGCCCTTCTCCATGACAACCTATAATTACTGCATGCACCAAAGGTTAAATATGACGGTTTGTTCTTTGTCAGTACTTATGTTTTGTGCCCAAACAAGGAAGTTCGATATAGCTGTTTTGAGTGTCATCTCCGTGTGCTTGTGTATGTGTTAACATCTCATGGTTGATAATCTCCTGTTTGGCTGATAAGGCAACACATATGGAATCTCGGTCAACACAGCGAGGCCCTTCATCAACTCCTTAGTTTAAGGGATATTGGTCCTCTGTAAATAGTATTCACATTCACTGATTCTCTATGACAGTTCTTTCAAAAGTTGTAAATATCAATTATAAATATACATGATATCCTCAAGGCAAAACATCTTGAGGAATCATTCAACACATTCTTGTGCAACATATCCTTTACTACATGGTATCAGAGAAGAAACATTCCTAGGAACGTTTCCTTGCAATACTCTGTCAAAAGTTTTTTATTTTTTATTCTTCTCCTCTTTGCTAAGCCATGGCAGATACTCAGCAGCCCCTCTCCTCAAATATTCACCACTTCCTGCCAATCAAGCTATCTCCCACCAACTATGGAGATCACAGTTCCCGCCTCTTCTCAAAGGACATAACCTCATGGGCTTTATTGATGGCAAGGGCCGACCTTCATGTATCATTTTAGCCCCCACCAAAATTGAAAAAAATTCTATTAGGAAAAATTTTAGCCACCACATAGTAAGAGTCAAGTAAAGTTTTCATTTTTCAGACAAATGTTACGTCAAAAGCACTTTATTTCAAAACTCCCTCCATCTTTTTTTTAAAAAAAATAGAAAGCCAACCACATTTATCTACTAAAATACAAAGAAAACTCTACTTTCCCATAAAAAAAGTAAAAAAGAATCCATAACAAACAACTAAAATAAAATACCATAATAACCTACTTTCTTTCTTCAGAATCAACTTTACTTCACTTGACTCTATTGGTAGAGTTCCAAACTAGCATAAGGTAAGTATGACCCAGCCACCACTTAAAATAGCCCATAGCCCCCACCTCCCTTTCTCCAACTCAAATACTCTCTTTCCCTCTAAAAAGAATCCCCAAGGCAAACCATCAATCTCCTTCCTTGGCATCGGTGCACCCCTGTTATTCCTCCCTTTGACATGTATGCATCGCTGCTCTCCCTCTCTCTCTCTCCCTCTCAGTCTATATCTCTCTCAACTCAATCGATCTCTCTTACTCTCTAGTCTATCTCTCTCGTTCAATCTCTCAAGCTCCTTCTCTGACATTTTTTTTTTACATTTTCAAATAGGGCTTAAATACTATCTTCAGCTGGTGGGTTTATATGGATCTCTACAAATCAACCTTAACTAACCCTAATAAGAAAACTCCTCATATCGAACTTAGTTTGAAAACCCAAATCTATTTTTTTCTGTATTTTTTCTAGTATGAATTTATATGTTTGGTTTTGATTAAAAAAAAAGGTGTATTTGGATTAAATGTACATGAATGCATTCAGTGGTTTAAATGTATTGGATTAAGGATTAACCACATCATTTTCAATGCATTAACCACATCAACATCATCATCAATGCCTTCTCCAAAATATGATGGGCCAGCTACATGAATTCCATTTTGCAATGCCAATATATCTTGGGGATTATCCTAAGGAAGGCATTAACCACATAAAAGTTCATGGAACACCATTGGTATGATCCTAGCCATCACCCACTGATCAAAGTTTTTTTAGATTAAAAAAGTAATAGTTTCTCCTTGGTGTTTTAATAAAAAAAATCGATATAACACAAATGCACCCTTTCATGGACGTAATTTCTAAGCAAGTCTAGGGCCTTTTTTTTAGCATGATTATTGACAAAAAATTATCATGTTGGAAATTTCTAATATTGATATCATGGTTGTCCCATTGACATTTCAAAATGCTATATTCTTTTATTAAAAGTTCTCAATTCCAAACCGCATAAAAAGTCACAAATGTTCTTTTTAAATTCTCTAGATTTACAAATGCTTCTCTTGCCAAGAGAGTTTTGGAAATCCATGTGTGAAACAACATTTGGAGAATTTATAAATTCTACACAAAAATTCTCTCTATATTCCTAGAGAAGAACATACCCGATCTCTATTATTAGCAACCACTTTAGGAAAGTAAATGGCTGGTTAAAGAAAAATCAACCAGTTTCTGGAGACATTCCAAGTTTTTTTTTATCAAGGCCCAAATAGATAATGGACAAACCATTTCTCCCCTCCTTTTCCCCGCTCTATAATCTTTACAAATTGACATTATTTTCCAATCCTATTGAGGTCAGCTCACTACAACATTTCCAAACTTTAAATTAGATTCACTGATTCATTGAGTTCCATAATATTAAGGTCAAAGCTCAACCAAAGGAATTGAACATAAATGGAAACATTGAGTTGCAAACAATTCATGTTTAAATAGTCTTCTAAGCCCGCCAAACGAATGAATAGTAACAATCCTTTCCCCTTATTTGAAACAACATGCATTCTAATTAAGCCCTTTTAACTTTAGGATTTAAGGTGCAAGACCAGCTTTGATCTTCTGAATGGTGGCGACGTCGGTCTTGAAAGACTTTGCCAGAATGCCATCATCAATTCCGGTGGTGAACACACTGCTAGGAACTGACACGGTTCCGGCGTTAGCACTACCAAATGCAGAGAGTGCAACCGCCAAGTTCTCCGAATCGGTGTTGTATTGATAGTGTACAAGTCCCTTGGGGAACACAAATAAGTCGCCAGATTGAAGTGTTTGGGTGTAAAGCTTATTAGTAGTGTCGACGATCCCCACCTCCAGAGTTCCATCAATGAGGAAGAGGAACTCGGCCGACCGTGGGTGAGTATGTGGCGGGTTCACAGTCCCAGCCGGGTACTGTAACACGGCATATGAGACACTTTGCCCGTTGAGCGCAGGGAATTCAGCCATGCTCACTTTGGTGACCGTAAACTTTGTTGGGTCCGCCGCGCCTATGAGCTTCCTTAACCCGGTGAAGGTGAAGAAGTTGCCGTCGACTGTGGAAACATTTCCAGGGAGGACAAAGTCGGAGATTATGTCGGGGTCACCGGCATTTGCCAACTGAGCAATGGACAAGGCAGCTACCAGTAGCAAGAAGCAATGCTTTTGGGTGGTGTAGGCCATGGTCTCTTACCTGAGGAGCAAGTACTAAAGATCTCAAAAGAGTTATTGGGTTGATTTTCTTTGTGTTTAAGTCACAGAGCACGAATGTATATATAGATGAAGGTTAAGAAGAGACAATCTAGTGTCAAAGATGTCTTACAGCTATGGCATTGATTTTCTATTATGCAGGCCTGAAAGAGCCAGCAACCATCGATGGAAATTAGAGTAATAGAGAAGTTGTTACGACTCTGTTTCTCTCTTTGGTCATTGTAATTCTCCTTTGATGTTAACGCTTTAAAAAGATTTCATGTATTGTATTCGTAGGTGGGTGTTCAAGAAAGGAGTTCTATATCCATTTCAAAACTTTTACATTGGGAATATGCTTGTTAGCAGAAGTCATGTGCCCATGCTTCACATTTGAAATAATAAAACTGGGCTGATCTCATATGGTCAAGCATTGAGTTTGTTAAAGTGGGGCTCACTGCTCGGTTAGTTGGACCACTGTCTTGATAGATTAACTATGAATGGACTAAATGACAGAGATCTTTGTGATGGGACAATCGTAAGTCATTCATGGGTGGCCCACCTATAACTGAATAGGAAAGAAGCAATTCCGAAAATATCAAAAGGAAGAAAAGAAATCCTTGATTGGATAGGAAGGCTCAAAGAGGTTCCATTTTATTATTGGTTTGGACATTGCGCAACCAGATTGAGGCCGTTAGATCAATGATTTGGATCATCAACTGCGTGCAACTGTCCACACTTAGGGCCTGTTGGTATGCTGGAATTCTTAGAATTCCTGTTAGATGATTTTATGAAATTCCTCAAATGCTGTTCCCCACCTGGTTTCACAATCTCTCTCTCTCTCTCTCTCTCTCTCTCTCTCTCTCTCTCTCTCTCTCTCTCTCTCTCTCTCTCTCTCTCTCTCTCTCTCTCAGGCCCAGTTAAGTGGGACCAGCCTCTATTTTATGGAACATTGGGCCTACTTGTCACAGCCTATTGATAAGATCTGCCATAAGCAACTAGTACTTGGAGTAAGGAGGTGCAACTACCATGGTTTTAAAAATGTGATCTCTACCAAAGTAGAAAATCTTTTATAATTAAGCTAAAGTGGACCCCTTTATATTGTTAAAATAAATAACTGTAAAGAATAATCAGACAGCAAAAGAGTTGCATATCTTCATTGTTTTTTTCCAATTGGTTTACTAGTATGTTTTAGTTGTAAAAAAAAATAGAAAAATATAATATAAAGGCTGTGAGAATGGAGTTCTGATATATTTAAAGTTTGGATTAAAGGTATAGAAAATCAATATCTGTCATGGCCGGGCGATACAGCTCTCCTTCGGCTGAGTTCTAAAACCATGGCAGTACTCTTCATATATTTTTTTGGTACCCGGCAGTACTCTTCATTGAGACTCAGAAACAGGACATTGCCAAAAAAGAGTCTTAAAAGATGTAGATCTAGAAAGGGACCTAGATTGTACACATGAGTCCAAGGAAGAGAAGACACCAACCAGCATTGTGAATATCAACCCAACCCGGCCATAAGTGTACAATGTGGCCAAGGCTCAAAAACCATTTAGTATATAAATGCATGCCGTTCAAAGGCACCATCCAACAAGAGCCAACACAAACACCTCTCTCCCAATTGCCTTCTATCACATTGTTTTGTTATAAACACCTCTCTCCCTGTACCTTGAATCACTTTATCTAGTTATCAACCATGGCCTTAAACAATCTCCAATATGCCCTGTTCTTGCTGCTAGTTGCACTCTCCACCTCTCACATTGCCAATGCAAGTGACCCAGATATCATCTCAGACTTCATCATCCCTCCAGGCATCAATGCTGTTGATGGCAACTTCTTCACCTACACTGGCATGCGGGGAATACTCGATGCCGATACTCCAGCAACCTTCAATGTCACAAAAGCAACCATGGCGGAACTTCCAGCCCTCAACGGGCAAAGCGTCTCCTATGCAGTGCTCCGTTACCCTGCCGGAGGTTCTGTCAACCCTCCACATACCCACCCGCGCTCAGCTGAGCTCCTGCTCCTCATCGACGGCACATTAGAAGTGGGCTTCGTCGACACCACCAACAAGCTATACACTCAGACACTCCAGATTGGAGATGTGTTTGTGTTTCCCAAGGGACTAGTACACTACCAATACAACCCTGATGCTGAGAATCCAGCCACTGCCATCTCTTGCTTTGGCAGCGCAAGCGCTGGAACAGTATCAGTGCCTAGCTCCATCTTTTCCAGTGGCATTGATGATGGCGTCCTGACTAAGTCTTTCAAGACTGATGTTGCCACTATTCAGAAGATCAAAGCTGGACTCGCACCAAAGGCTTGAGTTCTCCTATAATTCTTTGGCTCATGGAGAATATAGTTGCCAATTCTTGTGTTTGATGTGTGAAATAAGCAACACCATTGCTATTGTTAAACATCTTCTCTAGTTAATCCTATTTGATTGAATAATGAAATTGTTGGTTTTTATTATATGTTTCTTCTATGTTTAAGTTATTTGGAAATCAATGTCTTGATTTAGGTAGAAGTTGATTTTCTTCCATTTTGGGAGTTGACATTACTTACCTTACCTTCATTGGAAGGAAATTTCTCCTAATATTTACGAGTTGTTATAACAGGAGGTCAAAATGGCCAGATATCTGCACTACAGGGGCGTCCACCTTTTTTCATTTTTTTTTTTTAAGAATAGTGACATGATTTACGTACTAATGTTCCCTACAATATTGTAGTGATTATGTGAATGCATTTGTTTTATGTCGCTTTAGGCCATAGCTTTGATTATTGGAAATAAGGGATGAGAATCGATGGCACAGTTTTCTATTGTCATACACAAACATCGCTTGTAAAATATTTATATGACATTTGTAAATAACATATTGTATTCTAGATTTAAAAATAAATAAATTTGTAAAGTAAATATTTTCTAATTTCACCTTTTCTTTTAGTATTTTTCATATTGTATTGTATAAATTTCAAAACGTCAAAATTTTTACCAAACAAAACTTTAAAATGAAATCCGAAAATGCTGAACCTGCTGATATGCTTTAGTTTAGAGTCAAACCTGATGGCATGTTTCAATATTGTATTGGCAAAGGGCGATATTTATATTGAAACAATCCAGTATATGCATTTGTTGCTTCTTATGGAGCCTGGATGCATGAGATTAATGGAAAGAGGGGAATGGATATGAAGCATGTGCACCAGGGTTGGTCGAATTCAGTATCAGTCCCTATCACATGATTCTAACTCTTGATTTTTGTTAATCAATTCGGGGTACTTACGGACGATGATGATCACATTTGTATGTGCACATGTGTGATTGAGGTGTAAAAACTGTATGAAAATGAGACCCCTTTCGGTGAATCATTTACATACCTGATGAGCAAGAAATTGTTACAAGTCTTAAAAGTCAGACGATGTCAAATTCAATAGGGGAGTTGTGGTATTATGAGAGGTTTGGATTGATGATAGGAGGGGGCCTTGTTGGCTCTATGGGCTGGTCATTGATGAAGGTTTGCCAACCATGAAGAGCAATACTGCTGGTCAACCTAATTAAAACCAACCGTTCAAATATAGTTACAATTAAATATATAAAAGATGAAGGAACATCATCCAAACAAATGAACTGCTTCAATGGCACACTAGAACCATTTGGCATGCATAATTGCATATGCATATAGGCGAATCTAAACCCTAAGCCCTAAATGCTAAACATGTACAACTCTGTCCAAGATTATAAAAAAAAGGCCCAAAATCCACTACAGCAACCAGATAGTAAATGGCTGGTTAAAGAAAAATCAACCAATTTCTGTTGGCATTCCATTCAATATCCAAATATATAATGCACAAACCTTCTTTCCCCTGTTTTTCCCTGCTCTCTAATCTTTATAAAATAACCTTACTTTCCAATCCCATTGAAGTAAGGTCTTTACCCCATTTTCCAATTTCACTTTACATTAGATTCAGTGATTTTGTTAATGACACTTGAGTTTGATAATATTAAAGTCAAAGCTCAAACAAAAGAACTATGTATAAAAAAAAATGTGCTTAATTTAAAATGAAAACATTAAATTACAAACAATTCATGCTTAAATGGTCTTCTAAGCCAACCAAACAAATGAGTGGGAACAATCCTTTCCCCTTATTTGAAACAACATTCATTCTAAGTTCCTTCAACTTTAGGATTTAAGGTGCAAGACCAGCTTTGATCTTCTGAATGGTGGCGACGTCGGTCTTGAAAGACTTTGCCAGAATGCCATCATCAATTCCGGTGGTGAACACACTGGTAGGAACTGACACGGTTCCGGCGTTAGCACTACCAAATGCAGAGAGTGCAACCGCCAAGTTCTCCGAATCGGTGTTGTATTGATAGTGTACAAGTCCCTTGGGGAACACAAATAAGTCGCCAGATTGAAGTGTTTGGGTGTAAAGCTTATTAGTAGTGTCGACGATCCCCACCTCCAGAGTTCCATCAATGAGGAAGAGGAACTCGGACGAGCGTGGGTGAGTATGCGGCGGATTCACAGTCCCAGCCGGGTACTGTAGCACAGCATATGAGACACTTTGCCCGTTGAGCGCAGGGAATTCAGCCATGCTCACTTTGGTGACCGTAAACTTGGTTGGGTCCTCGGCGCCTATGAGCTTCCTTAGCCCGTTGAAGGTGAAGAAGTTGCCGTCGACTGTGGAAACATTTCTGGGTAGGACAAAGTCGGAGATTATGTCGGGGTCACCGGCATTTGCCAACTGAGCAATGGATAAGGCAGCTACCAGTAGCAAGAAGCAATGCTTTTGGGTGGTGTAGGCCATGGTCTCTTACCTGAGGAGCAAGTACTAAAGATCTCAAAAGAGTTATTTGGGTTGATTTTCTTTTGTGTTTAAGTCACAGAGCACGAAGGTATATATAGATGAAGGCTAAGAAGCGACAATCTAGTGTCAAAGATGTCTTACAGCCATAGCATTGATTTTCTATTATGCAGGCCTGAAAGAGCCAGCAACCATCGATCGAAATTAGAGTAATAGAGAAGTTGTTACGACTCTGTTTCTCTCTTTCGTCACTGTAATTCTCCATTGATGTTAACGTTTTAAAAAGATTTCATGTATTGTATTCGTAGGTGGGTGTTCAAGAAAGGAGTTCTATATCCATTTCAAAACTTATACTTTGGGAATATGCTTGTTAGCAGAAGTCATGTGCCCATGCTTCACATTTGAAATAATAAAACTGGGTTGATCTCATATGGTCAAGCATTGAGTTTGTTAAAGTGGGGCTCACTGCTCGGTTAGTTGGACCACTGTCTTGATAGATTAACTATGAATGGACTAAATGACAGAGATCTTTGTGATGGGACAATCGTAAGTCATTCATGGGTGGCCCACCTATAACTGAATAGGAAAGAAGCAATTCCGAAAATATCAAAAGGAAGAAAAGAAATCCTTGATTGGATAGGAAGGCTCAAAGAGGTTCCATTTTATTATTGGTTTGGACATTGCGCAACCAGATTGAGGCCGTTAGATCAATGATTTGGATCATCAACTGCGTGCAACTGTCCACACTTAGGGCCTGTTGGTATGCTGGAATTCTTAGAATTCCTGTTAGATGATTTTATGAAATTCCTCAAATGCTGTTCCCCACCTGGTTTCACAATCTCTCTCTCTCTCTCTCTCTCTCTCTCTCTCTCTCTCTCTCTCTCTCTCTCTCTCTCTCTCTCTCTCTCTCTCTCTCTCAGGCCCAGTTAAGTGGGACCAGCCTCTATTTTATGGAACATTGGGCCTACTTGTCACAGCCTATTGATAAGATCTGCCATAAGCAACTAGTACTTGGAGTAAGGAGGTGCAACTACCATGGTTTTAAAAATGTGATCTCTACCAAAGTAGAAAATCTTTTATAATTAAGCTAAAGTGGACCCCTTTATATTGTTAAAATAAATAACTGTAAAGAATAATCAGACAGCAAAAGAGTTGCATATCTTCATTGTTTTTTTCCAATTGGTTTACTAGTATGTTTTAGTTGTAAAAAAAAATAGAAAAATATAATATAAAGGCTGTGAGAATGGAGTTCTGATATATTTAAAGTTTGGATTAAAGGTATAGAAAATCAATATCTGTCATGGCCGGGCGATACAGCTCTCCTTCGGCTGAGTTCTAAAACCATGGCAGTACTCTTCATATATTTTTTTGGTACCCGGCAGTACTCTTCATTGAGACTCAGAAACAGGACATTGCCAAAAAAGAGTCTTAAAAGATGTAGATCTAGAAAGGGACCTAGATTGTACACATGAGTCCAAGGAAGAGAAGACACCAACCAGCATTGTGAATATCAACCCAACCCGGCCATAAGTGTACAATGTGGCCAACGCTCAAAAACCATTTAGTATATAAATGCATGCCGTTCAAAGGCACCATCCAACAAGAGCCAACACAAACACCTCTCTCCCAATTGCCTTCTATCACATTGTTTTGTTATAAACACCTCTCTCCCTGTACCTTGAATCACTTTATCTAGTTATCAACCATGGCCTTAAACAATCTCCAATATGCCCTGTTCTTGCTGCTAGTTGCACTCTCCACCTCTCACATTGCCAATGCAAGTGACCCAGATATCATCTCAGACTTCATCATCCCTCCAGGCATCAATGCTGTTGATGGCAACTTCTTCACCTACACTGGCATGCGGGGAATACTCGATGCCGATACTCCAGCAACCTTCAATGTCACAAAAGCAACCATGGCGGAACTTCCAGCCCTCAACGGGCAAAGCGTCTCCTATGCAGTGCTCCGTTACCCTGCCGGAGGTTCTGTCAACCCTCCACATACCCACCCGCGCTCAGCTGAGCTCCTGCTCCTCATCGACGGCACATTAGAAGTGGGCTTCGTCGACACCACCAACAAGCTATACACTCAGACACTCCAGATTGGAGATGTGTTTGTGTTTCCCAAGGGACTAGTACACTACCAATACAACCCTGATGCTGAGAATCCAGCCACTGCCATCTCTTGCTTTGGCAGCGCAAGCGCTGGAACAGTATCAGTGCCTAGCTCCATCTTTTCCAGTGGCATTGATGATGGCGTCCTGACTAAGTCTTTCAAGACTGATGTTGCCACTATTCAGAAGATCAAAGCTGGACTCGCACCAAAGGCTTGAGTTCTCCTATAATTCTTTGGCTCATGGAGAATATAGTTGCCAATTCTTGTGTTTGATGTGTGAAATAAGCAACACCATTGCTATTGTTAAACATCTTCTCTAGTTAATCCTATTTGATTGAATAATGAAATTGTTGGTTTTTATTATATGTTTCTTCTATGTTTAAGTTATTTGGAAATCAATGTCTTGATTTAGGTAGAAGTTGATTTTCTTCCATTTTGGGAGTTGACATTACTTACCTTACCTTCATTGGAAGGAAATTTCTCCTAATATTTACGAGTTGTTATAACAGGAGGTCAAAATGGCCAGATATCTGCACTACAGGGGCGTCCACCTTTTTTCATTTTTTTTTTTTAAGAATAGTGACATGATTTACGTACTAATGTTCCCTACAATATTGTAGTGATTATGTGAATGCATTTGTTTTATGTCGCTTTAGGCCATAGCTTTGATTATTGGAAATAAGGGATGAGAATCGATGGCACAGTTTTCTATTGTCATACACAAACATCGCTTGTAAAATATTTATATGACATTTGTAAATAACATATTGTATTCTAGATTTAAAAATAAATAAATTTGTAAAGTAAATATTTTCTAATTTCACCTTTTCTTTTAGTATTTTTCATATTGTATTGTATAAATTTCAAAACGTCAAAATTTTTACCAAACAAAACTTTAAAATGAAATCCGAAAATGCTGAACCTGCTGATATGCTTTAGTTTAGAGTCAAACCTGATGGCATGTTTCAATATTGTATTGGCAAAGGGCGATATTTATATTGAAACAATCCAGTATATGCATTTGTTGCTTCTTATGGAGCCTGGATGCATGAGATTAATGGAAAGAGGGGAATGGATATGAAGCATGTGCACCAGGGTTGGTCGAATTCAGTATCAGTCCCTATCACATGATTCTAACTCTTGATTTTTGTTAATCAATTCGGGGTACTTACGGACGATGATGATCACATTTGTATGTGCACATGTGTGATTGAGGTGTAAAAACTGTATGAAAATGAGACCCCTTTCGGTGAATCATTTACATACCTGATGAGCAAGAAATTGTTACAAGTCTTAAAAGTCAGACGATGTCAAATTCAATAGGGGAGTTGTGGTATTATGAGAGGTTTGGATTGATGATAGGAGGGGGCCTTGTTGGCTCTATGGGCTGGTCATTGATGAAGGTTTGCCAACCATGTAGAACAATACTGTTGGTCAACCTAATTAAAACCAACAATTCAAATATAGTTATAATCAAATAGATAAAAGATGAAGGAACATCATCCAAACAAATGAACTGCTTCAATGGCACACTAGAACCATTTGGCATGCATAATTGCATATGCATATAGGCGAATCTAAACCCTAAGCCCTAAATGCTAAACATGTACAACTCTGTCCAAGATTATAAAAAAAAGGCCCAAAATCCACTACAGCAACCAGATAGTAAATGGCTGGTTAAAGAAAAATCAACCAATTTCTGTTGGCATTCCATTCAATATCCAAATATATAATGCACAAACCTTCTTTCCCTTGTTTTTTCCGTGCTCTCTAATCTTTATAAAATAACCTTACTTTCCAATCCCATTGAAGTAAGGTCTTTACCCCATTTTCCAATTTCACTTTACATTAGATTCAGTGATTTTGTTAATGACACTTGAGTTTGATAATATTAAAGTCAAAGCTCAAACAAAAGAACTATGTATAAAAAAAAATGTGCTTAATTTAAAATGAAAACATTAAATTACAAACAATTCATGCTTAAATGGTCTTCTAAGCCAACCAAACAAATGAGTGGGAACAATCCTTTCCCCTTATTTGAAACAACATTCATTCTAAGTTCCTTCAACTTCCGGATTTAAGGTGCAAGACCAGCTTTGATCTTCTGAATTGTGGCGACGTCCGTCTTGAAAGACTTAGCCAGAATGCCATCATCAATTCCGGTGGTGAACACACTGCTAGGAACTGACACGGTTCCGGCGTTAGCACTACCAAATGCTGAGAGTGCAACCGCCAAGTTCTCTGAATTGGTGTTGTATTGATAGTGTACAAGTCCCTTGGGGAACACAAACAAGTCGCCAGATTGAAGTGTTTGGGTGTAAAGCTTATTAGTAGTGTCCACGATCCCCACCTCCAGAGTTCCATCAATGAGGAAGAGGAACTCGGACGAGCGTGGGTGAGTATGCGGCGGATTCACAGTCCCAGCCGGGTACTGTAGCACAGCATATGAGACACTTTGCCCGTTGAGCGCAGGGAATTCAGCCATGCTCACTTTGGTGACCGTAAACTTGGTTGGGTCCTCGGCGCCTATGAGCTTCCTTAGCCCGTTGAAGGTGAAGAAGTTGCCGTCGACTGTGGAAACATTTCTGGGTAGGACAAAGTCGGAGATTATGTCGGGGTCACCGGCATTTGCCAACTGAGCAATGGATAAGGCAGCTACCAGTAGCAAGAAGCAATGCTTTTGGGGGGTGTAGGCCATGGTCTCTTACCTGAGGAGCAAGTACTAAAGATCTCAAAAGAGTTATTTGGGTTGATTTTCTTTTGTGTTTAAGTCACAGAGCACGAAGGTATATATAGATGAAGGCTAAGAAGCGACAATCTAGTGTCAAAGATGTCTTACAGCCATAGCATTGATTTTCTATTATGCAGGCCTGAAAGAGCCAGCAACCATCGATCGAAATTAGAGTAATAGAGAAGTTGTTACGACTCTGTTTCTCTCTTTCGTCACTGTAATTCTCCATTGATGTTAACGTTTTAAAAAGATTTCATGTATTGTATTCGTAGGTGGGTGTTCAAGAAAGGAATTCTATATCCATTTCAAAACTTATACTTTGGGAATATGCTTGTTAGCAGAAGTCATGTGCCCATGCTTCACATTTGAAATAATAAAACTGGGTTGATCTCATATGGTCACGCATTGAGTTTGTTAAAGTGGGGCTCACTGCTCGGTTAGTTGGACCACTGTCTTGATAGATTAACTATGAATGAACTAAATGACAGAGATCTTTGTGATGGGACAATCGTAAGTCATTCATGGGTGGCCCACCTATAACGGATTAGGAAAGAAGCAATTACCAAAACTGTAAAAAGGAAGAAGAGAAATCCTTCATTAGGCTCAAAGAGGTTCCAATTTATAATCGGTTTGGACATTGCCCAACCAGACTGAGGCCGATTAGATAAATGATTTGGATCTTCAACTGCGGGCAACTGTCCACACTTAAAGCCTGTTGGAGAATTCCTGTTGGATGGTTTTGTGAAATTCCTCAAATGCTGTTCCCCACCTGGTTTCACAAAACTCTCTCTCTCTCTCTCTCTCTCTCTCTCTCTCTCTCTCTCTCTCTCTCTCTCTCTCTCTCTCTCTCTCTCTCTCTCATACTTAGGCCCAGTTAAGTGGGACCAGCCTCTATTTTATGGAACGTTGGGTCTACTTGTCACAGCCTATTGATAAGATCTGCCATGGAGTAAGGAGGTGCAACTACCATGGCCATGGTTCTAAAAATGTGATTTCTACCAATGTAGGAAACCTTTTATATCTGTAGAGTGTTAATTAATATATCCGGACCCCCTTTTTATTATTAAAATAAATAACTGTAAAGAATAGTCAGACAGCAAGAAAGTTACATATCTTCATTGTGTTTTAGTTGTGAAAAAAAAAAGAGAGAAACATAATATAAAGGCTGTAAGAATGGAGTTCTGATATATTGTAAGTTTGGATTAAACGTATAGAAAATCAGTATCTGTCATGGCCGAGGCCTTCATATGGGGCGATACAGCTCTTCTTCGGCTGAAATCTAAAACCATGTCAGCACTCTTCATTTGTTTTCTGGTACCCGGCAGTACTCTTCATGGAGACTCAGAAACAGGACATTTGTCAAAGAAGAGTCTTAAAAGATGTAGTAGATCTAGAAAGGGACCTAGTTTGTACACATGAGTCCAATGAAGAGGAGACACCAACCAGCATTGTGAATGTCAACCCAACCGGCCATAAGTGTACAATGTGGCCAAGGCTCAAATACCATTTAGTATATAAATGCATGCCGTTCAAAGGCACCATCCAACAAGAGCCAACACAAACACCTCTCTCCCAATTGCCTTCTAAGTTCTATCACATTGTTTTGTTAACAACACCTCTCCCCCTGTACCCTGAATCACATTATCTAGTTATCAACCATGGCCTTAAAAAATCTCCAATATGCCCTGTTCTTGCTGCTAGTTGCACTCTCCACCTCTCACATTGCCAATGCAAGCGACCCAGATATCATCTCAGACTTCATCATCCCTCCAGGCATCAATGCGGTTGATGGTAACTTCTTCACCTACACTGGCATGCGGGGAATACTCGATGCCGATACTCCGGCAACCTTCAATGTCACAAAAGCAACCATGGCGGAACTTCCAGCCCTCAACGGGCAAAGCGTCTCCTATGCAGTGCTCCGTTACCCTGCCGGAGGATCTGTCAACCCTCCACATACCCACCCGCGCTCAGCTGAGCTCCTGCTCCTCATCGAGGGCACATTAGAAGTGGGCATCGTCGACACCACTAACAAGCTATACACTCAGACACTCCAGATTGGAGATGTGTTTGTGTTTCCCAAAGGACTAGTACACTACCAATACAACCCTGATGCTGAGAATCCAGCCTCTGCCATCTCTTCCTTTGGCAGCGCAAGCGCTGGAACAGTATCAGTGCCTAGCTCCATCTTTTCCAGTGGCATTGATGATGGCATCCTGGCTAAGTCTTTCAAGACTGATGTTGCCACTATTCAGAAGATCAAAGCTGGACTCGCACCAAAGGCTTGAGTTCTCTTATAATTCTTTGGCTCATGGAGAATGCAGTTGCCAATTCGTGTGTTTGACGTGTGAAATAAGCGACACTATTGCTATTGCTGCTAGGGGTGTACAAAATGACCCGTAACCCGACCCGACCCGTCAACCCGACCCGACCCGTGGGTCAATGGGTGGGTCACTCCACACACATTTTTTTTGTGCTCAACCCGACCCGACCCGACCCGTGACCATTGGTACGGGTAACGGGTTTCACGGGTCGGGTTGTCGGGTGACCCGCGAACCCGTTTTTTTTTTTTTTTCGTAGAAGACCAAGGATAAAAATCCAAGAGATATTTGTCAAGATGTGGTTTTAATTTCTCTTAGATGTAGTTCACCGACCAATTTCTAAATATTTGAGTTATTATATTGGTCTCATGTCTATGAACTCAATGCCCATGTATACTATAATATATTTAGTGTGAGGAACATTTATTTTATTCCTATCAACAGATTAAGGTGATCTCACATGAAAAACACGGTACATTTTGAAGCCTTATTAGTTATTACATCTATTTGACATCAGTTTGTTTAGATTTGTTAATCTTGAATATCTTGTTGATTGTATTTAATCATTTAATTGGTGACCATTGAATTAATGGTCAAGATGAAAGTGATTACGTAGTTGAAATTGGACGTAATTTTCGAGTCAAACCGCAACTATTTTTTTTGTATACCCCTACCCATGGTACAAAAGAAGGTCAGCAAACAACCGCAACCACTTTTTATTTTACATAATTACATCTAATCACTTTTAGTTCTCTAACAATTATCTGAAAGTTGTTTGCATAAATAATTTGGTCTTCTACATGAAAAAAAAAAAAAAAGGACCCGAACCCGACCCGCGACCCGTTGAACCCGTGACCCGTTTGACCCGTGACACAAACGGGTCGGGTTCGGGTGGGTTTTCACCCATAAAATTTTAGACGGGTCGGGTCGGGTTTGACCCTAAACCCGCGGGTTTCGACCCGTGAACACCCCTAATTGATGTTGTTGAACATCTTCTCTTGTCAATCCTATTTGATTGAATGATGGAATTGTTGGTTT
Organism: Litsea cubeba; assembly: GCA_012931725.1. NCBI lineage: Eukaryota > Viridiplantae > Streptophyta > Magnoliopsida > Laurales > Lauraceae > Litsea > Litsea cubeba. Next base: position 132,803,242 of record CM022944.1, read on the forward strand.
TTATTATATGTTTTCTTTTATGATTTAAGTAATTTGGAAATAAATTTGTTGATTGAGGTTAGGGTTGTAAATGGGTCCCGATTCTCCGATTATCCGAAGGTTCTGACCATTAGGATCCGGGTCTGAGTCTTTATTTTGGTCCAGATAAAGAAATGGTTCCGGTTCCGGATCTTTTTTTTTTTTTGAACCGATACCTAATCGGGTTCGGTTCCGGATCCACAGTGACTCATACTCGTGAATCCGGGACCCGACCCAATATACACTAACATAAGGTAACTTTAATATGTGAGAACATAACCCTTTTTACTTTTTACTTTTCTACATTAGGGTTTTCTACTTTTCTACATCTCATTGTCGGTTTGGATGTGATTTCTGAGTTTTTGGTTAAAAGTGTTTGTTATAGATAGACAAAAGGTCACATTAGTGTTTGCAGGCACGTGATCCAATTGAAATGTGGAAAAAGCATAATTTTTTTAAATATAAAAATACAAGTATTAGTCTAGACCCGGAACCGGAACCGGAACCAGACCCGCCTCACAAACAGTTCCGGTTATGGTTCCGGTTCCCATTAATATTATCGGTTCCGGTTCCACCTTGGACCCGGACCGGAACCGACCCATTTACAACCCTAATTGAGGTAGACATTTTATTTTCTTCCATTTTGGGAGTTGACATTACCTGTCATCTTTAGCAGGAAATTTCTCCTAATATTTGTGAGTTCTTATAACAGGAGGATAAAATGGCCAGATTTCCACAGAACTGGGGTAATGGTGCCAATCTTTTTAGTTTATATTTTTTTTAACAAAATGACTCTTTATCCTAATTTAGGTTCTAATTTCCCTACAGTGTAAATCAGGGCTGAGAATGGATGTCATAGTTTCATATTGTCATACATGCACATGGCTTATAAGTTATCTACTTGGCGTATAGGAATAACATGTTTGTATTCTAGATTTAGAAAAATGAATTTAAATATATATTATAAATATTTGTTAATTTCACTTTTTCCACATTTACTTTATTTCTTTTCATAATATATATTTAGAATATTTTTTTACCTCATAACCCATCCAAATGGACCACACATACACAACCCTCTTATAGTCACCGAATGCCATGGATTTGCATGGATTCAAATGAATTGGACCGTTGGATTGTCGGCCCCACTAGGTGGTCCTCACGATAAGACCATGAGGACCGTCCTCACGATTCAATTATAGGATCACTTTCATGTAAGGACGGTCCTTACGGTCCGCATGGTTTAGAACGCCTATTAGGGCTCACCTTATGACCCATCCAAAATGGACCACATATACACAACCCTCTTATCAGCACACAATCCCATGAATTTGTATAGATTCGAATGAACTGAACCGTTGGATTGCGGGTCAATCTTTATTATTTGATATAAAGTTGTTAAACTTGTGGACCATTGATGAAGGGGTTAGAGGTATTAGATTGACTTCAAATTTAATATGTAATTTGGCCCCACTTGGATCTTTCGGTCCCTTTTGTCCCATGACCAGTGGGGTCCCAAGGTGGGCTCCATTAGGTGGTCCGCACCGTAAGCCTGTAAGGACCATCCTTACGGGATTGATTCAATTATATATATATATATATGCTCCTATGAGAGATGCTCCCTCACTGTATCTTTCATAGAAAGGTAAGAGATGCTCTCATAGGAGCGTCTCCATATATATATATATATATATCGGCCAAGGCTCTCCTAAGCTCGAGCTTAGGGAGATTTGTAAGCTTGTGTTTATGGGGCTCACCTTTGGTCCATCCAAATGGACCAAACACATGACTTTCTTAAATTGCACATGTCCATCAACTTTTGGTAAGATTCGAATTTACTCGACCGTTGGATTAACTATATATCAATCCGAATGGATTGTTGACCATTAAACTCTTGGGCCTATATGGAGATAATAGAAATTACGGTTGGGGCTGATTTTTTGCAGGGAGGAAGATCCTACGGAGTCCTTGAAATCCCCCCACCCCGGCCTATTCCCATGTGGGTTCCTAAGTGGGCCCCACCACACACTTAAACTTACCTTATTCTAAGCTTGGGCTTAGGGGAGCTGGCCTCATATATATATATATAGAGAGAGAGAGAGAGAGAAAGGTTCCAATACAAACACAATAGGGCGTCCCCCATAATAGGTTGGGTTTGAACCCCTACTACCACTTTATTTTTTTTATTTTATAAGGCCCTATAGTTTAGTATAGTCACCTGCGCGAAGCTTCCGAATTAGATAGTTTGTTGGGACCCACCCAGTGCCCCACTGATTTAAGGAATAAGGGGATGAAAAGATCCATATGAGAAGGGCCTACATGTAAACTTTGAGGTCAAACCCTTGATGGATCCAAACCCTAACAATCATTCCAATCCAATGTGAACACAACATCTAATGGTTGATAATCTCCTGTTTGTCATCCTACTATGCTGAGAAAACTACTTTTAAAATTTCTTGTGTTGAGAATGATCCTATTCTAAAAATTAGTCATATAGAACTCGTTTGGCATTATCATGCCAGAACTGTTTTAGAGAGCAAAATTATCAGAATCGTGTGTGACTACACTCTATAGGTTGTTACAGAACGCTTGCAAATTGGGGCACATCCAAATGCTCACAATTGGCTTGTCTTTCCCATTCAACTGACGAGCCTGTTTCAACATTAAAGTCAAATCAATGTTCAGCTCCCTGAACAATATCAAATTCTACCTGTCTGAGCCCACTTTCTTGAATCTAGAGCATTCATCCAGTCAACCCCACCATGCATGTAGGTCATTCCCAAAAAATTTCCGTGTCAAAACGTCTCACCCACACGACCAGTACATTCTTCACCCCATCGAACCAGAAGCCTCAAATACTTGTAGGGTGAAATGAGGTGAAGCCTCAAATCTAATAAAATATTAAGAGGTCTAATCGATGAAATTTTATTTTTAATAACTTGAAATATTAAGATGTCTTTATTAGAGTGCACTTTATGCTGATTAGTAGAAGCATTAATAGTGCATCACATGGTCTAGTGATGCCGGCGCTTTGTATAAGCACTGATGCCTACATTAGTAATTATGATGTATCTTTCATCAGTGATTAATGAATAAACTGTCATCTCCCACCCCCCCCCCCCCCCCCCCCCCCCGAAAAAACTTGATAAGGAATCTTTTTGACTTTTTGGATAGAAAGTAGACGAGTTTGTGTCTTTTAGTAGCTTGAGAATATTGTTTTTTTACTTTTTTTTTAGATAAAGGAGGAAATTTAGAAAATTTATACTTTCGATATGATCGCTAATGTTTTCTTGTATGGTGAAAGGAGGCTTCACTCCACTTCACCGTACTAGTGAAGTGGCCAAACAAGCCCTAGGTTTCAAGTCAATGTACGCGAAGTATATGACCGCCACCCAATGATAATCATATTCAAATGATCTTATTCAGTAGTGTTATGAACAGTCCCATCTTCCACCTTCCAAGTCTATTCTTTTGTAAAAAACTCAGAGAATTCTTGTCAAGAGAATCTACAAATTCTCTAAAAATGTTGTCTATATGCAGAATTTCTAAGAATTTCAATAGTCATTTGAGATTTTTTATGTGATAGAAATTTCGAATAATGACAAAGAAGCATGACATTTGCAAATGCTAGGAGCAAGCTATATAGTAAAAGAACATACCAATTCCAGTCATAAAATAGGCCAAAGTACTTGTAGCAAAGATATTGGGGGGGGGGGGGGGGGGGGGCGGGGACATTTGCAGGGCAATACCAAACAAGCATTTGCAGGGCAATACCAAGCAACGGGCAGAGACTTTGAAATGAAGCTCATGACAGTGGCCATTCTCAAGCTCTAATTTTTTGTTTGAGTAGGAACAATTCCGTGATAATTCCTTAAGCTTTCACTTATAATAGGTTGTCCTCAAATTGCTATATTTTTTTTAAAGCATGTAGTGATAATGACCTGCCCTACAAAGTTCATCTAAGAGCATGATAATCAATAATGGTAGAAGTATTTAAAAGACCTTTCAATAATCTATATCATGCAAAATATAGAAACCAAATACTTGGGAATTCCTTATAGGTTTTCCTCAATTTTGGTAATTGTTAATCCTTGAGGATTTTGGCTAAAAAAAATCCTTAGTTCTAAGGATTTTGAGGTCCGATCTCTCCATAGGTTTCAAAAGCCATCGATTTTGTGAATTTATGTACCAGTAAAAACTTTCTAAGCTATATACACTGATATCATTGTGAATTCCTCAACTATATAAATACCCAACGAGAAACCCTTAAATTTACGGGAATAAGGAATCCTCGTATCTATAAAAAAACTCCCCATGAATACCCCACCTGTTGCCAAATATGTAGGGCTGCACAGAACCGGACTGCAGACCTGACCGGACCACAAAACTGGACCGGACCGGACCGGATTTTTTAAAATAATAAGTTTTTTTTTTAATGAGCCCATGAGGCATGAGCCCAACGCCCCAGTCCAACACCCATTTGTAAAACCCATCATTCATTCATTTGACATTTGCCCACTTTTTAAATGTGAGGTGAAAATGAAAAAAAAAAAAAAAAAATGGAAACCTGTCTGGAACACTTTAAGTGGTCCAACCGGTCCGGTCATTCATTTTAGGCCGGACCGAAAATCCAATCCGACCGGATTCCGATCCGAAAACCGGACTGGATATCCGGTTGATCAGCCCTACAAATATGAAGTCCCACCGTCCCAAAGGCATGACTCTCCTCTCCCTTGAATTTCACCATCACGCCTGTGACAATTGGCAACGATCCATTGGATGTAGAGCGCAGGAGAATACATTCCATTGGATACAGTGGGATCATCCCCATATTATTCATGATTAGTCCAAGGGCTTATGGGATTTGGATGACTAAAATTTAGCTGGCTAGTAATTTAATTAGAATGAGCCATTATTGGGGTCTATTGTTGGGCCCAGTGACAAGGGCTGCCATTCTTAAAAGCTTATGTTTCTCAAACTAGTCATCTATATACATATATATTTTAAATGAGCATCATCAACACAGTCGACTTTACCAACAAACCCGGAATGAGGAGCCAAAATAGAAGTCTAGATGTGGGCCAGATCAGATATGTACCATGTCCCATGCAGATCCAACCGTTCATACAGCGTCGACGACCAACAATTCTCTCCTCTGTACACATGACATCAGGGAGCCAGAAAACCAAGACCCAACCCCATAATCTGACTGCAACTCTCCCACAGAGAAAACTAGCAAAATCTCGTGCCATGCACGGACCACGGAACCACCAAATGCACAGACTAATATGAATTATTTTTAATAAATTTATTAATTAGTAAACTTGTGAGTCCTTCTTTTTGTTGCTAATTTGATCCTTATGTTTTTTTCCAGACGTTTTATTCTTTAGGTGAGGCATGAATTGATTAAGAAAGATCAAATGATCATAGACCTAACAAATTGACCTAATATATTTAAGTGAGACCCAGATGAATGGGGTCCACTATCTCTATTCTAACCGTCCATAAAACCATATGATACGGGCTGGGACCCATTAATTGATTGATAAAGATCAAATGATCAAATGAACATAGACATCACAAATTGACCAAACCTAACCTATTTAAGTAGGATCCCCAAGATGAATGGGTCCACCATCTCTATTCTAACCGTCCATAAAACCATATGATGCGGGCTGGGACCCATGAATTGCTTGATAAAGATCAAAGGATCAAATGATCATAGACCTCACAAATTAACCAAACCTAACATATTTAAGTGGAACCCCCCAGATGAATGGGGTCCACCATCTATATTCTAACCGTCTATAAAACCATATTATGCGATATGGGACCCATGAATTGAGTAAGAAAGATCAAAGATGATCGTAGATCTAACAAATTGACCAAATATATTAAAGTGGGACCCAGATTAATATATTTAACAAATTGACCACCATCTCTATTCTAACCGTCCATAAAATCATATGATGCGGGCTGGGACCCATGAATTGATTGATAAAGATCAAATGATCAAATGATTATAGACCTCACAAATTGACTAAACCTAACCTATTTAAGTGGGACCCCTAAGATGATTGGGGTCCACCATCTATATTCTAACCGTCCATAAAACCATATGATGCGGGCTGGGACCCATGAATTGCTTGATAAAGGTCAAAGGATCAAATGATCATAAACCTCACAAATTGACCAAACCCAACATATTTAAGTGGAACCCTCCAGATGAATGGGGTCCACCATCTCTATTCTAACCGTCCATAAAACCATATTATGCGGTATGAGACCCATGAATTGATTAAGAAAGATCAAAGGATCAAATGATCGTAGACCCAACAAATTGACCAAATATATTTAAGTGGGACCCAGATGAATGAGGTCCACCATCTCTATTCTAACCGTCCATAAAATCATATGATGCGGGCTGAGACCTATGAATTGATTGATAAAGATCAAATGATGACAGACCTCACAAATTGACCAAACCTAACCTATTTAAGTGGGACCATGATGAATGGGGTCCACCATCTCTATTCTAACCGTCCATAAAACCATACGATGCGGGATGGATCCCATGAATTGATTAAGGTAGAATTTCAAAATATAAATTACTGATTTGTTGGTTTGAGATATAGATATTTCAATTGTTGATGCTAACATATTAATCAACATTAAGATTTCTTTTGTCCATATTGTGTAAATAAAATTAAAAAGAGATTAACTTCTAAAGGCTTAAAATCTACGTCAAGTATAATTTGGTCACATTGAGATTGGCCCACCCTTAATCCAAATCTCGATCAAGATCAACCCACCCATTTGATTTTAACACACCAGGCCATCTCCATTGGGCTGGAGGGGAAAGACCAATTTTTGGGAGGAAGTTATTGCCAGTTAGTTTAGAGAGAGGATAGTGGAGAGAGGGGATAGGGGATAGTGGAGAGAGAGAGAGGAGATACTGACACCTGCTTCATGTATGCTAGGTAGTGAGGGATGAAAATTTGGAGCCCTGTGGTTCAACGAAGGAAAAAACATTCCCATAGTTATATAGATTAGAAGAAGACCATTCCATTTTCCTCAAGGAAGGAAGAAAACCCTAACCCTAGCTTTCAAAAAACCCTAGAGATTCATATGCAAGAGAAATGGCTTCTCCTGACTCTGAGATCGAAGTGGTTTCCGACTCCCAAAACCACCAGAATTCAAATTCACTGAACGGATTCCCTGCCGAAGATATCATCGTCGACGTCTACTCCGCATCCGCCTACGGAAACCTCCCCAAGCTGCGAAAATTCGTCGAAGTCGACGGATTTCCGCTCTCCAAGCCGGATGGGAATGGCTACTATGCTCTGCAGTGGGCGGCCCTGAACAATTACTCGGATATCGCCCAATACATCATCGAGGTATCCTAATTCTCCTCAAAATCGGATTTTTCGATCTGGGGTACCGTTTTTGTATGGTGAATTTCGGTTTTGTTTATAGGAATTTGTGGTTTTTGTTGTTGAAAGCGTGGCGGAGAGGTGAATGCTATCGATAACTCGCAGCAGACGGCGTTGCATTGGGCGGCAGTTCGTGGTTCGGTCGCAGCGGCGGATGTGCTCTTGCAGAATGGAGCACGAATTGAGGTGGCCGATGTTAATGGATATCGGGTAATGTATATGTAGGCCAGTTTGTTGATAGAGAGAATTGCATGTGTTTTGAATAAGTTGAGGTTAACCATTGTCATTTGAAGCTTTTGGATTGCTATAAATACTGTTGAGTAAATGATGTGGAAATATTGATTACATAGGTCATGAAATTCGTGAATGCGTTGATCAATGTGTGGACCTTTCAACTGATTAGAACAAATTGTCTAATAATTTGTGCAATGTACTATATCGCTCGTTATCCACTAATAATATATGCTGCGAAGCATTTGGACAAATTCAATAATTTATTGATAGGATCATGCTTGTCGGTCATTGATTTTAAAGATATATAGAGAAGCCCCCTTCCTAGCTGTCACTACCCCTCTTTGATCCCCTTTTCATAGTTTACCATGGAAGAAGTAAGTGTTAGCTAACTTTTCCATTTCCCTTCTTTATGTATTGCCATTTCCACTTCTTGAGCTAGTGGGCGACTTCAGTACCACTTTCAAGAACAGATCTTATAAATAAAAACCCCTCAGTCTCCTTCTACTTCATTGAATGTAACCTAGCCCTCTTTTCAACTTTTACCACCATCTGTATATCTTTCTTCTGGTGGGAAGTTTTGGTTGTCTGGATGTGCTTGTAAGGAAGGCAAACCTCTTCGTCAACTCTCAGCATAAGACTTTTCTTGTACATGGCTGTTGCAATTGGAGATTCTGGTGAATTCAACAACAAGAATGTCTTTAAGGGGTCATTTGTTTGCGGTGTAAATGATTCACATGTGTAATGTTTACGCATCATTGTGTTTGTTTGCGCTCATGCGTAAATGAGGTATGAAAATGGTTTGTAAATAAGGCCATTTACCCACCAGATTTTTGACACTGAAGCAAGTGTGTAAGTGATTCACACCCCTCTTGCAAAATTTCACCATCTGGAAGACCTTGAAGCTAATTACCTTAAATCTTCATAGAATTTGAGTAATTTGTGAAAAAATCCAACCTATAGATCTAATATTTTGCACTTATGTAAGCCATAATTTATGATCTGAACCATTCGATATTCTCATATTAATGTTAAGCATCGAGATGTTTAGTTTTATATTTTAAATCTTTGTGGATTTTGAGAAATTTGTGGAAAATGTCCGAAACATACAAACACATCTAAAACCATTGGATGTATTCATTTACTCGTGTGAAAATGTTGATTTTGATAAACATGGTAATGTATTTCACACGTGTTGCATATGTAACATTTACGAATGTAAAAATCATTTTCCCATCCCATGCTTAAAAGGCAAATGCCCCCTTGGGTTTTGCGCTATTAAGTTCTTGGAAAACTGGCTTTTTAATTTTCAGTTTGACCTTATCCATTTGCGAATTATTAGCACTCCTCATCTTCTTCACAAAGATCTAAATTCAATTGGTTCATTAAGTTTGTCCACTTTTTCTTGGTTGTGAGCCTCACTTTGGAGGTTTTTCTACTTCGATCCATGATTGACTCTGGAGTATCTCTTACTTTTCTTGGACTCGTCTCCATAAGGAGTTGAGATTTATCTAAAGCTGAGATCTGCTGAAAGGGATTGGAATTTGTTAAAATCCGAGATTGATGCAGGATATTTTGAGGATTGAGTATATGGGGATCAGTTTTCTATGTGTTCTCATGAGGCATCCCATTTATACATACCTAAAATTCTGTCGTTGTGACAGCTGCCCGTTGCAACGTCACCTAATTTGAAACTAATAAACATCTTTTCCACTGAGACGTCGTTGGCCCACCTACTTCCATGTTTCAACCAGTGATTATCTCTATACGTAATGCACTAGTGTTTTCTCTCTTATTTTCCAATTTGTACAATTCCCCATTATGGTTTTATTTATCTTGGTCGAGGCACTAACTTTGATGATCTCTTTGGATGCGGGCTTCTTGTGTTAGCTATATATGTTTGTAAGAACTAATTTTCCTATTTTTTCTATTTTTGGATGTTCTTTTTATTTGGTTTTCATTTAAAAGGGTTGATATTTTGAGATATAACCTTGTTTCTTTGGTTTTGTCTTCTAGTTTGGGAAATCCTGCATCATTGCATTAGACTATATAGCCAAAATCCAATCTCCTTGCCTCGAGACTCTTTTGAATGTTGTTAATGTCTCCTCTTTTTATTTTACCTTTTTTTGTGTGCAATTCATCACTTTCTTACTGGTGATTCATAACTATTGATTGCCAAATTCCACACGTTGACTGTCAAGTGATGGCTCTTTCAATATTTGGTAGTTCCTATTATGCCAAGATCTGAACTTCTAAGGATGATTGTCCTACTCCTTTGGCTATTTTTGCACCAGGCAGTTCATGTTGCAGCTCAATATGGACAAACGGGTTTCTTAAACCATATTGTAACCAGGTATGGTGCAGATTTTGATGCACCAGATAATGATGGCAGGAGTCCCCTTCACTGGTATGCTGACCTTCGTGTTACTTATGCAAATTTTAGTTCACATGATTAATTTTTTTTCCTTAAGGAAAAAAGAAAAAGTATTTTTCCTTTTTTTATTTTATTTTTGGATTTTAAGTTAAACATGCAAATCTAATGAATTGGTTGCTATATGTTTACATAGTTAGTGAAACAGTGTTTCCTGCTTCTTTGATAATGGGCTGGTGATCTCTACATGTATATGACTACTCTGTATGTACTACATTAACATGGCCTAGTGTTGTACAATTTCTTTAATTTGTCCATTTCTGTTTCTGATAAATTCTAATTCTTGTAAAGTTACTGTCAAATCCAAGTTAGCCCAATTAGGCCCAACATGGGCCCAATATGGTGGTATCCAATCTCGTTGGATTTGGTCAATCTGTGTATAAGTTTTCTTCCTTTTAAATAGATTGTAATTAGCTGATTTCTCTCTTTCTTTAATCATAGATTGTAATTAGATTAGATTAGCTAATTTGTAGCCTTAGATAAGGCAACTGTATCCTATTTAATGGGAGAGAAGCTCCAATGTACAGACACAGGAAATTAATCCAAAAATCCTTTTTTCATCTCACGACTGTTATGGTATCAGAGCCTCTCTTGTAAAGGCTATTAGTTTTTCATCTTCTGAAAAACTTCAAGAACTCTATCAGAGAGATATTCTTCTCTCTCTCTCGTGTACCAAACAGATCAGGATCTGTCCTAGTTCAAGAACAAGCAAAGATCTGCAACCTCTTGTAGTCTGATCTCTGTGGCCCACCACAGATCAGCCCAAGTTCATCTGAGACATCTTTCTATCTTGATCAAAGGTTGCTTCAGAAGGTTGTAAACGTCTATTTGACTCAGCAAGCAAAATCAGGCAACCAATTAAGGTTCTGGGCACTGTTCTCGTCAGGATCTTGGAGCATCTCATCAGGGGCCCACCTGCGATCATCACCAAATCGTCCCTTTCTCTCCAGCCTTGGTCGCCCATCTCTCCTGGTCTTTTAGGAGATTTTTTCAGATTTTTTTACAGATCAGAGGTAGGCTTTCTGATCCATCATGTGATTATTCATTTTTTTGGAATAGTTTTCATCACAGCCACACAAATTCTTGGATTCAGCCTGGATTTTGTTGAAACCTACATTGTTGGAAAGGGATTTTGATCATTGTCTCTAGTCTCTCATCTGATCTTCCATCAGATCTCTGTGTGGACCCCACGAAGGAATCCAGCCAAGAAATTCTTGGTCGTCTGGACTGTTTTTTTACTGTTTTTTTGCAATCACTTGTGCGGTTCACTTCTGGGCGCCTCTTTGCTGTTTACTTTTGTGTGGAAGCTTTATCTTGCATCTCTGTGGTTTGATTTCTCACTTTCTGGTTCGAGTGCTCTTTAAATGGAGAAGTCAGAAGTTAAATTGATTCAATTTAATGGTAAAAACTATCCTGCATGGGCTTTTCAATTCCAATTATATCTTGAGGCCAAGGAATTATGGGGATTTGTTTCTGGTTCTGACCCAAAGCCTACAGAGGATGATAAAAAGATTTCTACTTGGAATACAAAAGATGCAAAAATAAAAACATGGCTTCTTGGGGCTGTGGAACCTCATCTGATTCTGAACCTCAAACCTTATTCAACCTCCAAGGAGATGTGGGGTTATTTGCAGACAGTCTATCATCAAGACAATTCTGCACGACAATTTCAACTTGAGTGTGAAATTGCAGAATACAATCAAGGTACCTTGTCCATTCAGGACTACTATTCTGGTTTCCGTAATTTGTGGGCTGAATATGATGGGATAAAGTATGCATCTGTTCCGAACAATATTCTTAAAACTATTCAAGATCTTCAAGCCTCCAGTCATAGGGACCAGTTTTTGATGAAATTGCGTTCTGAATACGAGACTGTTACATCATCTCTGCTGAGCCGAAGTCCATTACCATCTTTGGATGTCTGTTTGAATGAGCTCCTACGAGAAGAGCAACGTATTCGCACAAAAGCCCATCTGGAACAGCAGCACACCGCGACTTATCCTGTTGCATACTCTGCTAAAGGGAACACTCCAGCTCTTCCGATCTCACAGTCTTCTCTGACTCCTCAGACTCGGGATATGAGCAAAGTTCAATGCTACTCTTGCAAAAAATATGGCCACCTTGCCACACAATGCAACCAGAAATTCTGCAATTACTGCAAAAAGAAGGGACACATCATTAGTGAATGTCGCCGCCGTCCTCAAACTCGGACTCCAAATGCCTATGCTGACACGACAGACTATTCTACTGCTGATGCTGCATCCACATCTGTGCCTTCACAGCCTGGTTCATCTTCTCCTGCTCTCACTCCTGAACTAGTTCAACAAATGATTGTCAATGCATTTTCTGCACTTGGCATCACAGGTAAATCTAAAACTCCTTCTTCCATTTGGTATCTTGATTCCGGAACATCAAATCACCTGACTCATTCCAGTGCACAACTGTCTAGTTTGACAAAATATACTGGCAATACTCATGTTCAAACAGCCGATGGCGGACACCTTCCTATCACTGCCATTGGAGATATTTCCAGTATTTTGCCCTTAAAAATGTTTATCACTGTCCCAATTTAGTTTCAAACCTTCTTTCAGTTGGACAACTCGTTGAAAACAACTGTACCGTTTCATTTTCTTCTTCTGGTTGTGTTGTGCAGGACCAGATGTCAGGGAAGGAGATCGCGAGGGGGCCTAAGCATGGACGCTTATTTTCTCTTGATCTTTCTGCTCCAATTAGGAATAATTCAGCAAATGATTTCTGTTTTTTCTGCTCAAAATAATTGTCAATTGTGGCATAGTAGGCTTGGACATCCTAATTTTAAAACCATGTCTCACATGGTTAATTCTGGATTGTTAAACTCAGTAGGTTTTTCTAAATTTCTTTCTTTTGATTGTGCTACATGTAAGATGGGAAAAAGTAAGACTCTTCCTTTTTCTGTCTCTACTTCCAATAGCACTCAGTGTTTTGAGTTAGTTCATAGTGATGTTTGGGGTATTGCTCCTCATTTGTCTCATGCTCATTATAAATATTTTGTGACATTTATTGATGATTATAGTAGATTTACATGGGTCTATTTGTTACATTCTAAAGCTGATGTTTTTAATGTTTTCAAGATGTTTTTAGCATATGTTGAGAATCAATTTTCCACCTGCATAAAAATTTTACGTTCTGATTCGGGAGGTGAATATGTGTCTACAGAGTTTCAAACTTTCTTACAACAAAAAGGGATCATTTCTCAAAAAACTTGTCCTTATACCCCTCAGCAAAATGGGGTCGCTGAAAGGAAAAATAGACATCTGCTTGATATTACTCGATCTCTTCTCATTGAATCTTCTGTTCCTACTCGTTTTTGGACAGAAGCTCTTACCACTGCTGTCCACCTTATAAATCGATTACCATCTTTTTCTTTAGAAAATGAAAGTCCTTTTATCGATTATACAACACTACACCATCCTATGATGATCTACATGTTTTTGGATCGGTGTGTTTTGTACATTTACCTCCTTCTGAGCGTAACAAACTTACTGCACAATCTGCTAAATGCGCATTTCTAGGATATGCTAGTCATCAAAAGGGGTTTCTTTGTTATGATCCTCACATACGGCGCATTCGTACCTCTCGCAATGTTGTTTTTTTTCGAAAATCAATATTTTTTCCAACAACATCTTGATTATGTAGAATCCTCACCTGTTGTTTCTTTGCCTGGTTTTTCGGATAAAAACACCATTTGTTAAATTTGATCCTAATTTGGTTTATCAAAGGCGGAGTAAAGCTGCGACCACACATAGTCCCTCTAACGATCCCCAAGCTGCCTCTGGTCCAACTGGAGACGCTCCTTTACGCCGTTCATCTCGGATTTCAGTACCTCCAACTCGTTATGGATTTACCCACACTTCCTTAATGGCCACCATGTCTTCTACTTCTATTCCAAACTTATATTCCCAGGCTGTGCAGCATGAGTGTTGGAATAACGCTATGCAGGATGAATTGGATGCTCTGGCACAAAATCATACATGGGATGTGGTTCCGTGTCCTCCTTCTGTTAAGCCAATAGGTTGCAAGTGGATATATTCTATCAAGCTTAAACCTGATGGGACTTTGGCTAGGTATAAGGCGCGTCTTGTCGCTCTGGGTAATCGGCAGGAATATGGTATTGATTATGAAGAGACTTTTGCTCCTGTAGCAAAAATGACAACTGTTAGGACTATTCTTGCCATTGCAGCATCTCAATACTGGCCTCTATACCAGATGGATGTCAAGAATGCCTTTCTTCATGGTGATCTCAAAGAAGATGTTTACATGCGCCTTCCTCAGGGAGTTTCCTCTATCATCCCGGGTGCTGTTACCAAATTGCGACGTTCTCTTTATGGCCTAAAACAAGCCCCCCGGGCATGGTTTGAAAAATTCCAAAATGCTCTTGGCCAATTGGGGTTTCTTCCTAGTCCATACGATCCATCCATGTTCCTTCATCATGCTTCTACAGGGATTACTATTCTTCTTGTTTATGTGGATGACATCATCATTACTGGTACTGATGCACTTATGATTCAACAGCTTCAGGCCTCTCTTCATGAATCTTTCCACATGAAAGATCTTGGCCCTTCTACACTATTTTTTAGGTCTTGAAGTTCATCAATCCGCAAAAGGCATCGTACTTCATCAACATAAATATGCTCTTGAATTAATTGAAATGGCTGGTCTTCAAGGATCAGCTCCCGTCGATACTCCAGTAGAAGTCAATGTTAAACTTCAGCAAGACAGTGGTGATCCTCTCTCTGATCCCACTCTATATCGTCGCCTCGTTGGCAGCTTGATCTACTTGACGATAACTCGTCCTGATATCTCTTATGCAGTCAATTTAGTCAGTCAATTCATGACTGATCCTCGACATCTTCATTTGGCTGCAGTCCGACGGATTATCAAATATCTAATTCGGACACCTACCCGTGGCTTATTTTATCCAGCCAACAACTCCCTGACACTCAAAGCATACTCAGATGCTGACTGGGCTGGTTGTCAGGACACTCGTCGTTCTACCACAGGATGGTGCATGTATTTAGGCGATAGCTTGATTTCGTGGAAATGTAAGAAACAAGACAAGGTCTCCAAATCTTCCACCGAAGCTGAGTATCGTGCCATGTCTGCTGCCTGTTCCGAAATTCTCTGGCTTCGCGGGTTACTTTCCGATCTCGGATTTCCTGCTCATAGTGCCACACCACTCTATGCAGACAATACTAGTGCAATTCGTATTACTGCTAATCCAGTTTTCCACGAACGCACTAAACACATTGAGATTGATTGCCATTTTATACGGGATGAATACAAGCGTGACGTGATTAGCCTTCCTCACATCCCTTCTGATCTTCAAAATGCAGATATCCTCACAAAGGGACTTCCGCGACCTCGACATCAGTTCTTGGTTAGCAAATTGATGCTTGTGGATTCCCCAGCATCAATTTGAGGGGGGGTGTCAAATCCAAGTTAGCCCAATTAGGCCCAACATGGGCCCAATATGGTGGTATCCAATCTCGTTGGATTTGGTCAATCTGTGTATAAGTTTTCTTCCTTTTAAATAGATTGTAATTAGCTGATTTCTCTCTTTCTTTAATCATAGATTGTAATTAGATTAGATTAGCTAATTTGTAGCCTTAGATAAGGCAACTGTATCCTATTTAATGGGAGAGAAGCTCCAATGTACAGACACAGGAAATTAATCCAAAAATCCTTTTTTCATCTCACGACTGTTAGTTACCAATGTAAGACTCCCTTTTTTTTTGGATTAGTAACAGCCAATTTTATTTTTAAACAAAACAAGTACAGCAGGCAGTTATGGAGTACAAGAAAATCACAGAAAATGCCTGGAAACTGGAATCTAGTGCAAGAGAGTTATCCTGTTACAATGATATACCTATAAACTCACTCAAAGACATATAAACTCCTCTCAACGAACAAGCCAGGTCTGTTAACTCCCTCTTTAGTCAACATCTTTACTACCTCATTGCTTCATCTGCTTACATGTTAGATTCACATCTTGTCACCAACTGAAGAGTCCAAATTTCTCTCATGATAAACAATAATTGCCACATAACTTCGCTCTGCATAGACTTTCACTTGATAGTGTTTTTTGAGTTACCTTCCCCCACCAAATTTTTTGAAATATGTTATTTGAATAATCTCAAAGCCTCCCTAATTGCCAACCACCACTTTATTTGATTTCACAGTACCTATTGTGTTGGAAAAATATCAAATAATTTCTCCTTTCTCGTTTCTCCTTTTTCGTTTATCCCTAGTCTGTTAACTCCCTCTTTAGCCAACATCTTTACTACCTCATTGCTTCATCTGCTTATATGCTTAAATTCACATCTTGTCTCTAATTGAAGAGTTCAAATTTCTCTCATGATAAACAATAATTGCCAAAATACTTCGCTCTGCTTAGACGCCCACTTGATAGTGTTTTGTGATTCACCTTCCTCCACCAAATTCCTTGAAAAATGTTATTTGAATAACCTCAAATCCTCCTTAATTGCCAACCTCCACTTCATTTGATTTCACAGTACCTATTGTGATGGAAAAAGAACAAAGAATTTCTCCTCTCTCGTTTCTCAACACCCCACCACTGCCTGCTTGTTCTGGTTTACCTTTAGATGCACCATCTTCATTAAATTTGGCCCATTGGTTGGGTGGAGAAATTGAATTGGAATGACGGAGTTCCCCCACCCCCCCCCCCCCCCCCCCCCCCCCTCGTCTCCAACATTGCCACTCCCCAATTTCTAACAGTATCCGACCTGATAAGTCTTAAAATTATTCTCTTATCAACCCCGCCATGCAATTCTTGAATTGATTTAACTCCAGTCTCCTCTTCATCTGATTCCTTTCGTTTAAATATTCTCTTATTCCACTGCAAAA
This sequence comes from Litsea cubeba, assembly GCA_012931725.1. NCBI lineage: Eukaryota > Viridiplantae > Streptophyta > Magnoliopsida > Laurales > Lauraceae > Litsea > Litsea cubeba. Next base: position 132,820,258 of record CM022944.1, read on the forward strand.
TCGCCGTAGGAACCATTCTCTACAAAATTTGACATTTTTTGTCATAAGCCCCCCTACCACAAGAAATAATGAAGTCCACTAATTATGCTGCTCCTACCCACGTGATGCCAAATAGGTCAATCAAGCTACACCATGCAGAATGTGAGAACCCACAAAACACAAAGAGACGGTTGATTGTTTCTTCCTCTGACCCAATAAAGCAATTACATATTTTCTTGTCTTTGAAGCTATCCGTCTCCTTCCAAGGTCATATTTCGTTAGCACTTTTCCTGCCAAAGCATACAATCTAAAAGCTTCCACTCTTGGAGGGATGAGATTGCTCCAAGTCGAAGCAAGCAATTTTGTCCGTGGAACAATGGAAACAAGCTTTCTAAACATTGATCTTGTAGAAAAAAGTTCCACTACTAAATTCCTGTATCAGCCAAATCCCTACAAATAAAAACTTGCTAAGGATAGCCAATAAGGACACATGCTAGACCGACTCCGACTCAGAGAGGGCCTTCTAAATACCAAGCCAATTATCTCTTCCCCATTGAAGACCTCATGACCATGGATGAAAATATCCGATATATCGGCCGTCGCACCCGTAGCGGCCGCTACGACTGCTACGGGGTGAGAAAAATTCGTACTTTCCAATTTTTTTTAAAATGCACAATAAGACTTATTTCTTTTCTTCTTCTCTCCAAATAACATTTTTACACGACTCTTCTACCCTTTTATGTTTAAAAGAACACCAAAAAGCACATGATCTCACCGAATTACAGTCGATATAGAGAGTTCTTCTCAAGGATTCTTCTCTAAGTACATCCTATTAGACACCCCCTTTGGTAGATGTATTTTTTTTTTTCTCTAAGTATGCTTAAGTCTTAAGTCTTGACTTCATGATATGGTTTTTTCTTTTATGAGCCTTTCATTACTTTCTAAGTTAACATAACTAAGCAACATGAATACATGTGAAAAAAATGATCATTACTATTATTTTCTATTTATACAGCGATACAGGACCTCATACAATGAGGGGACCGCTACGCCCCCTTATCTTAGTTACTTTTGCAAAAAAAATAAAATAAATAAAAAACATTTTCTCTCATTTTCCAATATTCTAGTTTTTTTATAATTTTTTTGACGATTTTTCCAAATTGCACCTCTACGCCGCTACGTAGCGTTTTGGCGGCAGGCCGCTACACCCGCCGCTACCACTATTTTCATCCTTGCTCATGACCTCATAACCTTTACAAGAGAACCTTGATTCATGGAAGGAAACTTTGATTGAAATGACAGATCAACCATCTGAATCTTTCCAAAACTGCGTTCTTGGTTCCTCTTCAACTAAAACAGCACTCCTTAGGAGAAAAACTTTGCCTGTCCTAACCTCAGACTGTCCTACTCGGCTTATCTCTTTCCAAATTTGAGACGACTTTACCGTATTTACTCAACTCGCTTCCCACCCCAATAAACTCTCCCCATATTTTTTTGCCACTACTTCTCTCCACAATGCTTGTCTTTCTACCTTAATCTCTACCACCATTAACGCAATAGTGCCAAATTCTTTCTTTTATTCTCCCCACGCCTAAACCTCCATCCCCCTTCTGTCTAGAACATTCCTCCCAGTTCAGTAAATGGACACAATCTGTCTCTTTATTGGCCTCCCAAAGCAGTTCCCTTTGAAGCCTTTCCCAGTTCTATTTTCCACCGCTCCTGGCATCATGTAGAGAAATAATTAAATAAATAATACAAAGGTATTCTGGTCAATGCAGTCTTAATAAAGTAATGCATCCTCATGTTGCCCAACTTCTTTTTTGTTCTTTCAACCACTAGATCTTACATAGATTTGGATCTGGAATTAGTGTGATGAGATATATATATATATATATATAAATAGAGAGAGAGAGAGGGAGATATATATGCTTGATTGGCAACTGTCCTGCCTTGCATCCAACCGTATGTGATAGGTATTCCATTTATTTTCCCTACATACCTAACTACGCCAGAGTGCTTTTGCTAATATTAGTCCACAATCCTGATATTTATTCAAAGCATCTGATAATGCCTTTAATACTTTCAACCTCCTGTGCTGATGCTTCGTAGAAGAGCAAATTGTCACCCGCAAATTGTGAATGTGCTATCTTCATTCAACCCTCCCTTATTTTGGAGCCTTGCATCAAATTACCCGTATGAGCCCTCTCCAAGAATCTCCATAATCCTTCTGCCACAATGATAAAGAGAGGAGATTGGTGCTCACTTTGCCTTAAACCTCTCGAACATTTCAATAAGCCAGTTGCGCAAACTGTTAATCAACATTGGAAAGGATGCTGTGTGTATGATTCCTTAATCTGGAACCCTTCACTTGGGTTCAAATCCCATACAGTATACATTATAAATTCCCAATCCACATTGTCATCGGCTCTTTTCAAATCTCTCCAGCCTTTCTTTACGATGGATGGCTTCATTTGCAATAAGTATCCCATCCAATATTTGTCCGTGTTTTAAAATATCGCTTTCAGTGGGTCCAGTAACACTTGGCATGACCTCTCTCATTGTATTTGCCGACAATTTAGATAAAATATGATAGGAATAGCCTACAAGGCTAATTGGCCCAAAGTCCTTCACTGCTTTGGGATTATCATTTTTAGGAATCAAAGAAATAAGTGCAGCATTAAGTTCAACACTTATCTTACCGTACTAAAAAAATCCTCCACACCTATATAAAGTCTTTTAATCCTGCTTTAATGAATGAAAAATTGAAGCAATAGGATTTGGGGCCCTATCTTCCTTCCAATACTTTGAGAGTCTATAACCTCCCTTCTTTAAATGAAATCTCCAACCTCTCCACTTGCTTTTTTGATAGAGCTCCAAAAGGAATGCTTTCCAAAGTGGGTCTGAAAACTCCTCCCTTTTATGCAATTTAGAGAAGTAGACCTTCGCTCCTTGAACCTGCATTGGAGAATCCAATATTCTGCCCTTCCTCCCAAATATAAACATATTGGTTCTTTTCTTTGCCTTGGCAACCCTGCATCAAATCCTTCAAATCCTCAATCTTTGTTTCCACCTGATCTTTTTATCTTCAGTTGTCCTGAATGTCTCCTCATTTCAAGCCTTGATTTTTTTTTTTTTTTTAATTTTCAGTGCTTTTGACAATCTGAGCCGATCCAAACCTTGTATTTTGAAAAATTCCTGAAGTCTTCAGCTATGTCTAGAACCTTTGGGGGTAATAACCATGCATTGATTAATCTAAATGGCTTTGGGACGAATTCACCTTCAATATCTAAGGCAAAAATGGCATGTGATTCCAGAACTCCTTGTCCATTTGATTTGGCAAACTTACTTAAAATGAGCTTCTTGACATGGTTTTAAAAATCTGTCGACTCCAACTCTCCTACTCGGCACTTTTTGAGTCTATTCACCCAGGAGTCTCCTCCAGCCGGGTCATATGAGGAAAAGCTCAAAACTAATTTCTTTCCCACTTTTCTTATTGTGAGTAGATGTTGAAGCTTTCAAGGCCCATTTGCACTTATTTTAGGAGATCAAAACCACATTTTGTGGAAGATCAAAACATTCAAATATTGGATGTAATGTTCATTTATTTTATTATTATTATTTTTTGAAATGGTAACTTGTATTGATCAAAAGCTTTACAATATAAAAGAGCTATACTGAGAAGCCGCTAAGTAATGTCATTTATCTGAACAAAAATAGAAAAAACCACTTATTATTACTTAAACCAAACCAAACCAAACCAAGCCAAGCCTTTTCCCACTAGGTGGGGTCGGCTATATGGATTTGACGACGCCAATCAAATCTGTTTAGGGCCATGTCCTCCGTTAGATCCATGTAGGCAAGATCATGTTTAATAGTTTCTTTCCAACTTCTCTTGGGTCTCCCTCTCCCTCTCCTACTCTTGGCAAACTCCATGCTTTCACACCTTTTAACAGGTGCCTCTGTTGGACGCCTTCTAACATTGCCGAACCATCTCAGTCGATTTTCTCTCATTTTATCTCCAATCAGTGCTATTCCTACTATGCCCCTAATCTCCTCATTCCTAATCCTATCTCTCCTTGTGATCCCGCACATCCATCTTAGCATTCTCATCTCCGCAACTTCCATCTTCTTGACATGATTATGCTTTACTGCCCAACACTCTGATCCATATAACAACGCTGGCCGTACCGCCACCTTATAATACTTTCCTTTAACCTTGAGGGGGACTTTCCGATCACACAAGACCCCCGAAGCACTCCTCCATTTGGTCCACCCGGCTTGAATCCTGTGACTTACATCAGTATCAATCCCTCCATCCTGTTGCACCATAGATCCAAGGTACCTAAAGTTTTCTTTCTCTACTATCTTTTGTGTGCCCAAACTTACTTCTATGTTACCAGGTGTCCTACTTTGACTAAACTTGCATTCTAAACTTATTATTACTTAAATTCATTCTAAATAATTTAAACTAATGTGGCTTTAAATCATATAACACCATTTCTATTTTTTTTATGCTTTTTAATAACTTTTTTTTCAGTTTTAAAATTGATTGGGGCTCTAGGGGGTGACTCCACAAATTGACTTGACTCAAGAGTGACCAAGTCACCCCCAGAGTTCGAGTTTTAGAACCTTGATTCTTGATCCTTTGAAGTAAGGAATCTATTGAACCTCCTCACTGAAGGTGATCCTTGACTATTTGACCAAGTGAACCTTCTTCCTATTAGAGGCAAATCCACTGTTTTTTGTTGTTGATAAAGTCCGAAAAATTCTCCATCTCATGTGCAGTCCTCCTTCCCCTGCACTTTCATAAGGGAACATTACTACATCCAGATCCCCCACTCCCCAACCCACCACACTGGTAGAACATCAAAATCCCATCTTTTAGACCATCTACGAGTTCATTGTCGTTGATGAAATCCAAAGCAATCTCTGTCTCAGCTCTCAGGTGTAATCCTTCTTCCCCTCACTTGCGATAAGGGGAACTTGCCACATTAAATCTAAACATTTAACCATCAACATTTCCGTATAATGTTTAATTTGTTAAAAGAAAAAAAAAGATTGAACTCTGCATATTTTTCAAAAATATATTTCTTCAATTTCTTCACGCTGTAATATATAGATTACCTGTGGTTGTGCTACTGCTACCTATGGGATGGCACATCACCTTTTCTTTTCCCCAGTGCAAACCACTACTAGGCATTTTTTTAGCACAAATACACATTTCTTTTTTAATTAGGGTTTGAGGGAAAATGGTTTTGAAATGAATTGCTTTCTTTTCTATATATGGAACATTGGCTTTGTTTTTGAATTCATGAACTGTAACACCTGCTAAATTTGACTTTTGGCTTTTAATATGTTCTGGGAATAGGGTTTTGCATTTCTTCATCATTTTATTACTTAAAGATAATGGATCTGTTTTGAGCTCAAACCTTCAGAAACTTATTTTCATTTTTTGAATGTATGCTAAATGTATAATGATGCTTCACTGAGCAGGGCTGCTTACAAGGGATTTGCAGATACTATAAGGTTGCTTTTGTTTAGGGATGCAGACCAAAGGAGACAAGATAAAGAAGGTACAGTTACTCTGCATTTTCTGTCCTGTAGAGGAATGACTGAGGGACTGAGATACTGTGTTTAATAGATAGGAGATGTGTGTATATATATTTAATTTATTTAGATTTCTGGAGATTATCGGATTGGATAAGATCCCTATGTACGTCTATGGTTTCAATTATGAAAAAGTCAAGAAATTGTATTTTGTCATTGTTTTTTCTTTAGTTATCCTTGTATGTGACCCTATGTCTTCAGCTGCTAGCCCTATCATGGATGAACCATAGCCTAAGAATGATTCTGAGCAAAAAATTTCAACCCTTCGGTATTTTTTTATTTTTAAATTGAAGCCTGGAGTTTGATTGAATTAGACAAGTGGCAGAACATGTCAACTAGCAGCATTTAGAGAGAAAATTGTTTACCAGGCTATAAAGGAAAGGGGATATTCACAGATCAAGAGAAGGCCACTCTTCTCTTTAGATATTGGATAGGAGGCATAAATTATTCATCCATGACTTGCCTTTCCAACATAGAGTTCTACTCTTGTAATTCCCAACATTTTCCCCTAACCATCCATTTCTGTCTTAAAAATATGCTTCAACTGGATGATACAATTTTTTGGGTTAGAGGCAAAATTGCCTTTGTGTATTGTATCATGTTAGTAAAAGGGAGATCCAAACTAACATGAATTATCATTAATGATCTGGGCCTACGGTCAACATACGGTCAAGGTTGGAAAACTCGTGACTCGGACTCGACTCGTCCAATGCCAAAAAATAAAAAAAAAAGAGAGACTCGGATAGAGTCAATGCGGAGACTTGGGAGAGTCATGTTCTTTTAAAAATAATCTCAAAAATATTTAAAATTGAACCCATTACTTATAAAATATAAAAACACATTTATTTACATGCATTCATGAAAATCAATTCAAATTAATAAATTTATCTATGCTAGAAAAATACTACAATAAGGAAAATAAAAGAAAAATACTGCATATTCCGTAATTTGTTAATCCAAATATCGAATGTAAAAGATCAAATATAAGTTTCAAATTACGTTCTAATGATTATTTTTAAATTATTGACTCCAAACCTCATGCATAATTACTTATAAATAAATTTTAATTGTTTAAAATTAGATCTTCCTATTCAATGATTCAAAATGCAAACAACTTATTAAAATGAGATGACTGGGCCGAGTCTCCCTTATTTATGACTGGGTCCTTCATCAACACGAGGTGACTCAGGAGAGTCAAGAGTGAACTCAGAGAGTTTTCCAACCATGCATAGGGTTGTTACTAGGTTGTACTTGGGTCAGAACCGGGGTGGACTCCAATCTGATTTGCGTTTCATTGTCCTGAATCTAAATTTGAATCCTAATCTGACACTCATCCTTCTTAAAAGCTTTGTTTAAAAACTAGAGAAGACTTGTTTCTCCCTCCTGGTTGACTTGAAATTCTCAAGACTCAATGAAAAGGTCTTGCTCTGGACTCAATAAAAAGGAAAAAATTCTAAGCACATTGATATATATATATATATATATATATGGAAAATGCTCCTTTGAGAGTAACTGTGACACTACTATGCGAGTAAGGAGGGGACTCATTGGATCCATATCCAATGCCAACATCCTAAATATGAGGGTCCCCCCTTTACTCTCATAGGAGCATTTCCCTATATATTTTGATAGATAGACAGAAAATTTTTTTGAATGGTAAAATAAAATTCATTAAAAAAGCCATAAAACAATCCAGAGCAACAAGAACACCAAAAGGAAAAGCAATAGAAAGGGGAAAGAACTAAAAGGACACCGCAACATCCTTGCAAATTAGCATTATCTGGTCTAGTGATAACCCATGAAAAAGAGGATTTATAGACACCCAAAAGGCCACTGAAAGCTGTCTTATCACACGCTGAATTATCACTCGAGGCAATCCCTTCAAAGCACCTGTTGTTCCTCTCGTTGGAGATAGTCCATATGACGGCAACAAACGACAAATTCCACATTTCTTTACCTCTAGGCGCCAAAGGAGGATTATCCACGCTTCAAACAGCGCCAGAAGTGAATTTGGGTGAACTCATCTACACCCAAACCAATCTAGCACCGTAGTCCAAACCCTATGGGTGAAGCCGCATTTAAGCAGAAGATGCTCCACTGACTCCTTGTCCTGTAACTGTAAGCACATAGGGCAGGCATTCACCAGAACCAAACCTTTCCTTCTGAAGTTATCCATAGTTAAGATTCTGTTTTTGAGGGCCAACCAACCAAGCACCAAACTTCTAGGGGGAGCTTTTAATTTCCAAATCCTTCCCAAGGCGCATCTTGAATTATTCCACCCTGCCAAGGCCTTAAAGAAAGTAGCTACTCAAAATCTGCTATCTTTAGATAGATAGATAGATAGATAATATTCTAAATTTTTTCATGGAGTTTCTTGTACATGGCTCAACCAAGTTGAACTGGTTAATTTCAGGCCGAGTTGAGCTTCTCAGTTTTTTAAACAGAGATTACAAGATCCTAATCCAAGTGTTGGATGGATTTGGATCTTTATCTTGATCAGATTCTATCCACTACTCAATACATGCAATTCAGAACCCAAAGTTAAAGATAATGGCCAATGATCCATATTCTAAAACCAAATGGTTAGAAATTATAGTAGTTTTAAGGTTCCACTCCATCAGTTGTGCAAGCCATGTGTATAATGCGTTTGATACCACAAAGTTTCACTGTGTGGAAGAGGTAACCGAAGTATATGTCGGTTCATCAAAAATTCCCAGGGTTTTTAGACTTGAAAATGATTTTCTAAGAGGGAATTTCGGGCCTTGGAAACCATGCTTAGATTCATGTTTAAATCAATCCAAAAGGTGTTTTCAAAACGTGAACCTATTATGCCTAAAATGATTTAACTATGAAACCATTGGCATACATTATTAAAATCAATTTATGCATCCAAGTTAAAATCCAAGTCATGCATGAAAAATCAAGTTTCAAAAATTATAAAATCATGCATGAGTAATTTCAAGATTTCAAGATTTTCAAAATCAATGCATGTGTGAAAATTTGAATGTTGATAAAATAATCATTCATCCATCAAATTGCAATACACAATATCCCTAACATATTTAGCTTTCTGCACCCCAATTCTTCTACCGCCAACCATTCGTCCGTTCAAACTCCTAATTGCTTTATTTGCACCCCGTTCGGTTTTAAACCGCACAAATCCAAACTCTCTGCCTCTCCCATCAAGCTCATCTTTTGGCAAAAACACATTGAAAACTTGACCTATCTCCCGGAAAACTTCAAACAAATCCTTCGTTGTCACCACCGGAGAAAGATTTGTGGCAAACAGAGACCAACAATCCCTTAGCCAACCAAGATTATAACTCATATTTGCTCGTGCCTCAGATCAGAATCCTAGAGGCATATGAGTTAAGAGTTCCAACAAGGCAGAGGTTTTAGCTATTTTAGAGGCTTTGCGGATCTTCTCTTGCTTGTTTCATGACATACTAATTGTGGAGAGTGATTCAAGAAGAGTGCTTTCTTTGCCAATTCATGATATACCAAAGCCGTAAAAACTCTAGTTTTGGAGTTTTGCCTGGTGGTTGGAACGGCTGATGGTTTGGTTAACTTTTTTCGCTAAGCAAGGGGTTGATAGATCTTCCCCTTGGGAGGTGTTTTTGTTGTAATTGATTTGTAGGGTATAAGTCTCTTATACCCATGGTTTCTTTGTTTCAATAAAGTTATTTGTTACCTTCCAAATTAAAAAAAAATGCAAATGTTACACATGTGGAACACATTATCATGTCCGTCAAAATCACCATTTTCAGAAGAGTAAATGAATACAACCAATGGTTTTAGATGTGTTTGGATTTTTTTGGATGTTTTTCACAAATTTCTCAAAATCCATGTAGATTTAGGATATGAAACCAAACGTCTTGATGCTTATCATTAATATGGGAACTAGCATAAACACCTATGTGATGCACATGTTAATTTCGTGCAAATTGATTAATAAATTAAATGAATCACCACAAACCCATCACAAATTAAAGTTATTAGTTGTATATTTTACTAATAATATCATAAATATTCTTATAGTTAAAAAAAACTTCAGATATGTTGCAACCCACTAATCAAATATATAGGGAAAAAATCCAAAAATCCAGTGACTTCAAATAAAAAAAAAATCAATTGCTTCATGTCTTGAAAAAAAAAAAAACAATTACAAACACTTCTATGGATATTTTTTTAAAGAAAAGCCCCCAATGTAAAATCCCCATATTCTATGCCCTAGAAAAAAAAATCAGTTATAGACACACACTTCTATTATTGGAACCAGAAACCATTCCTTGGTAGGTACCGACATAGAGAAAGGGGCGCGGAGGAACTGGAAGAGGGAACCAGAAACCATATTGCTGAGATAGAGAGAGAAAGAGGCATATAGGAGGAAGAGGAAGATGAGAGTTAGGGAATGAGGGTCTTACTTATGAATAGTTGCAATGGTTGAGGAATAGGGGATTTGAATTCTTGAGGCTTGAGGAAGAGGGAGAAGTGTCGTTTCAATGTTTGTAGCATGAAGAGGGACAAACAAACTCTTAGATGAGGTGGTTTTCTCTTTTCAAATTTCAGATTTTAGAGGTTGGAGTTGGGTCCCATATGCTGACGTGGCTTAGGCCTTGTTTCTTCACTAAAATTCTTGACATGAATTCCACATGTTGGGGTTTTTTTGGACATGATGTGACATCATGTCCCCTGACATTTACAAATTCCATGTTTCTTCACAAGCATTTCCAAATTTCAGCAACATGAAAGGTCTCAAATGGCCTTTGAGAATTTAGGAATTCCACTCTCTTTGCTTTTTAGTGGAATTTCTGGATGCTCAAGTACAAGGGAGCATCTAGGAATTCCACTATGTCTGGGAATTCAGAAATTCCCCATACAGGAATTCCTTGAATTCTAGTAAAACAACAGGTCCTTAATGAAAGAACGATTTGCACTCAAACTTCCCCATGTTAAGCCGTTCTTCAACTTTAAGGAGAAAGAATATTGAAAGGTTTGGATCATGAATTAGAGGCCCGAGAATTGCAGAATATTAGATATATAATTTTTTTTTTCACAAATTACTCAAAAACTATGAAGATTGAAGATATGAAATTAAATTTCTTTAGGGACTTTCTTAGCCCTATAAAGAAGATGGGTGACTCAGATCATGAATACGCAACCCACAAACAAAAAGTGGTTGTGGGGTTCAAACCCATAACCTGTTTGGATGTCCCCACCTAGTAAAAGTGAGGTGTGTAAATGAAAGGCTGAAAATGGCCTCATTTACGTGCCATTGTCATAGTTCATTTATGCATCACATGCGTAAATGAGTGCAAATAAAAGTAATGATGCGTAATGGATACTCTTGTGAATCATTTAGATATGTAGGAGAGTGCAAACAAATGACCCCTTGAGGTTTCCAAACACACACACACAAAAAAAAAAAAAGGAGACCCCTGAAGGTTTCCAAGAAATTTTTTAAAATATTTTAATTGCCTCGGCCTCTCAAGTGTGAATAATTTCCTTCTCTTTTCTTGTTAGGTTCTCTAGATAAATGCTTTTGAGAAAGAACTCAGAAACTTGAAAAAGAACAGAAACCTTGGGAAAGTTTAGTTATAATCTTCTTTTTCCTCAAATCTCCTCCTGCTGGCCTCCTCTATCTACACTTTGTTACAACTGGCTGACTATTAATCTATATTAGGCTGTGGATTTTTTTTTCTCTTAATTAATTCTCCATCATCTAACAGTTCACTGTAACAGTCTGGGACTGGATGGATGGATAGTGTTATCCATAACGGGGTCTGAGTAGTCAGTTGTCCCTCCCTCAATCATCGTCATCATCTTCTTCTTACCATCTTCCTTGTCTTTTGCTGGAGGTGCACTTGGCGCCTATGTGCCTTGCGGCTTGACTGCAATGGGTTATCTTAATAGTAAAATGCTTTAGTAGATGAAACAAGATGCATGGCATTTAAAATGTCTTGAGATTGACATTGCAAAGCTTGACAAAGTAATTCAGTGATCTCCATGATTTCTTTCATAAGATGCAAGATGAAGACAAATTCAAATGAAGTCATTGCCTCGTAAGCTGCGTCCGCATCTCCTCGTTGAGAAAAACTAGTTCCGTCCTCAATGATGTTAATTAGAACTGTACATGTTGGACTAAACATCTTTATCAAGCTAGAAACTGATTTCATGTGAGAACTCCAACGAGTATCTCCTGCCTGTTGTAAAGAACCAATCTGATTAAGTCATCTCCCACTCTCGAGCTCATCAATGGCAATCAAATGTGCAATTTCAGCAGCTTGAGCAACTTTTAACTCATCGTTACGCTTGCATGAAGCGCCAACAATATTGACAATAGAAGTCAATTTAGTAAAAAATTGATAAATTGGATTAACTTCTTTTGATGCTGCAACTAATGCCAATTGCAAGCGATGTGCTAAACAATGGACATATTAAGCATATGGACAATCATTCAAAATCAAAGCTTGTAATCCATTCCACTCACCCCGCATATTGCTTGCACCATCGTATCTCTGCCCTCGAATATCCTGAACATTGAGATTATGGTAGGACAATACAGCATATATCTCATTTTTTAAGGTCAATGATGCAGTGTTGGAGACATGAACAAGCCCAAAAAAACGCTCTCGCACAAAGCCATCTTTGTCAACGAATCTCAAAACTATAGCCATTTGCTCCTTCTTTGACTCATCACGAGCTTCATCAACAAGTATACAAAATTTTGCATCACCAATTTCTTCACGAATTATCTTCTTCACTTTGGTTGAAAAAACATATAGAATTTCTTTTTGGATCTTTGGTGATGTGTAAGAAGCATTTTTTGGAGCTTTATCTAACACAACTTCTGCAACTTTCTGATTATAAGAACTCAACAAATTCAACATTTCAATAAAATTTCCACGATTAATTGAACTATGACTCTCATCGTGGCCTCTAAAAGCACAACCTTGAAATGTAAGCCATCGGACTGTATCAATTGAAGCCGTAAGCCGTAGTCGATTGTTTGTAATTTCTTCCGAAGTGAATTTGTCAAGCACTTTCTGTATGTGTTGAGATTGATTCATCAAGTCTTCATATGACCTCTCGGCAACTTTATGAGGAGAGTTAGGATCCTTCCCCACATGACTCAATAAAGCACAATTTTTTCCATCTTTAACTTTCTTCCAATTCTTAAATCCAGTAAGAGTGAATGCATTTTGCGAAGCAAGTCCAGTTTGCTTATTAAAAAGATAGCATGGTAGACAAAAAATAGCATCTTTCTCTGGGGAATATTCCAACCATGAAGGAAATAGCTTGAACCACGAATGTTGAAAGCTACGGAGATGAGTTGTTGATCCAGATTTCGGATACTTTGAAAGCATAGGTTGGTATGGACCAACCTTAATGTACTTCCGTCGAATTTCATCACGCCGATTAATATCATAATCCCATATCTGTGGACGCAATCCTGGATCACGCTCTAATGAACTAATGTCAACTTCATTAATTTCAGTTCTTTGTGATTTTGTATGACGATCTTCAGAAATTGGATTCTCAACATTAGAGGTCGGCAATGATGCATCGGCTTCTAAGTTTTGAGGATTTTTTCTTTTAAAAAATCCATCAATTGTAGATGACTTTCCCATCTACAAATCAAATAAAATCATATTTATTATATGTCCAAAATCAATCAAAAAGTATTCATTGTCTCAAAATATGAACCATTCATGATTCATCAAACAACTCAATAAACACACTACAAAGGACTCAAACAACTTCTTTCTCTAATACCCATCTTCCTCATTCATCTACACCATCACCAAACCTATACTCTAACCCAAATTCCAATGGCACAACACCAATAAAACCCAAATTCCAAGCCTCAAATTTCAAAATATACAAAAATAAAAAAGATTCCCCTGCATTGAAATTTTTTGAACAAAAGAACCCATCTCATTTAGGCGACTCATCATGCTTTTCTTCTACCTGCACCTGCATGCATTTTCTGCCAATGGAGAAATTCTCAACTTTTTGTTTGTTCCTAGCTCTTGTCCTCCTCTTCCACAAAGGTATATACTTTCTTGCAATTCCACCCTCTAAAGGTAGCTTGCCCCCATGAAAGGCTTGGTGGGGGACTGGGCCTGACAAGTGCCACCATAGCAGATCATGAAATGCGACCCATGTCGATCAATAGGAATCTCACTGCCTCCATTGTTGATTGGTCCAACAGTGTTGCTAGTTTAATCTAACTGGCGTCTTCAACATGACCATGGCCTTTATGCAGTCAATGTACTGCCAATGTGTTCTCCTTTGTGGAAGAGGAGGACAAGAGCTAGGAACCAACAAAAAGTTGAGAATTTCTCCATTGGCAGATAATGCATGCAGGTGCAGGTAGAAGAAAAGCATGATGAGAACATTCATCCAAACAGATTAAATTTTACTTCAATCAGATTATTTTCATTGTTGGGTTAGACAATCCTGATTTAATTTTTTTTTTAAATGCTTCAAATCAAGTAAGCCAAAATCTTTAACATCATCAAACAGACTAATCTATAGATGTCACTTTGAATATACAGATTGAATGAATTAATTAAGGTGGCCACCCATATTACGTCAGGAGATTGAATTTCCAAGAGACAGTGCCTTTTCTTTTTTTAATAATGTTTGACCTAAGTTCGAAAATTTTGCGCTGGCCTTTGGGTTGTCATAGCCCATGTCTGTCCCAGTAGGCTATTGCCTATTGGATATTCATCAAATCAAAACTAAAAGCCATATTCAAACAAAACAAATACACAATGGAAACCATCAAACCAAGAAAGAAATCCAAAAGGAGATGCGAAAAGGGAGTAACGGAGATATTTACCTGAGATGCAGAAAGCTTCCTCTGGGCAATATATATTTGAAGAGGAGAGGGAGTCCACAAAGTGACAAGGCAGTAAGGCACAATATCTTCTTCTTCACTTCTTCTTGGGATGGGGCTGGAAAGGTGCTTTGGAAGGATTAGAGCTGCAAAGGTTTTGAGAAAGGGGAATAGAGAAAGTCAGAACTCAAAAGTGAAAGGGACTAAGGGTATAAATGACGTTGGAAAGGGGTTGGGGTGGGGGGGGGCAAGGGGTGGGATGGACAAAACCTAGGTGGGGCCCATTTTATTAACTTTAAAGGATTTTCCAAAGCCTGGGGGGCCCCTTTAGTAGTTCCGCCACTGGATGAGTGCCAATCCAAATGTCAATAAGGGCCCGCTTGTGTTAAGTATTTTTCGTGGACATGGAAAGGGAAAAACAGTTTGCTTTTACGAGCGGCATAATTTGATATTTGGTGCAAATAACTTTTCTTGACGAAATACTTCAAAAGAAGCTAAATTTTCTGCATATCCATGAAAAAGTGTTTTAGATGGAGGAGGAAAAACTTCAAAAGAAGCTAAATTTTCTGCAAATCCATGAAAAAGCGTTTTAGATGGACGACGGTTGTTTCCCAGAAAAGCGCTAGTCCACAACCTTCCATTTGATTTTCATCATTTTCGTAGATGCTACACAAATGTGCCTTAAAAGTTAAATGGTTTCGGTTTGGTTTTGATGATACGGGGGAAACATGTTGGCTCCATGGGGGTGGTCATTATGAAGATATGTGGCTATGAAAAAAAATTATTGTTGGTCAAACGAATGAGAATCAACAGTTAAAATATAGCGACACTTAAATATACAAGAAACATCATCCGAAAGAGTGAACTTCTCCAATGGCACATTAGAACCATTTGTATCCAACCATTTGTATCCACATGCTTACAGGTGAACCTAAACTCTAACCACTACATGTTAAACATATGTGGAACCTGTAGTTCTGTCAAAGATCAGCAAAAAGCCCACAAACCAATATAGCAAGCTCTTTAGGAAAGTAAATGGGTGGTTAAAGAAAATCAACCAATTTCTGCTGACATACCATGCTTTCCATTAAGATCCAAATATAAAATGGACAGTCCCTTTTCACCCCTCGTTCACTGCCATCTATTATTTATAAATTAACCTTATTTCCCAACCCCATTGAAGTAAGGTCTTTATCCCATTTCCCAACGGATAATTAAATTAGATTCACTGACTTTGTGTAGGACACTTGAGTTCCATAATATTAAAGTCAAAACTCATACAAAATAACTGAGTATAAATAAGCTAATTGTGCTTATAAATTTAAAATGAACACATTAAATTTCAAACAACTCATGCTTAAATGGTCTTCTAAGCCAACCAAACAAATGAGTGGGAACATTAATCCTTTTCCCCTTATTTTGAAACAACATGCATTCTAATTAAGTCCTTTTAACTTCAGGATTTAAGGTGCAAGACCAGCTTTGATCTTCTGAATGGTGGCGACGTCGGTCTTGAAAGACTTAGCCAGAATGCCATCATCAATTCCGGTGGTGAACACACTGGTAGGAACTGACACGGTTCCGGCGTTAGCACTACCAAATGCAGAGAGTGCAACCGCCGAGTTCTCCGAATCGGTGTTGTATTGATAGTGTACAAGTCCCTTGGGGAACACAAACAAGTCGCCAGATTGAAGTGTTTGGGTGTAAAGCTTATTAGTAGTGTCCACGATCCCCACCTCCAGAGTTCCATCAATGAGGAAGAGGAACTCGGCCGAGCGTGGGTGAGTATGTGGTGGGTTCACAGTCCCAGCCGGGTACTGTAACACGGCATATGAGACACTTTGCCCGTTAAGCGCAGGGAATTCAGCCATGCTCACTTTGGTGACCGTAAACTTTGTTGGGTCCGCCCCGCCTATGAGCTCCTTTAGCCTGGTGAAGGTGAAGAAGTTGCCGTCGACTGTGGAAATATTTTCGGGGAGGACAAAGTCTGAGAGTATATCGGGGTCGCCGGCATTTGCCAATTGAGCAATGGATAAGGCAGCTACTAGGAGCAAGAAACCATGCTTGAGGGTGGTGTAGGCCATGGTATTTTACTTGAGAAAGCAAGTATTAAAGATAAGAAAAGAGATATTTGGGTTGATTTTCTTTGGTGGGAGCAGATAGGTATATATAGATGATGGTTAAGAAGAGATAATCTAGTGCGGAAGAGGTCTTTACAGCTAAGACATTGATTTTCTATTATGCAGGCCTGAAATAGCCAGCAACTATCGATGGGAATTAGACAGAGAAGTTGATATGACTCTTCTCTTTGGTCATTGTAATTCTCCTTTGATATTAACGTTCTAAAAAGATTTCATGCATATTCCTAGGTGGTTGTTTACAAAAGGAGTTCTATATCCATTTCAAAGCTTATAGCCTTATACTTATGGAATATGCTTGTTGGCAGAATTCATGTGCCATGCATCACATTGGAAACAATAAAACAGGGAAGAGTCATATGGTCAGGCATTAGCAAAATGCGGCCCACTGCTCAGTTATCTGGACCACTGTCTTGATAGCTGCAGGCTGCAGCCCATTCTCAAAGACCCACAAATAAAATGAAAAATAAAAATAAAAATCTAAAACAAGGTGCGGCCCATTCACCAATGGAATCGTGATGGGTTCCCTCCTATTTCCATTGGGATGTAAATGACCCAAATTTAGATTCCCTGACTTAACTGATGAGGTTGTTTCAGTCATCAGCTGAATTACCTCTCTCTCTCTCTCTCTTTCCTCATGACCGAGACTTTGTATCGGGTGATACAGCTCTTCTTCGGCTGAGTTTTAAAACAATTAATGGTGGTCCTCTTCATTGAAACTCAGAAACACAGGACATTGCCAGAGAAGAGTTCTAAAATATGTAGAAACACAGGCATGTTCTTAGGTAAGCCAATTGGTTAGCCGACGACGCCTTAGCTAAGTAGGGGGTTCTCAGACCTTCTTCTTGGGAGGTTTCTCTTTTGTAGTTCTTCTGGGGTTTAAAGGAGTTGTTTATTTTTTCTGCTTGGGAGTTTTGGGAGTTATCTACTTTGTTACTTTTTCTAAGGTATTAGTCTTCTATACCCAGGGTGCCTTTAAGATTGTTTTATCATCTAGTTTTCTGTTAGTAAGACTTCTACATTTATTTCTTAAAAGAGAAAAGGATGTGAGTATAGAAAGGGACCTTGTCCATACACAAGAGTCCAAGAAAGAGGGAGACACCAACCAGCATTGTGAATTTCAACCCAACCGGCCATGAGTGTACAATGTGGCCCATAAGAACACAAAGCTCAAAATCCAATTAGTATATAAATGCATGCCGTTCAAACTTCAAAGGCACCATCCAACAAGAGCCAACACAAACAGCTCTCTCCTAATTGCCTTCAATCACATTGCTCTGTTATCAACACCTCTCCCCCTCCTACCTTGAATCACATTATCTAGTTATCAACCATGGCCCTAAACAATCTCCAATATGCCCTGTTCTTGCTGCTAGTTGCACTCTCCACCTCTCACATTGCCAATGCAAGTGACCCAGATATCATCTCAGACTTTATCATCCCTCCAGGCATCAATGCTGTTGATGGCAGCTTCTTCACCTACACCGGCATGCGGGGAATACTCGATGCCGATACTCCGGCAACCTTCAATGTCACAAAAGTAACCATGGCGGAACTTCCAGCCCTCAACGGGCAAAGCGTCTCCTATGCAGTGCTCCGTTACCCTGCCGGAGGTTCTGTCAACCCTCCACATACCCACCCACGCTCAGCTGAGCTCCTGCTCCTCATCGACGGCACATTAGAAGTGGGCTTCGTCGACACCACTAACAAGCTATACACTCAGACACTCCAGATTGGAGATGTGTTTGTGTTTCCCAGGGGACTAGTACACTACCAATACAACCCTGATGCTGAGAATCCAGCCACTGCCATCTCCTCCTTTGGCAGCGCAAGCGCTGGAACAGTATCAGTGCCTAGCTCCATCTTTTCCAGTGGCATTGATGATGGCGTCCTAGCTAAGTCTTTCAAGACTGATGTTGCCACTATTCAGAAGATCAAAGCTGGACTCGCACCAAAGGCTTGAGTTCTCTTATAATTCTTTGGCTCATGGAGAATGTAGTTGCCAATTCTTGTGTTTGATGTGTGAAATAAGCAACACTATTGCTGAACATCTTCTCTAGTTAATCCTATTTGATTGAATGATGGAATTGTTGGTTTTTATTATATGTTTCTTCTATGTTTAAGTTATTTGGAAATCAATGTCTTGATTCAGGTAGAAGTCGATTTTCTTCCATTTTGGGAGTTACATTACTTACCTTATCTTCATTGTAAGGAAATTTCTCCTAATATTTACGAGTTGTTATAACAGGAGGCCAAAATGGCCAGATATCTGCACTACAGGGGCGTCCACCTTTTTTCATTTATATTTTTTTAAAGAATAGTGACTCTTTATCATGATTTACATACTAATGTTCCCTACAATATTGTAGTGATTATGTGAATGCATTTGTTTTATGTCGCTTTAGACTATAGCATTGATTATTGGAAATAAGGGATGATAATCGATGCCAAAGTTTTATTTTGTCATCCACAAACATGGCTTATAAATTATTTATATGACATTTGTAATTAACATATTGTATTCTAGATTTAAAAATATATATATGTAAAGTAAATATTTTCTAATTTCACCTTTTCTTTTAGTATTTTTCATATTGTATTGTATAAATTTCAAAACTTCAAAATTTTTACCAAACAAAACTTTAAAATGAAATCCGAAAATGCTGAACCTGCTGATATGCTTTAGTTTAGAGTCAAACCTGATGGCATGTTTCAATACTGTATTGGAAAAGGCGATATTTATATTGAAACAATCCAGTGTATGCATTTGTTGGCTTGTTGCTTCTTATGGAGCCTGGATGCATGAGATTAATGGAAAGAGGGGAATGGATATGAAGCATGTGCACAAGGGTTGATCAAATTCAGTATCAGTCCCTATGGTTGAGTTCAGTATCAGTCCCTATCATATGATTCTAACTCTTGATTTTTGTTAATCAATTAGGGGTACTAGCGGATGATGATGATTACATTTTTATGTGCACATGCATGATTGAGGTGTAAAAACTGTATGAAAATGAGACCCCTTTCGGTGAATCATTTACATACCTGATGAGCAAGAAATTGTTACAAGTCTTAAAAGTCAGACGATGTCAAATTCAATAGGGGAGTTGTGGTATTATGAGAGGTTTGGATTGATGATAGGAGGGGGCCTTGTTGGCTCTATGGGCTGGTCATTGATGAAGGTTTGCCAACCATGTAGAACAATACTGTTGGTCAACCTAATTAAAACCAACAGTTCAAATATAGTTACAATCAAATAGATAAAAGATGAAGGAACATCATCCAAACAAATGAACTGCTTCAATGGCACACTAGAACAATTTGGCATGCATAATTGCATATGCATATAGGCGAATCTAAACCCTAAGCCCTAAATGCTAAACATGTACAACTTTGTCCAAGATTATCAAAAAAGCCCAAAATCCACTGCAGCAACCTGAATGTAAATGGTTGGTTAAAGAAAAATCAACCAATTTCTGTTGGAATTCCATGATCCAAATATATAATGGACAAACCTTCTTTCCCCTGCTTTCCCTGCTCTCTATTCTTTATAAAATAACCTTACTTTCCGTTCCCATTGAAGTAAGGTCTTTATCGCATTTTCCAACTTCACTTTACACTAGATTCAATGATTTTGTTAATGACACTTGAGTTCGATAATATTAAAGTCAAAGCTCAAACAAAAAAACTAAGTATAAATAAAAAAAATTGTGATTAATTTAAAATGAAAACATTAAATTACAAACAATTCAGGCTTAAATAGTCTTCTAAGCCAGCCAAACAAATGAGTGGGATCAATCCTTTCCCCTTATTTGAGACAACATGCATTCTAAGCCCTTTTAACTTCAGGATTTAAGGTGCAAGACCAGCTTTGATCTTCTGAATGGTGGCGACGTCGGTCTTGAAAGACTTAGCCAGAATGCCATCATCAATTCCGGTGGTGAACACACTGCTAGGAGCTGACAAGGTTCCGGCATTAGCACTACCAAATGCAGAGAGTGCAACGGCCAAGTTCTCCGAATTGGTGTTGTATTGATAGTGTACAAGTCCCTTGGGGAAGACAAACAAGTCGCCAGATTGAAGTGTTTGGGTGTAAAGCTTATTAGTAGTGTCCACGATCCCCACCTCCAGAGTTCCATCAATGAGGAAGAGGAACTCGGCCGAGCGTGGGTGAGTATGCGGTGGGTTCACAGTCCCAGCCGGGTACTGTAACACGGCATATGAGACACTTTGCCCATTGAGCGCAGGGAATTCAGCCATGCTCACTTTGGTGACTGTAAACTTTGTTGGGTCCGCCGCGTCTATGAGCTTCCTTAGCCCGGTGAAGGTGAAGAAGTTGCCGTCGACTGTGGAAATATTTCCGGGGAGGACAAAGTCTGACAGTATATCGGGGTCGCCGGCATTTGCCAATTGAGCAATGGATAAGGCAGCTACTAGTAGCAAGAAACCATGCTTGAGGGTGGTGTAGGCCATGGTATTTAACTTGAGAGAGCAAGTATTAAAGATAAGAAAAGAGATATTTGGGTTGATTTTCTTTGGTATGAGCACATAGGTATATATAGATGAAGGCTAAGAAGAGATAATCTAGTGCGGAAGAGGTCTTTACAGCTAAGACATTGATTTTCAATTATGCAGGCCTGAAATAGCCAGCAACTATCGATGGGAATTAGACACAGAAGTTGTTATGACTCCTCTTTCTTCTCTTTGGTCATTGTAATTCTCCTTTGATATTAACGTTCTAAAACGATTTCATGTATATTCCTAGGTGGTGGTTTACAAAAGGAGTTCTATATCCATTTCAAAGCTTATAGCCTTATACTTTATACTTATGGAATGTGCTTGTTGGCGGAATTCATGTGCAATGCATCACAATGGAAACAATAAAACAGGGAAGAGTCATATGGTCAGGCATTAGCAAAATGCGGCCCACTGCTCAGTTATCTGGACCACTGTCTTGATAGCTGCAGCCCATTATCAAAGACCAACAAATAAAATGAAAAATAAAAAAAAATCTAAAACAAGGTGCAGCCCATTCACCAATCGAATCATGATGGGTTCCCTCCTATTTCCATTGGGATGTCAAGGACCCAAATTTGGATTCCCTGACTTAACTGATGAGGTTGTTTCAGTCATCAGCTGAATTACCGCTCTCTCTCTCTCTCCTCATGACCGAGACTTTGTATCGGGTGATACAGCTCTTATCCGGCTGAGTTCTAAAACCATGATAGTCCTCTTCATTGAAACTCATAAACACATGACATTGCAAAAGAAGAGTCCTAAAAGATGTAGAAACATGGGCATGTTCTTAGGTCAGGCAATTGGTTGGCTGACGCCTTATCTAAATAGGGGGTGTTAGACCTTCTTGGGAGGTTTCTCTTTTGTAATTTTTCTGTGGTTTAAAGGGGTTGTTAGTTTTTCTTCTAGGGTAATAATCTTTCATACCCAGGTGCCTTTAAGGTTGTTTTATCATCCAGTTTTCTGTTAATAATACTTCTACAGTTATTTCTTAAACTTAAAAGAGAAAAGGATGTTAAGTATAGAAAGGGACCTTGTCCATACACAAGAGTCCAAGGAAGAGGAGACACCAACCAGCATTGTGAATTTCAACCCAACCGGCCATAAGTGTACAATGTGGCCCAAAAGAACACACAGCTCAAAATCCAATTAGTATATAAATGCATGCCGTTCAAACTTCAAAGGCACCATCCAACAAGAGCCAACACAAACAGCTCTCTCCTAATTGCCTTCAATCACATTGCTCTGTTATCAACACCTCTCCCCCTCTACCTTGAATCACATTATCTAGTTATCAACCATGGCCCTAAACAATCTCCAACATGCCCTGTTCTTGCTGCTAGTTGCACTGGCCACCTCCCACATTGCCAAGCAAGCGACCCAGATATCACCTCAGACTTCATCATCCCTCCAAGCATCAATGTTGTTGATGGCAGCTTCTTCACCTACACCGGCATACGGGGAATACTCGATGCCGATACTCCGGCAACTTTCAATGTCACAAAGGCAACCATGGCGGAACTTCCTGCACTCAACGGGCAAAGTGTGTCTTATGCAGTGCTCCGTTACCCCGCAGGAGGTTCTGTCAACCCCCCACATACCCACCCACGTTCAGCTGAGCTCCTACTCCTCTTCGACGGCACACTACTCACTAGAAGTGGGCTTCATGGACACGACTAACAAGCTATACACTCAGACACTCCAACTTTGCGATGTGTTTGTGTTCCCCAAGGGACTAGTACACTACCAATATAATCCTGATGCTGAGAATCCAGCCACTGCCATCTCTGCCTTTGGCAGCGCAAGCGCTGGAACAGTATCAGTACCTAGCTCCGTCTTTGCCAGTGGCATTGATGATGCCATCCTGGCTAAGTCTTTCAAGACTGATGTTGCCACCATTCAGAAGATCAAAGCTGGTCTTGCACCAAAGGCCTGAGTTCTTATTAGTAGATTACTTTATTCTTTGGCTCAAGGAAAATATAGCAGCCAATTATTGTGTTTGATGTGAGAAATAAGCAACACTACTGCTAATGTTGAACATCTTCTCTTGTTATAAATCCTATTTGATTGAATGATGGAATTGTTGCCTTTTATTATATGTTTCTTCTATGTTTTAAGTTTTATTTGGAAATCAATGTGTTTGTTGATTTAGGTAGAGGTTGATTCTATGCCATTTTGGGAGTTGACATTACTTACTTTACCATTCATTAGCAGGAAATTTCTCCTGATAAGGCCCATTTGGAATCGGACCAAAATGTTCCATATGATATATGCTTGGATCATTATTCAAATTTCTCCTAAATCCAAAAATAGGTTCCATACTCGTTTTATTCAGAATCGGAGTCTTCAGATACTTGGATAATCACCTGGGTAGGTTGTAGGATGAACCCTCTTCAACCACAATTTCTTTGCACTCTTATTGGCTATTCTGAGTAGTTCATCTTCTTTATTAGTCTAATAAATCCTATGTGTTTAATTTCTTATCTTAAATCTTCATAGATTTTGAAAAATTCGTGAATCTTAAAAAAAAATCCCGATACGTAGATCTGACCTTTCGCACCAATTCATAATCTAAACCTTTCAATATTCTCATATGAATGATAAGCATTAAAGTGCTTGGCTTTAAATCTTAAATTTTCATAAATTTGTGAAAAACATCCAAAAAGTTGAAACGTGTCCAATACTCTTGGATGTACACCCATTTACTCAGGTGAAAATGATGATTTTAATAAAATGTGGTAATATGTTTTACATATGTAATATTTACATACCTAAAACCCATTTTTCTATCCCCTGCGTAAGATGCATACGACCAATTTTTTTCTTTTTTGTAGAAAGGTAACTTCATTAAAAAGAAAACACAAAACAAACAAAGTACAGGAACCAAAACAACCTCCAGGATCCACAAACCATTCAAAATTGGCCCCCATAGCAAAATCAAATTTAGCTAAATAGCCCATTAGGCTGCACCCGGAATCATTTTCTGGACCTATAATTAAATAGGCTAGGTACGTGGCTTTGTTTGCTTAAATGCCCAACCCAGCACAAAGGAAAATTATATATTTCAAAATCGAACTGGAGTAGTCTTAACTTTTAGGCCCTTGGGCTTGATCAATGCATAATATTAGCTTTATCCCCCAAGCAGCATGCACCCTTTTTCATGTTCTATGTGTAGCATTTATATCTTTAGCCTGAGTTTTAATGCTTCCAGGAATATCAAAATATTATATTCTAATGCTTATATGTGGGTCTCAATCCAGGTCTTGGTAATAGGCCCTGCAGATTGAATGCATTTGATTTAATTCAGGTATGGGTATATGGTCATGCAACCTGGGCCCAAACCCAAACCCAAACCCGACATTGTTGGGACATTTCACATCTATTCTTTGATAAGGCTTAAGACTATGAATGGGCCCCAATAGCCCAGTTTGCTCATACCAGCCCAAAAAATGGGTATGAACCATGGACCCTTTTTGCCCCAGTTGTTAATTGGATCAGTTTTTTGATCTAACATTCAGGTCCAGTCAGGTTTATATTCGAAGATGGCGATGGTATAAAGTAGCAAGTATATTATTTATGTATTAACAAAATATACGAATAGGACTGCTGAGCCCAGCCTAATGTTTGTCCAGGCCCGTCTTATACATTAGTAGCTTCAGCAAAAGCTCAACAGGCCTGGTAGTGTTAATAAGATGAAGCCATTGAATAATACAGGCCCAGTCCATTAAAACTTGTTTGGCAAAGTTAAACCCAAAAAAACCAATCTACTTCTCACCTTTTTCAAAATCACCTTCAAAAAATCAAATGGATGAGATGCTTTCTTTTTAAATATTCCATTATTTCTTTCACGCCATATATGCCAAACAAAAACAGGAATTATATATGAGCTTACTTACCCAAGCACCAAAGATTTGCATTATGGGGGTCAAGTCTATCAAGGATGGAAAGAACCATTTCTGAAGGAGAGTAGTAAGGAACTACTGGAAAGTAATACTTCTGAAGAAGTCCGGCCCAAATTGCTTTGGAAAATGGGCAATGAGAAAGTAAATGTGAAAGTTGTTTCCCAAGTGCAGTCACATAGAACACAAACAGAATCACAATCCACTTGGTGCCGAAGCAAAAAAGTCTTTTGTTTTGAGGCAGCCTTTAAACACCATCCATGCACAAAGAGCAAAACTTCTACACCCGTTATGCCAAATCCATTCCACCCAAGGTGGAGAAACAACATTATGATTACTCGTAATCTTATAAGTAGGTTTAAGAGTATATCTACCATTATCCACTGCTATCCAAATCACCTCATCAGGATAGTTATATACAGGCCTTATTTCTTCTCTAATTTTTCTGCAAATAGAGATAAGATCTCTAGAAAATGGACGAGGGAGATGCCATTCATTATTAGCCACAAATCGACTTAGTAGAACATGGGATCCCAATCCAGGTGAGATGGTTGATCCCCATGTAAATCTATTAATCTTCCATCATCCAGCCATTTATCAAACCAAAATAAAGTAGATTCTCCATTGCCAATAATATGGGAGGGCCTTGTCCCTCATTTTGAAGAATGCATTTCCACCCCCATGAGGCGTTTCGGGGAATTGGAATATCCTAAAATGACTTTATCTTGCAAATATCTCCCTTTTATCCACATGTTCCAGCAAGATGCAGCCTTGGATGCAACTTTCCATACCTTCAAAAACAAATGAAATGGCCGCGGACAAGGAACTTCCAGCGGTCTGAATGGTAGGGGTGGCAGTGTGTCGCTTAAGTCAGGTTGGGCAATGTGGGTAACATGTGCATGCTCACCCAGAATCTGTCCCATCTATTTACCAGGTTGAAATTCAACCTCAACCTGAACCAAAGCTACCAATTGAGAGGGTCAACCAAATCTTTAAGTAACAGGTCAGGTTCAGGTTGGGTTGGCAGGTTATAGGGCAACAAGCAGGTTGAGATAGGTTCTTATTGATCCAGTAAGTCCAATAGAAATAATGCACTCAACCTGAACCCAAACCATTTATAAATCGGGTCACAAATGACAATCTGAAACCAACCCAAAAATAACAATAGGTCAACCTGCCCATTGAAATTCTGGTTGCCAGGTTGGATCAAGAATTGACCATCATACTCAAACAGCACAGAGTGCTTTGGGTTCTCCAATTAGCTCAATGTGCATCTAGCATCTGCATCTACCTTTTTTGTTCCTGTACCATCCTAATTAACTCAGCTACCTTCTTCATTATCAAGTATCAACATCATGAAGCACATATTTCAGTTTGGGAACATACCCAGTCTCTCTCATTTCCAAGATTAGATTATCCAATGCATCATAGATTTCATTTGATTGAGGATGAGAGCCATCTCTCACTGAAAAGACATGGACTCTTTTGTTCACTTCAACCCAACTGCAGCCAGTTCTCTTCTTTAGACCCTTGCATCTCATCAGCTTCCTCACCTCAACTACTTCATTCCACATTCCAACTTCAGCATACAAATTCGCAAGTGCTATGTATGGAACCATATTATGCGACTGCACTGCAAAAAGGTGACTCGCGGCTTCTTTTCCAAGCTCAATTTCACCATGGATCCTACAAGAGCCCAGAAAGGAGCTCCACATGACTGCATTAGGCTCGAAAGGCATGTGCTCCATCAACTCCTTTGCTTTTCTTAGATGCCCTTTTCGGCCATAAAGATCAATCATGCAAGCATATTGGTCTGGTTTGGGAATCAAATTATATTTGTTTTCCATCATGTTGAAATAGGCTATGCCTTTATCAAGAAACCCAGCATGGACACAAGCAGTCAATACACTTGTAAAGCACACATGGTCAGGTATCATGCCTGCCTTCACCAGCTGCTCAAATAAATCCAACCCATCAGCCCCTCTTCCACCTTGAGCATACCCTGTTATCATCGAAGTCCACAAGATATTATTCTTCTCGATCGAGTAATCAAAAACAAGACGAGCTTCATCAACAATTCCACACTTAGAATACATATCAACCAAGGAGCTGACCACAAAGATGTTCTGATCTGAACCCATCTTAGTTATCAGAGAATGGATCTGTTTTCCCTGTTGAAGCACAGCCAGACTACCACCAGCATTCAAAAGGCTAGAGAAGGTGAAATAGGTTGGACCAATTCCATGTTCTCACATTTCTATAAAGAGTTTCCAGGCCTCTTCGCCTAGCGAGTTTTGAGAGAAACCAGCAATCGTGGCATTATAAAGAATAACATCCCTCCCAATGGCAGCGTCAAATAGTAATAAAGCTCGATTGATTTCCCCACATTTCATGTAGCAGTCGATAAGCGAGCTGATCACAAAGCTATTTAACTCCACCCCAAGCTTTATAACAAGAGCATGAAGCAGAGTAGCTAGCTCCAATGCAGACTCTATCTCTTTGCAAGCACTAAATATGCTGGCAAAAGTGAAGCAATTGGGTTTAATCTCACTCTTTAACATTCCTTTAAAGAAAATCAAAGCCTCTTTTCCACGCCCATTTTGGGCGAAGCCAGCTATAATCGAAGTCCATGAAACAGGATCATGTTCTTTCATCCCATCAAAGACCCTTCTCGCCTCCGTCAATGCCTCGCATTTAGCATATAAATCCACAAGTGCGCTGCTCAAGAAGAGATTCTCTTCATATCCTATTCGAATTAACCGAGCATGAATTTGTGAACCCAAACGCTGATCTAGTGCTTTTGAACAAGAACTAAGAACAGTACAGAGTGTGTATTTCGTGGGTTTTATTCCAAAACCAATCATACCACGAAAAAACTTCAAAGCTTCTGCCACATAACCACGTTTGGAAAATCCAATGACTATGGATTCACAAGAATCAGGACTCCGTTCAGGAAATGAATAGAACAGGCTATGTGCCGACCTTTGAGGAATTTCATCAAACAGGTGGCAGGATACAGAAGATAATCGACGTTTCAGGCAGCCTGGTATTCTAATTACAGAAAAGAGCATCTGGGTATCACTAGAATCACCTCAACATTGTCATTGATGAAGAAGATGCAATAAATTATATAGCAATAAGACAAAACCAATCATCACAAACGAACAGTTCATAAACTGAACGCTTTCATGTAAGTTTTGCAATGTTAAAATCCATACTCATCTAAGAAATTTCTCTTTCCAAAACACATTGAACTAAACATATTCTCATTATTGCACCTGAGATGATGAATTGATGATAGTACCTCAATTATATGTTTTATTATGGTTGAAATCCAAACAATAGAACTGGAGCAACTGCAGAGAAGAGTGGTCATGGGAAATCAAGTGTGTGGGAATCCGATTATTTGAGTAAGTGAAGTCTTCGATTGGATTAACGTTGGTTTTGGAACTTTTATTTTTAGATGGATCCATCGAAACATTTGGATCGGTTATATTCATTTGGATCCAGATCCGGATCCGGATCCTAGTGTATTTCGTCCCAAGGTTGATTCACATTAATAAAATTTATATAGGTTTTAAGGGACTACATAGCTTGAGTTATATTGATGTGCATTGCCAGCTAAGATCAAGTTATGCTTAGTGAAGATTTTTATTATGTCTATGGAAATGAATTTTCATGGCCTTTTGGGCTTGTTCCTTCTATTAGATTCAAGGAATCATGTTTGGAGCTCCAAAAATTGTTCTTTACTTAGAATTCCTAAATCCTCCTCATGGGTGGAGGATTCGCAAATGCCAAAAATGTTGGAGCTTTGAGAATTTCAAGTGGCTGAAATTTAAGGTTTTAGTAAAAAAACATGACATTTTCAAATGCTAAGAGGACAACCCATCATATCATATCGTGCTTATGAATCTTCAACATCATAAATTCCTATTAGAAATGGTGAAAGAAACACTCCTTGAATTTTTCTGTAGAAAAAACTTGGCATTCTCATTCCTTTTCAAAACTAATTTCCGTAGTATTGCCAAAAAAAAGTTATATTTTTACTATTGAAAAAGATGCCTTCCATCACATGAAGGAGAATGAATGAGCGTAAAAAAGTGATAATCTCTTTTGATAAATTTTTTTTTCAAAAAGAGTAATAGTTTCTCTATGGCATTTTTCTAAAAAAATCAATGTTTGACAAATGCGCCCTTTCATGAACGTAATTTCTTAGCAAGTCTCGGGACTTTTTTTTAGCATGATTCTTGACAAAGATCTGTCATGATGGAAATTTTTGACATTGATATAATAGTTGTCCCCTTGGTATCTCAAAATGCTATTTTTTTTTTGTTAAAATTATCAATTCCAAACCACATGAAAAGTCACAAATGTCCTTTTAAATTCTCTAGATTTACAAATGCTTCTCTTGCCAAGAGAATTTTGGAACTTCATGTGCGAAACAGCATTTGGAGAATCTATAAATTTAAAAATTCTCCTGAATTCTTAGAGAAGAACATACTCGATCTCTATTATTAGCAACCACTTTAGGAAAGTAAATAGCTAGTTAAAGAAAAACCAACCAGTTTCTGGTGACATTCCCAAAAAATTTTTTTTTTATTTTTATCAAAGGCCCAAATAGATAATGGACAAAACTTTTCTCCCCTCCTTTTCCCCTCTCTATAATCTTTACAAATTGACATTATTTTCCAATCCTATTAGATTCTCTGATTCCTTGAGTTCGGTAATATTAAGGTGAAAGCTCAAACAAAAGAATTTAATATAAATGGAAACATTGAGACTTGAGTTACAAACAATTCAAGTTTAAGTAGTCTTCCAAACAAATGAATGGGAACAATCCTTTCCCCTTATTTTGAAACATAACATGCATTCTAATTAAGCCCTTTTAACTTCAGGATTTAAGGTGCAAGACCAGCTTTGATCTTCTGAATGGTGGCGACGTCGGTCTTGAAAGACTTAGCCAGAATGCCATCATCAATTCCGGTGGTGAACACACTGGTAGGAACTGACACGGTTCCGGCGTTAGCACTACCAAATGCAGAGAGTGCAACCGCCAAGTTCTCCGAATCGGTGTTGTATTGATAGTGTACAAGTCCCTTGGGGAATACAAACAAATCGCCAGATTGAAGTGTTTGGGTGTAAAGCTTATTAGTAGTGTCCACGATCCCCACCTCTAGAGTTCCATCAATGAGGAAGAGGAACTCGGCCGAGCGTGGGTGAGTATGGGGCGGGTTCACAGTCCCAGCCGGGTACAGTAACACGGCATATGAGACACTTTGCCCGTTGAGCGCAGGGAATTCAGCCATGCTCACTTTGGTGACCGTAAACTTTGTTGGGTCCGCCGCGCCTATGAGCTTCCTTAGCCCGGTGAAGGTGAAGAAGTTGCCGTCGACTGTGGAAACATTTCCGGGGAGGACAAAGTCAGAGAGTATATCGGGGTCGCCGGCATTTGCCAATTGAGCAATGGATAAGGCAGCTACTAGGAGCAAGAACCATGCTTGAGGGTGGTGTAGGCCATGGTATTTTACTTGAGAGAGCAAGTATTAAAGATAAGAAAAGAGATATTTGGGTTGATTTTCTTTGGTGGGAGCAGATAGGTATATATAGATGATGGTTAAGAAGAGATAATCTAGTGCGGAAGAGGTCTTTACAGCTAAGACATTGATTTTCTATTATGCAGGCCTGAAATAGCCAGCAACTATCGATGGGAATTAGACAGAGAAGTTGTTATGACTCCTCTTTCTTCTCTTTGGTCATTGTAATTCTCCTTTGATATTAACGTTCTAAAAGGATTTCATGTATATTCCTAGGTGGTGGTTTACAAAAGGAGTTCTATATCCATTTCAAAGCTTATAGCCTTATACTTTATACTTATGGAATGTTCTTGTTGGCGGAATTCATGTGCCATGCATCACAATGGAAACAATAAAACAGGGAAGTGCCATATGGTCAGGCATTAACAAAATGCGGCCCACTGCTCAGTTATCTGGACCACTGTCTTGATAGTTGCAGCCCATTCTCAAAGACCAGCAGATAAAAAAAACCTAAAACAAGGTGCAGCCCATGGTTTCCCTGAGATGAGGTTGTTTCAGTCATCAGCTGAATTAACAACCCCTCCGCCCGTGTTTCTTACACTTAGGCCCAATTAAGGGGCTTATTTCTTTGCATATAAAGGTTATAATAAAAAATAAAATTAATGGTCAAATCAAAAGGAGTAAGAAGAGGAGTCGAGGGTAAAAACACAAAATAACAAAAAGTTACTTCTCCTCTTTTCGAAATTTAGTGCTTCTTTTTTTTTTCTTTTTTTTTTTCTGTCATTCTATGCTTAGAATAGATTTTTATTATTTTTTGCTTTTACTCTCAACTCCCTCCTATTTTGTTTTCTCTTAATTTGGCTCTTAATTTTATTTTATTCTAGCCCTCATGCAAATAAAGAGGCCTGTCTACTTGTCACAGTCAGCTAACCAAGATCCACTACAAGAAACTAGTTTTTGGAGTAAAAGGTGCAACTACCATGGTTTTGAAAATGTGATTTCTAACAAAGTAGAAAACATTTATGTGTCAGCCTATATATCGATCTGTACTGG
The DNA here is from genome assembly GCA_012931725.1 of Litsea cubeba. Taxonomy (NCBI): domain Eukaryota; kingdom Viridiplantae; phylum Streptophyta; class Magnoliopsida; order Laurales; family Lauraceae; genus Litsea; species Litsea cubeba. The sequence continues at coordinate 132,851,828 of CM022944.1, forward strand.
ATTGATATATCAGTTTATTTGGACCTGGCCCCCTTTTTTTTTTTATTAAAACAAAGACCTGTAAAAAATAATCAGAAAGCGAAAAAATTGCATATCTTCATTGTTTTTAGAATTGGTTTAGTGCAGTCTAGTTGTAAATAAAATAAAGCAGTGAGAATAGAGTTATGATATATTTGAATTGTTTGGACTAAACACATAGAAAATCGATATCTGTAATGACCGAGACCTTCGTATTGTGTGATACAGCTCTTCTTCGGCTGAGTTCTAAAACAACGGTAGCCCTCTTCATTGAAACTCAGCAACAAGGGACATTGCCAAAGAGGAGTCCTAAAAGATGTAGAAACACAGGCATGTTCTTAGGTCAGCCAATCGGTTAGCTGACGCCTTAGCTAAATAAGGGGTCCTTAGACCTTCTTCTTGGGAGTTTTCTCTTTCGTAATTCTTCTGGGGTTTAAAGGAGCTGTTAGTTTTTTCTTCTTGGGAGTTAGTGCCTTTAAGATTGTTTTATCATCTAGTCTTCTGTTAGTAAAACTTCTACATTTATTTCTTAAAAGAGAAAAGGATGCAAGTATAGAAAGGGACCTTGTCTATACACAGAGTCCAAGGAAGAGGAGACACTAACCGGCCTTGAATTTCAACCCAACCAGGCCATAAGTGTACAATGTGGCCCATAAAAACACAAAGCTCAAAAAACCATTTAGTATATAATTGCATGCCGTTCAAAGGCATCATCCAACAAGAGCCAACACAAACACCATCTCCCAATTTTCTTCAATCACATTGTATTGCTATTAACACCTCTCTCCCTCGACCTTGACTCAAATTATCTAGTTATCAACCATGGCCCTAAGCAATTTCCAACATGCCCTGTTCTTGCTGCTAGTTGCACTGGCCACCTTTCACATTGCTAATGCAAGCGACCCAGATATCACCTCAGACTTTATCATCCCTCCAAGCATCAATGTTGTTGATGGCAACTTCTTCACCTACACTGGCATGCGGGGAATACTTGATGCCGATACTCCCGCAACTTTCAATGTCACAAAGGCAACCATGGCGGAACTTCCTGCTCTCAACGGGCAGAGTGTCTCTTCTGCGGTGCTCCGTTACCCCGCAGGAGGTTCTGTCAACCCCCCACATACCCACCCACGTTCAGCTGAGCTCCTACTCCTCTTCGACGGCACACTAGAAGTGGGCTTCATCGACACGACTAACAAGCTATACACTCAGACACTCCAAATTGGCGATGTGTTTGTGTTCCCCAAGGGACTAGTACACTACCAATACAATCCTGATGCTGAGAATCCAGCCACTGCCATCTCTGCCTTTGGCAGCGCAAGCGCTGGAGCAGTATCAGTACCTAGCTCCGTCTTTGCCAGTGGCATTGATGATGCCATCTTGGCTAAGTCTTTCAAGACAGATGTTGCCACCATTCAGAAGATCAAAGCTGGTCTTGCACCAAAGGCCTGAGTTCTTACTGGTAGAATACTTAATTCTTTGGCTCAAGGAAGATCTAGCAGCCAATTATTGTGTTTGATGTGAGAAATAAGCAACACTAATGCTATTGTTGAACACTTGAACCTCTTCTCTTCTTAATCCTATTTGATTGAATGATGGAATTGTTGCCTTTTATTTTATGTTTCTTCTATGTTTTAAGTTTTATTTGGAAATCAACGTGTTTGTTGATTTAGGTAGAAGTTGATTCTCTGCCATTTTGGGAGTTGACATTTCTTACCTTACCATTCATTAGATGGAAATTTCTCCTTAGTATTTGTGAGTGGTTGTTATATTAACAGTTAACAGGGGGAGCCAAAAATCATATTTTCACAGATTTTACGCTCGACCACCACTAAGAATCAAATGTAGCAGGTCACATGAGCAGTTGGCTCAACTAAAGAAGCTGCTAATTATACACAATCTCCATCATCTGAACCACACCCCACTTCACTAAACATGTAGTGGATATTTGTTTTTGCACCTTATCTACCTAAAACCAAGTGCCATTATCAATCAGACAAAAAGGTACATGTATGATGTATCCATGATCATTACTACATCTAGGTTCGTCACTTGCTTAATTATAGTTTTTTGGCTCATACTTAATTAATGGATCAAAGCCCTTCTCCATCACAACCTATAATTACTGCATGCACCAAAGGTTAAATATGACGGTTTGTTCTTTGTCAGTACTTATGTTTTGTGCCCAAACAAGGAAGTTCGATATAGCTGTTTTGAGTGTCATCTCCGTGTGCTTTTGTGTATGTGTTAACATCTCATGGTTGATAATCTCCTGTTTGGCTGATAAGGCAACACTTATGGAATCTCGGTCAATCCAGCGAGGCCCTTCATCAACTCCTTAGTTTAAGGGATATTGGTCCTCTGTAAATAGTATTCGCATTCACTGATTCTCTATGACAGTTCTTTCAAAAGATTGAATCAATTGTAAATATCAATTATAAATATACATGATATCCTCAAGGCAAAACATCTTGAGGAATCATTCAACACATTCTTGTGCAACATATCCTTTACTGCATGGTATCAGAGAAGAAACATTCCTAGGAACGTTTCCTTGCAATACTCTGTCAAAAGTTTTTTATTTTTATTCTTCTCCTCTTTGCTAAGCCATGGCAGATACTCAGCAGCCCCCTCTCCTCAAATATTCACCACTTCCTGCCAATCAAGCTATCTCCCACCAACTATGGAGATCACAGTTCCCGCCTCTTCTCAAAGGACATAACCTCATGGGCTTTATTGATGGGAAGGGCCGACCTTCATGTATCATTTTGGGGGCTGAAGCCCCCACCAAATTGAAAAAATTCTATTAGGGCCCTAGGCTAGTTTGTCACTTTACTAAGATAGTAAAAGTCAAGTAAAGTTTTCATTTTTCAGATAAAGGTCACGTCAAAAGCACTTTATTTCAAAACTCCCTCCATCTTTTTTTAAAAAAAATAGAAAAGCAACCACATTTATCTACTAAAATACAAAGAAAACTCTACTTTCCCATAAAAAAAAGTAAAAAAGAATCCATAACAAACAACTAAAAATAAAATACCATAATAACTATCTTATAATTCTTTCTTTCTTCAGAACCAACTTTACTTCACTTGACTCTATTGGTAGAGTTCCAAACTAGCATAAGGTAAGTATGACCCAGCCACCACTTAAAATAGCCCATAGCCCCCACCTCCCTTTCTCCAACTCAAAATACTCTCTTTCCCTCTAAAAAGAATCCCCAAGGCAAACCCTCAATCTCCTTCCTGGCATCGGTGCACCCCTGTTATTCCTCCCTTTGACATGTATGCATCACTGCTCTCCCCCCCCCCCCCCCCTCCTCTCCTCTATATATATATATCTCTCT